>OW121744.1:15821976-16206976 GCA_933228675.1 Stomorhina lunata
CTGTCTGTCTGTCTGTCTGTCTGTCTGTCTGTCTGTCTGTCTGTCTGTCTGTCCGTCTGTCTGTCTTTCTATCTGTCTGTCTGTCTGTCTGTCTGTCTGTCTGTCTGTCTGTCTGTCTGTCTGTCTGTCTGTCTGTCTGTCTGTCTGTCTGTCTGTCTGTCTGTCTGTCTGTCTGTCTGTCTGTCTGTCTGTCCGTCTGTCTGTCTGTCTGTCTGTCTGTCTGTCTGTCTGTCTGTCTGTCTGTCTGTCTATCTGTCTGTCTGTCTGTCCGTCTGTCTGTCTGTCTGTCTGTCTCTTTGTTTGTTTGTTGTCGGCACGATAAAACCTTAACAAAAGGTTATAGGCCACTGAAATTTGGCACAAATATTCTTTATTTCTTTACAAATTTGAAATATTGAAATCGGGCAAAATCGGTTCACATTTGACCATAATTCCCGTATAGCCTCGTCTAGGCTAATAGCTTATTTGCTAATAAATGACAAATTAGAACAGCTATGATGATAAAATTTGGTTTGTTGGTTTAGTTTTACGTAAGCACTAGGCAGGATATAAAATTTCATCAAAATCGGTTCACGTTTAACCATAGCTGCCATACAAAAAACTTACGGAAATAGCCTAAATTCCACCTAAAGTACACTTAAATGCCATTAAATGCTAAACTGTAATAGCTTTGGCCACTAAATTTAGCACAAGAAAGTCTTATGTCAATACCAACCAGTGTGCAAAATTTTGTCACAATCGGTCACCATTTGACCATAGCTCCCATATAAAAAACTTACGGAAACACAAAAATACAAAAAGAAAAGGGGGTTTATGTTCGTCTGTCCGTCAGATAAAAGCACTAAAAAAAGCTACTTAACGACAAGAGCTAGAGAAACAGAATTTTACAATTTTTTCGATATCTTGAAAAAGTTGTGTATTGAAAATGGACCAAATAGGTTCGCATTTAGTTAGAGCTCCCATATAACCCCGATCCGGGAAACACATTAATGCTGAGAAATTGAATACAATTTTAATAGCTATGACGACTAAATTTAGTATAGAGAAATTTTATGGAACTATTGGTCAGTATATGAAATTTTATAGGAATCGGTCCATATTTGACTATAGCTTTCATATAAAACACACTCCCGGAAACCAAAAAAAAATGTAACAAAGGCCAGTTAAAGGCTATTAAATTAGAAACTATGACAGCTATGGTCACTAAATTTTGGCAAGAATAAGCTCTATATAAAAACCAGCCAGTGTGCAAAATTTTGTTGCAATCGTTCAACATTTGGCTATAATTCTTATATATATATATAACATCCCCTTTATATATATATAATTCCCCGACAACATTCCAATTGGAACAAGGGGTACTTCTCTCAGACAATGAGCTGCATCCGATTCTATTTTTAGACTCATTGAAAGTGACCTACGTTTCAACTGCGGCTCCGAACAGCATATGCATTCGTTACAGAAGTTTTACATAGCCTAATACTTAATAACCAGTGGCAAGCTGAGTTATGACGTGAACCGCCACTTTTTTGAACATTTATTTTTTCAAGTGGGTCTGACCGGGGATCGAACTTGGGACCTCTTGTACGCAAGCCGGATGACTAACCTGCAATACCACGGCGGTTCACAACCCTTTTTATATCTACAATTAAAAAGATTCGGAGGTACAAGCAGCATATTAAGATTGCACCAATGCCCAGACTTTATATACGGAAGATTCATTAAGAAAAAAATATATATATATGGACCTGTCGTATTACTATCAGCATATTTATCCCAACTTTTATGTTCAAAGTTAATACTAGGGAAACCACTTGCATACTTTTAAATGTTAAACTATAAAGCTCCTGCAACCGAATTTAGTCCAAATATTTTACTAATAATACCAACTAGCGTAACAATTTTTTTTTCGAATTTGGTCCACATTTTGAATTAGCTGTACCCTCGTAGATATATAAGAGATATTTCTAAATTTAAAAGCATTGGGACAGTTCTTTGAGTGACTGTATGTTTAATACAAATAATTCTTTAACTTAAATATCTTGAATTTCAGACGCTTGAAACGTTTAAATCTGGGAGGCAATGAATTGACAGCGGTGCCTCAGAAAGCTCTCTCAATTTTGGATAATTTGAAAAAATTGGAGATACAAGAAAATAAAATTAAAACTATACGTGAAGGAGATTTTGAGGGTATTTAACAATTAGACTGGTTTATTATTGCGGATATTTTATTTAAAAACTTTAAATAAAATTTCCGTTTCTTAGAAAACTTAAAACTAAAATTTTAATATCTTTACAGGTCTCGAAAATTTAGATTCTCTTATCTTGGCCCACAACATGATCAATGCCGTGCCCGCCAACGTATTCTCTCATCTAACACTTTTAAACTCTTTGGAATTGGAAGGCAATAAAATCATTACAATCGACAAAGACGCCTTTAAAGGCCTAGAAGGTGTCTATTGTGAAAATCTAACACGAAAATTGTGGAAACAAATCGTTAAAAAAATTTCTTTATTTTTTTCGATTTTCAGAAAATCTTCAATATTTACGCTTGGGCGATAATAATATACAAGCTATACCCAGTGAAGCTTTGAGACCTCTACATCGTCTGCGTCATTTGGATTTACGAAACAATAATATAAGTGTCATTAGTGATGATGCTTTTACCGGTTATGGTGATTCCTTGACCTTCCTTAATCTCCAGAAGAATGAGTAAGTTTTGAGAGTAATTCTATTTTTAGTTTGATATTGATTTTTGTGAAGATCTAAACTGAGAGAAAGGTATTCAAAATGTAACTGATATTATTTTGTCTGTTGAGTTTTTCTTTTCTTTTTTTTTTTTTTGATTAAAAAGCTTCTCTGGGCAGAGTAAGATTTTCAAGTAAGCAACTGAGCAATTAGGTTTTATAGTCATGATTAGATCAAAAATAATAATTTTCGAACATATATAATATGTGTTTATATCTGTGGCTTGGTGCTTAAAGGGCCAATGTCAATTTGTTGCTGTTTTAAGTTAATCATTGCATTAGATTCCTTTCTATACCCACTTTTAATTGGCTCCAACAGCTAATCTCTGACTTAGCTTAGAATTGATTTGTAAGGGTTTTTCTGGATAATGTTACTATCAATTAAATTATCTCAAAACTATTTCTTTTGACATTGGCCCTTTTAGTACCAATCCACGGATATAATGTATAATATTTTAATGTGAAAAAAATCTGAATTTTTATAAAATCTTTAATTGTTTACTTCATGTCGCAAATTTAAATATTACACAGTCCGACAAAATTAAAACTATTTTTGTATCAGCTCTAGTTTTCGAGATATTATTTTTTTTTTTTAATAACGTAGTTATGCGATTTATAGTAACGTAAGTAGTAAGTAAAAATAAAAACATTTAAATTCGGCTGTAATATTATCCTTATGCTGCAAAAACATTATTTTGATTCCATGGAGTAGTTGCGGAGATATTGCTTAACTTTGAATGGATTTTTTTTTTCATACATATTTTTATTTTTTAAAAATTCATTAAATTCATTTAAAGTCGATTTTTTCCTTAACTATGATAGCTAGAGCAAAAATAACGAAATCCTGTGATCACTCAAAAAAATTGATTTTTTCGAAATTTTTTTATGAAAAACTTTAAAGTCGATTTTTTCGTTAACTATGATAGCTAGAGCAAAAATAACGAAATCCTGTGATCATAAAGAAGAAACCAAATTTTCCATTATTGCCCATAGGGAAATATGTAACGCATATAGCAAGCTATATCTTGTTATAATCCATCCACAAATGTGGGTTTTATTCAAAATTAAGTTACCAGATCCATTTGAAAAAATAAATTAAAAAAAAAATGGTTCACCTCATAACTCATTTATTCAGTATTAGGCTATGGAAAACTTCTATATCTAATGCATTTCGCACAGGACAATTATTGAGTTTTTTCGGTTTTTGGTAAATTCCAACCAATAATGACATGTTTTTGGCAAAACCAATAATTGAATGTAAAAGACAACTAAATCTGCTTTCATTAGAGTCATAAAAACTAAAAATCCATGCAGTAGTCTTTAAGTTATTGCAATTTTCCTCAGAAAATTCGTGTCCTTTTCAACACGCCTAAGGATATGCAGCAAAAAAATTAACTTTAGAGTAAAGAAATTACAAAGTAAGACATTCCTTATAATCTTAAGACTTATAAGTACTAAATAGTTGAAATTTATTAAAATATAATTAAATTTACATAGATTTTTTTTATACTGGAAAATTACACTTTTTTTAAGGACAGTTTTAAGACTCACTTTTTAATTTTTAGAAAATTTTGTTTAAAAAAAATATGCAAAATTTCAAAATTTTTAATCGGCAAGTTAAATACATAGATGTGGTAATAAAATCCAAAAAAATTCAGCTTGATATCTCATATAGTTTCGCCGTACTTTAAATCGTAAAATTTCGCGAAAAAGTAAATTTTTGGCCATTATTTAAGTAAATGCATAGTAAATTTTATTTAAGTTTTCTTTTGATAAAGCTAATACTAAATTTTATTGCCCAATCATTGCGAAATGTGTACTAGAACTTTCTGTGATATTGCGTGAACTTAACCCTTTTTTCATCGTTGCAAAAAATGTTATGAATTTAAATGTTATGAATTTAGTGGCGCATTTCGATCCAAATGAATAAAAGAGTGAGTAAGAAAGTGCTATAGTCGGTTAAGCCCGACCATACGATACCCTTCACCACTAAGGTCAAAACTGTTATTTTTCCTGTATAAAGACAAATATTTGCTAAATTTTGACATCATACAAATATCTTCTCAAAACTTATATATTTAAGCTTTTTCCGTCACTTGAACTTATATGAGAGCTAGGATCAAATGTGGACCAATTATTTGGCAAATTGATTACAGTTGTTACAAAAATTATGTGTGCAAAAAATAAACTCATTATTTTTAGATTTACGAGCGTTTTAGTGATTTTTGTCGCATTTACTGCGTTTTGACAGAAGAGTTTGTATGGGAGCTATGGACAAATGTGGACCGATTTCAAAGAAATTTCGTACAGTGATTTTAGTTTACATAAGCAGTATTTCTTTTAAATTTCATGAAAAAATATTGGTATTTGTGGCCAATATATCAATTCTGGGAAGTGGGACCTATGGGAGGTATCATAAATAATGGACCGATTTTGACCAATTTCAATAGTCATGGTCCCACCATCAAAAAAATGATCTGATCATCAAATTATCTTTAGAATTGCGACCTGCACTTTGATAACATGGTTTACATGGGGGTCCAGCCAGCCAGCGAGCCGTCCAGCCAGACGGATGGACGGACTGATATAGCTAAATCGACTCAGAAAGTGATTCTAAGCCTATTGGTATACTAAAAGTTGATCTAAGACAAATATAATACCATTTCCACCTATGGTGGTGAAGGGTATTAATACAATCGGATGCAGCTTATTGTCTGAGAGAAGTACCCCTTGTTCCAATTGGAAAGTCCTGGAATTATGTATGTATGTACTATTAGGGTGACAATTTTTGGTATGGAGAAAATTATTTTTTCGAATTTTATAACATTTTCTACGGAATATTGTGACACTAGGTCTAAAAGTTTAGATCTGAAAATTTGAGCCAAATCGGACAACGTTCTATGGGCGCGCATCGGGTCCAAAGTTTAAGAGCCCATTTGTATGGGGAAAAATGGGTTATTTTTTGTTTTTGCGAAATTTAGACCAAAAATAAATAATTTTTACAAGAAAAAATAATATAATATTAAAGAGAATAACATACTACCATTTTAAACTACCATTTTTCAGTATAAAAAAACTAAGTAAATTTGATTATATTTTAATAAAATTGAACTATTTAGTACTTACAGGGCCCTATTTCACTAAACTACAATTCTACAAGTTTACAAGTTACAATTACAAGTCTAATTTTTACAAGTGCTGTTCAATTGTGTTTCATTAAAATTTATACAACATTATAAGACTTGTAAACTACAATTTCTACAATTACAATTTCTACAATTGAAGCATAGCCGCGAATAACGTTGTAAGCGACAAAATTGAAATTGTTCACAATTCGTAAAAAACGTTTTTAAAGTAGCAGGCAATATATGGATAATTTTTTTCTCTAATAGTATTTTGATAGCGATAAGGTGCATAATTTTGACTGATTTTGTGATTGAGCAACGTAAGAGGGTCAAGTTGACTGTAATCTGCAAAAAAACAGGTTTTGTAAAAATCGGCTTTTAAAACGTTATTCGCGGCTATGCTTCAATTATAGTAAAATAAAATATTTTGATAAATATATGGAGAGAATATATGGAAAACATTTTTGAACTCGTACTGAACCACACCATCTACGATTTTCATGAAATTATATACATACATTCTCTTAGCCTAGGCAATTTTTACACTTCTTTAAAATTTTTAATTTCGCTTTGGTTCAGATTTTATGGCGGTTCAAAGTTCGTTTTTTTCAAGATTTTTTCCGAAATATACCCACTTTATATGCATATAACTTTTGATACGGTTATCAGATTTTTATTCCTAGACTCATGTTTTAGCATATGTCCTGTAGTTTTATGTCCTTTAATTCAAAAATTTAATCTTATATTCAAATTCAAAATTTGTACTGAAATATTATCAATTATTTAAGAAAAAGTTTTTTGTTTTCCGATCCACCATGGGCTCATTTTTTTTGGTTTTCATATTTTGTTGTCTACACTTTTATTCACATTTGGGAAAATGATAAAGAAAATGGAAGATATGCTTTTTGAGGTATCCTTGAGTCAAGGACATCGTTGATTTCCCTTGTTCTGCATACATGATTATATTTTCATATCCTTAACCACTATAGGTGGAAAGCGTAATATAAGTTTGGGCTGATGGATGTAACGCATAGAAATATTGGTCTTAAAACACCTTTAGTACACCAATGGACTTAGAATTCATTCCTGATTCGATGTCAGTCCGTCCGTCCATCTGGCTGGACCCCCATGTAAACCTTGTAATCAAACAAAATAAATAAATGGTCATTAATATTGATTTGATTTTGTGTTAATTTTAACTAATTTTTATTAAAAGATAGTTAAAAACCAAATTTGAATTCAATTTATCATTCACTTGTAACTTGTAAACATTTTTTTTAGAGTCTCAGTCGACCCTATGCTTTTTTTCTACAATTCTACAAGCGTACAAGTATAAATTTAGATTTGTGAAACAAAACCACTTGTAGAAGTATGACTTGTAAACTTGTGAATTGTAAAAATCACTTGTAGCTACAAACTTGTAATTGTATTTTAATGAAAGACAATTTTTTACAAGTTCACAATTTTACAGGTAAAAACACTTGTAGTTGTAGACTTGTAGCTTAGTGAAATAGGGCCCAGGGGGGTAACTGCGTATTTCGATTCGAAAGAAATTATTTTCGAAACAGAATGCTTAAGGCATACAAATTCGAACAGTTTTATTTTCGAATCGAAATACGCAGTAACCCCCCAGGTCTTAAAACAGTAAATCATTTCTTAATTTGTAATTTCTGTAATTTAAAGTAAATTTTGTTGCTGCATATTTTTAGGGATGTTAAAAAGAACACTAATTTTCTAAGGAAAATTGCAATAACTCCAAAACTACTGCATGGATTTTTGTTGTTTATGACTCTGAGGAAAGTTGTTTTAGTTATCTTCTACATAATATTGTATTTGGCAAAAACAAATCATTATTGGTTGAAATATAGCCATACAAATGGACATTACCCTAGGAAGACAACATTTTTATTTCTGTGAACCTTAAGATGTAGAGCATCGATTTTTAATACAGGAGTATCGAATTTCAAAAAACAAAAAGATGTTTTCGCTTCACCCTAATACCCATACCGCATTAAAGATATATATGTATATATCGTATAAGGGCTTATGACTTGATGAATTGAAATTGAAGATTATTCCGATATGGATTAAAGATTTTAGATAAAAAGTGTATATTACTAAATACAAATATTTGGACTTACCAATTGCTCAGTTTTGGTTTCTAGCTGCATTATTTGTTATTTACTTTTCATATTTACTGTAACAGATTAATATTTCATAATTTTTCTTGACTTAAGTTCCTCAAATTTCTTGAGTTTTGTATTTGTCTTTAATTTTTTTTATCCAATTTGATATTTAAACCAATAAATTTTTGTGGTATTTTATTACTTCTAATCTGCAAATAATAAAAAACGCAAAAAAAATATTGAAATTTTCTTTTAGTATCAAGGTATTACCTAGTATGATATTTGAAAATTTAAATTCCCTGGAAACTTTAAATATACAAAATAACAAATTGACCCGCCTGCCGCAAGACATAATGGAGCATATCATCGATACCTTAAGAATAATTGATATAACAGGCAAGTTGTAATTTTGAAATGGAGCAATTGAAAAAAAGATATAAAATTCAAGTTTCATTCTTAGATAATCCATTGCAATGCTCTTGTGAATTGACCTGGTTCCCGAAACTTTTGCAAGATCTGAAGAACAAAGATGACGAGATGGCACAGAAAAAGAAACCCGTCTGTCATATGCCCGTTGAGAATCGTGAATATTATGTCCAAGCTATGCCATTGGAAAAAATGCACTGTGCTGGTCTATCACCGAGTGCGGCAAGTGATTTACTGGACGCAAATGGTGTGTTGTTATGGCGTTTACTACCAGTGAATATCCTTGTGACGTTTTTGTGTACTTTTTAAAGGAATACTTTGGTGGAGTCAGTGGTAAATTTCAAATTAAATGCATACACATACACACAACACCCCCCCTACATATATGTTTCAGAATAGAGAAACCGTTTTGATTGATTGATAGATAGATTGATTGATTGAATGATTGATTAATAAATCCTCGAAAGGGACTCAGAGGATACCTAAACAAATTAAGAAAGTGTATGAAAGCAACAACAAACAACCAACCAACCAACCAACTCCTACAACTGTAACATTATCATAGATACGAGCTTTTTGAGCTATTTTTTTGTTGTGAAAAGCTCACCACGTGTGTGCATGATGGCAGAGAGCTTGAGGGAACTGATTCGGCTAATATTTTTTTATACTTTTTACCATTTACTTCTTATATAACCGTTATTATCTTGATTTTCTAGGTTTTAGGTGAACTCTAACATTTACTTTTAAGTTTTAAGGCAAATTTAAACTAAACTTTAAACTAAACTTTAAGCTAAGAGCAAACATACAAATCTAAGTGTATTTTGGTGTAATACTAATACTAATTATAATTAATATTTTTTTATGTCTTATACATTTACATAAATATTTATTTATTGTTTGTTATTTGTTAAATTATATTAGCAATAACAATTAACTATAGAAATTTATGGTTGCAAGATTTAACAAAAAAAAAAACTATTAAATTTTTAAAAACAAATATTTTTAAAAATATCCCTACATATCACTAGAATTAACTAAAGACATTTTTTGTTAAAAATGGAAATATTTTTTTGTAATTTAAAATTTTTTTTTTCAAACTAAATTTTTAAATTTCCAAATTTTTTTAATATAGAAAATCTTTTTAAATATTTCAAAAATTTCAAATAATTTTCTTCAGAATTTGAATAATAATTGTTTGAAGCAAATCCCGCTCATATTTGTTCAAAATAATTTAAAGCTCATTCACTTTCAATGCAAAAGCTTTTGATAGAGTTAAAAAAGTATTTATTTTATAGTTAGTTTTAAAATTATTTTATTTCAAGTTATCATGCTATTAAGTTTAAAAGCTTAAAGTTTAAAGCACCAGAAATATAAAGCTTTTAATAAATGGAACAATAAAATAGCATCGTTAAGAACTTTGTCATTAAAACACTATATTTATTTATTTAAAAGCTTTTTTCTATAATATATTGATATCTAAAGGTGCTGTCGGCTTTTGCTATATGTATATCTGATAGCGTTTTAAAGCAGTTAAGAATAATGTTTTTGATCACTACATCCATATCAAAAGCTTCTTATCAATAGAGGTTTAAAACAATTATACTTTAGAAAGCAGTTAAGAATAATGTTTTAGATCTTAAAAGCTTCATTACATCCATATCAAAAACTTCTTATCAATAGAGGTTTAAAACAATTATACTTTAGAAACATTGTAGTGCTCTATTTGTGCTTTCTACACTAAAAGCTTTAACAGCTTTCGATTATAAAGTTTTGATTTCAATTTTAATCTCAAGCTGTTACCGCTATATGTTTTTAAGCTTAAAAGCTCTTTTACCTTCAAAATCCAAAATGCTATCTAGTTAAACTAAGAGCTTTAAATTTGTTCCTTAAAAATTAATTTTCAAACAAAATTTGTTTCAAAGTTTTTGTTAGAACTTTAAATTAATACTAAATAACAAAGAGCTTTAAAGCTTTGATATGCCAAAAAAAAGTTTGATTGAACTCTAAAGGTGTAATAATTTAAAAGCTTTTAATATAATCAAAATATACATTATCATATAAAAATTTAAAAAGCTTTACTTAAAACACTGTGAATGGTTTATATATTAAAGCTCTATAAAATCCACATAAAAAGCTTTTTTTTGTATAAAAAATACAAATTTAAATATATTTTTTAGAACTTTAAATTAATACTCATTCAAAAGCTTCTCATTTCAATAATAAAGAGCTTTAAAGCTTTGATATGCAAAACAAAAGTTATATTGAACTTTTTAAAATTTTCAACAAATGGTAAATTTTTTAAGAATTTCCTATAAACAGTAAATTTTCGAAAAATTACCTATAAATAGTAAATTGTCAAAAAATTTAATTTTCGAAAAACTTTCCTATAAAAAGTAAATTTTCGAAAAATTTCCTATAGTCAATTTTCGAAAATTCCCTATAGTCAATTTTCGAAAAATTTCCTATAGTCACTTTTCGAAAAATTTCCTATAGTCAATTTTCGAAAAATTTCCTATAGTCAATTTTTGAAAAATTTCTTATAAATAGTCAATTTTCGAAAAATTTCCTATAAATAGTAAATTTTCGAAAAATTTCCTATTAATAGTAAATTTTCGAAAAATTTCCTATATATAGTCAATTTTCGAAAAATTTCCTATAAATAGTAAATTCTTGAAAATTTTTATATAGTTAGTCAATTTTCGAAAATTTTCCTATAAATAGTTCATTTTCAAAAAAATTTCCTATAAATGGTCAATTTTCGAAAAATTTTCTATAAATATCAATTTTAGAAAAATTTCTTATAAATAGTCAATTTTCGAAAAATTTCCTATTAATACTAAATTTTCCAAAAATTTTCTATTTATAGCCAATTTTCGAAAAATTTCCTATTTAAAGTAAATTTTCGAAAAATTTCTTATAAATATTCAATTTTCGAAAATTTTCCTATAAATAGTCAATTTTCTTAAAATTCCTTAAAAAGTAAACTTTCGAAAAATTTCCTATAAATAGTCAATTTTCGAAAAATTTCCTAAAAATAGTCAATTTTCGAAAAATTTCCTATAAATAGTAAATTTTTGAAAATTTTTATATAGTTAGTCAATTTTTGAAAATTTTCCTATAAATAGTTCATTTTCAAAAAAATTTCCTATAAATGGTCAATTTTCGAAAAATTTTCTATAAATATCCATTTTAGAAAAATTTCTTATAAATAGTCAATTTTCGAAAAATTTCCTATTAATACTAAATTTTCCAAAAATTTTCTATTAATAGCCAATTTTCGAAAAATTTCTTATAAATATTCAATTTTCGAAAATTTTCCTATAAATAGTCAATTTTCTTAAAATTCCTTAAAAAGTAAACTTTCGAAAAATTTCCTATAAATAGTCAATTTTCGAAAAATTTCCTAAAAATAGTCAATTTTCGAAAAATTTCCTAAAAATAGTCAATTTTCGAAAAATTTCTTATTAAGAGCTTATTTTGGAAAAATTATTTATAATTATTTAATTTTAGAAAAATTTCCTATTAATAGCCAATTTTCGAAAAATTTCCTTTTTATAGTCAATTTTCGAAAAATTTCCTATAAATAGTCAATTTTCGAAAAATTTCCTATAAATAGTCAATTTTCGAAAAATTTTCTATAAATAATCAATTTTTGAAAAATTTCCTATAAATAGTCAATTTTCGAAAATTTTTATATAGTTAATCTATTTTCGAAAATTTTCCTATAAATAGTTCATTTTCAAAAAAATTTCCTATAAATCAATTTCCTATAAGTCAATTTTCGAAAAATTTCCTATAAATATCAATTTTAGAAAAATTTCTTATAAATAGTCAATTTTCGAAAAATTTCCTATAAATACTAAATTTTCGAAAAATTTTCTATTAATAGCCAATTTTCGAAAAATTTCCTATTTAAAGTCAATTTTCGAAAAATTTCTTATAAAGAGTAAATTTTGGAAAAATTTTCTATAAATAGTCAATTTTCGAAAAATTTCCTATTAACAGTCAATTTTCGAAAAATTTCTTTTAAATAGTCAATTTTCGAAAAATTTCCTATAAATCGTCAAATTTCCTATAAATAGTCAATTTTAGAAAAATTTCTTATAAATAGTCAATTTTCGAAAAATTTCCTATTAATACTAAATTTTCCAAAAATTTCCTATTAATAGCCAATTTTCGAAAAATTTCCTATTTAAAGTCAATTTTCGAAAAATTTCCTATTAATAGTCAATTTTCGAAAAATTTCTTATAAATAGTCAATTTTCGAAAAAATTGCTATTAATAGTCAATTTATTAAAAATTTCCAATTTTTGAAAAATTTCCTATAAATAGTAATTTTTCGAAAAATTTCATTTAAATAGTCAATTTTAGAAAAATTTCCTATTAATAGTAAATTTTCCAAAAATTTCTTATAAATAGTAAATTTTCCAAAAATTTCTTATAAATAATAAATTTTTGAAAAATTTCCTTTAAATAGAAAATTTTCGAAAAATTTCCTATAAATAGTCAATTTTCGAAAAATTTCCTAAAAATTCTTTTAAAAAGTAAATTTTCAAAAAAATTTTCTAAAAATTTCTTTTAAAAAGTAAATTTTCAAAAATTTCCAATTAAACAGTATAAAAAGCTTTTAAGCTTTATTTAAAAAACTGTGAATTTTTTTTATATTTTAAAGCTTTATTAAATCCAAATCAAAAGCTTCTTTCATAGAGATCTTTTTTGTATGAAAAATTAAAATCGTTGTACCTTCTTAAAAAAGCTTTTGACAGAAGAGAAATTTTCAATTTCTTAAATTTTTTATATAAAATCGTTATTTTTTATACAAAATTGATTTTTTATGAATATAATTATGTATTAACTTATAATATCGACTTATTGTTAATGTTAATATAAAAGAGATTTTTCTCATGCAATCAAGCTTTAAGCTCTAAAATATTAAAAATATATCTCCCTGAAAAAGCTTTGAAATATATTGTTAGATAAAGATTGTACTTGTAGAATTTGCTTTTACAAAATTTTAAAACCTCAATTTTTAAAAAGATTTTCTATTTTTATTTTGAAAAATTTTATTCGAAATCATTTTGTTTAAACAAGTCACCTGGAAATATTTAAAAAAAATATATATTAAAACAAAAACCTACTCAATGTCAAAGTTGTTGTGAGATACAATCATTTTTTAGTTAATTTCTTTTTTAAACGTGTTTTTTCGAAATTTTTTTAAAGAAACAAAAATTTAGATTTACAAAAAAATTTAACAGAAATAATATTTATATAAATGTCTAGTGTTATTTTATGAGAAAAAAAAATATATATAAAAAAGAGGAAAAAATATTTTTGAAAACTTAACCTAAGCAGCACCTAAATATAGAAAATTTAGCTTAAATGGGGTTTTGTTTTTTTAACACAAGAGAACTGATTTAAAATAACTAGAAAAAAATGAAAAAAAATGACATAAGTGGTTTGAACTCTTTTGAAAAAGTTCAAAATAAGTTAAATTATTACAAGAAAAAAGCTTAATATTAACAAACAAAAAAAATATATATATGAAACAAATATCCAGACATATCATTGGAAAAAATTAAATTTTTTAAAACTATAAGGTAAATTAAAATGAAACGAAACATATCATGTTAAGTGCCACAAAAAAAAAATAATATTAATATATAATTAAATTTTTTGATTTAAAATTTTCATTTTCTCAAAAAAAAAACTATTTAAATCATTTGTTTTAAAACAACAGGGTCAGCTTTTTTATAAAACAAATAAATGATTTACATGGTTTGTCATAATTTTAATTAAAATTTTCCTTAAAAAAAAATTCCAAAAATATTTTGTTAACTTTTATTATAGGTCAATAATATATTATTTCCTAACCCACAATTTTGTCTTAAAAAAAATTCTTTAAATTACAATTATAGACAAATTTGTCTTTTCTACTTAAGTATTGACATTATCAACTTTACAAAAGTTTTTTTGTTTATATTAATTTTATGTTCAAAAAAATATAAACCAAAAGCTTTCAAAAGCTTTTTAAATCTGCCTGAAGTCTTTAAAAATAGGGTCAGCATTTTTATTAGATTAAAAGCAGGAAAGCTTAAGTTTTTGCTTTATATTTTATATAAGTATAAATTTTAACTTTTTAAATTTAATTATCTTAAACTTAAATTAATCGATTTACTCAAAAAAAAAAAATTTATTTTTTATTTTCTATATAAAATAAAATCTTTTTATTTACACGAAAATGATAAATAAAATCCAAACTTATACGCGGAGTGAAAATAAAATTTTATAGTGTTTTATTTTTTTTTTCTAATTAAGGTAAAGTATACCTAATAATCAGGCATAGGCAGCCCACACCACCACCAGTAGCCGAAGAATTTTTGAAATTTTCGTAAATACTACGATCATTAATAAAACTCGTAAGAAAAAGTAAAATCTCAAACATTGTTGCCATGACACTTTTATTTTTGTAAACATTGGGAATATATTTGAAAATATTGGGAATATTTTTCAAAACAGAAATAAATTCTAATATTGAACAATTTTAGATTTTTATATTTTTTAGATATTTTCGATCCAAACATTTTTAATAGAAAAGTTTTTGATAAAAATATTTTTCTTTTAAAAATTTTTCGATCAAAATATTTTTCTGTAAAAATTTTCGATAAAAAGATTTTTCTATCAAAAAACTTTCTATAGACAAATTTTTGATAAAAAACAATTTTTATAGCAAAATTTTTGATAAAAAGGTTTTCTATAGAAAAATATTTGATAAAAAAATTTTCGTAGAAAAATTTTTGATAAAAAAATTTTCTTAGAAAAATTTTCTATAGAAAAATTTTTGGTAAAAAACATTTTTAATTAAAAAAAATTTCTATAGAAAAATTTTCTAAAAAAAAATTTTGATAAAAAAATTTAGGTAAAAAAATTTTCTATCGACAAATTTTTGATAAAAAATTTTCTTAGAAAAATTTTTGATAAAAAAATTTCTTTAAAGAAATTTTTAATAAAAAAATTTCTTAGAAAAAATTTCTAATAATCAGGCATAGGCAGCCCACACCACCAGTAGCCGAAGAATTTTTGAAATTTTCGTAAATACTACGATCATGAATAAAACTCGTAAAAAAAAAAGTAAAAGCTCAAATATTGTTGCCATGACACTTTTATATTTGTAAACATTGGGAATATATTTGAAAATATTGGTATATTTTTCAAAACAGAAATAAATTCTAATATTAAACAATATTAGATTTTTATATTTTTTAGATATTTTCGATCCAAACATTTTTAATAGAAAAGTTTTTGATAAAAATATTTTTCTGTAAAAGTTTTCGATCAAAATATTTTTCTGTAAAAGTTTTCGATAAAAATATTTTTCTATCAAAAAACTTTCTATAGACAAATTTTTGATAAAAAACAATTTTTATAGAAAAATTTTTGATAAAAAGGTTTTCTATAGAAAAATATTTGATAAAAAAATTTTCGTAGAAAAATTTTTGATAAAAAAATTTTCTTAGAAAAATTTTCTATAGAAAAATTTTTGGTAAAAAACATTTTTGTTTAAAAAAATTTCTATAGAAAAATTTTCTAAAAAAAAATTTTGATAAAAAAATTTAGGTAAAAAAATTTGCTATCGACAAATTTTTGATGAAAAATTTTCTTAGAAAAATTTTTGATAAAAAAATTTCTTAAAAGAAATTTTTAATAAAAAAATTTCTTAGAAAAAATTTCTAATAATCAGGCATAGGCAGCCCACACCACCAGTAGCCGAAGAATTTTTGAAATTTTCGTAAATACTACGATCATTAATAAAACTCGTAAAAAAAGTAAAATCTCAAACATTGTTGCCATGACACTTTTATTTTTGTAAACATTGGGAATATAATATATTTGAAAATATTGAGAATATTTTTCAAAACAGAAATAAATTCTAATATTAAACAATATTAGATTTTTATATTTTTTAGATATTTTCGATCCAAACATTTTTAATAGAAAAGTTTTTGATACAAATATTTTTCTTTTAAAAATTTTTCGATCAAAATATTTTTCTGTAAAAGTTTTCGATAAAAATATTTTTCTATCAAAAAACTTTCTATAGAAAAATTTTTGATAAAAAAAATTTTTGATAAAAAGGTTTTCTATAGAAAAATATTTGATAAAAAAATTTTCGTAGAAAAATTTTTGATAAAAAAATTTTCTTAGAAAAATTTTCTATAGAAAAATTTTTGGTAAAAAACATTTTTGATTAAAAAAATTTCTATAGAAAAATTTTCTAAAAAAAAATTTTGATAAAAAAATTTAGGTAAAAAAATTTTCTATCGACAAATTTTTGATGAAAAATTTTCTTAGAAAAACTTTGGATAAAAAAATTTCTTTAAAGAAATTTTTAATAAAAAAATTTCTTAGAAAAAATTTCTAATAATCAGGCATAGGCAGCCCACACCACCAGTAGCCGAAGAATTTTTGAAATTTTCGTAAATACTACGATCATGAATAAAACTCGTAAGAAAAAGTAAAATCTCAAATATTGTTGCCATGACACTTTTATTTTTGTAAACATTGGGAATATATTTGAAAATATTGGGATATTTTTCAAAACAGAAATAAATTCTAATATTAAACAATATTAGATTTTTATATTTTTTAGATATTTTCGATCCAAACATTTTTAATAGAAAAGTTTTTGATAAAAATATTTTTCTTTTAAAAATTTTTCGATAAAAATATTTTTCTGTAAAAGTTTTCGATCAAAATATTTTTCTGTAAAAGTTTTCGATAAAAATATTTTTCTATCAAAAAACTTTCTATAGACAAATTTTTGATAAAAAACAATTTTTATAGAAAAATTTTTGATAAAAAGGTTTTCTATAGAAAAATATTTGATAAAAAAATTTTCGTAGAAAAATTTTTGATAAAAAAATTTTCTTAGAAAAATTTTCTATAGAAAAATTTTTGGTAAAAAACATTTTTGTTTAAAAAAATTTCTATAGAAAAATTTTCTAAAAAAAAATTTTGATAAAAAAATTTAGGTAAAAAAATTTGCTATCGACAAATTTTTGATGAAAAATTTTCTTAGAAAAATTTTTGATAAAAAAATTTCTTTAAAGAAATTTTTAATAAAAAAATTTCTTAGAAAAAATTTCTAATAATCAGGCATAGGCAGCCCACACCACCAGTAGCCGAAGAATTTTTGAAATTTTCGTAAATACTACGATCATTAATAAAACTCGTAAAAAAAGTAAAATCTCAAACATTGTTGCCATGACACTTTTATTTTTGTAAACATTGGGAATATAATATATTTGAAAATATTGAGAATATTTTTCAAAACAGAAATAAATTCTAATATTAAACAATATTAGATTTTTATATTTTTTAGATATTTTCGATCCAAACATTTTTAATAGAAAAGTTTTTGATACAAAAATTTTTTTTTTAAAAATTTTTCGATCAAAATATTTTTCTGTAAAAGTTTTCGATAAAAATATTTTTCTATCAAAAAACTTTCTATAGAAAAATTTTTGATAAAAAAAATTTTTATAGAAAAATTTTTGATAAAAAGGTTTTCTATAGAAAAATATTTGATAAAAAAATTTTCGTAGAAAAATTTTTGATAAAAAAATTTTCTTAGAAAAATTTTCTATAGAAAAATTTTTGGTAAAAAACATTTTTGATTAAAAAAATTTCTATAGAAAAATTTTCTAAAAAAAAAATTTGATAAAAAAATTTAGGTAAAAAAATTTTCTATCGACAAATTTTTGATAAAAAATTTTCTTAGAAAAATTTTTGATAAAAAAATTTCTTTAAAGAAATTTTTAATAAAAAAATTTCTTAGAAAAAATTTCTAATAATCAGGCATAGGCAGCCCACACCACCAGTAGCCGAAGAATTTTTGAAATTTTCGTAAATACTACGATCATGAATAAAACTCGTAAAAAAAAGTAAAAGCTCAAATATTGTTGCCATGACACTTTTATATTTGTAAACATTGGGAATATATTTGAAAATATTGGGAATATTTTTCAAAACAGAAATAAATTCTAATATTGAACAATTTTAGATTTTTATATTTTTTAGATATTTTCGATCCAAACATTTTTAATAGAAAAGTTTTCGATCAAAATATTTTTCTGTAAAAATTTTCGATAAAAAGATTTTTCTATCATAAAACTTTCTATAGACAAATTTTTGATAAAAAACAATTTTTATAGCAAAATTTTTGATAAAAAGATTTTCTATAGAAAAATATTTGATAAAAAAATTTTCGTAGAAAAATTTTTGATAAAAAAATTTTCTTAGAAAAATTTTCTATAGAAAAATTTTTGGTAAAAAACATTTTTGTTTAAAAAAATTTCTATAGAAAAATTTTCTAAAAAAAAATTTTGATAAAAAAATTTAGGTAAAAAAATTTTCTATCGACAAATTTTTGATGAAAAATTTTCTTAGAAAAATTTTGGATAAAAAAATTTCTTTAAAGAAATTTTTAATAAAAAAATTTCTTAGAAAAAATTTCTAATAATCAGGCATAGGCAGCCCACACCACCAGTAGCCGAAGAATTTTTGAAATTTTCGTAAATACTACGATCATGAATAAAACTCGTAAAAAAAGTAAAAACTCAAATATTGTTGCCATGACACTTTTATTTTTGTAAACATTGGGAATATATTTGAAAATATTGGGATATTTTTCAAAACAGAAATAAATTCTAATATTAAACAATATTAGATTTTTATATTTTTTAGATATTTTCGATCCAAACATTTTTAATAGAAAAGTTTTTGATACAAATATTTTTCTTTGAAAAATTTTTCGATCAAAATATTTTTCTGTAAAAGTTTTCGATAAAAATATTTTTCTATCAAAAAACTTTCTATAGAAAAATTTTTGATAAAAAAAATTTTTATGGAAAAATTTTTGATAAAAAGGTTTTTTATAGAAACATTTTTGATAAAAAAATTTTCTTAGAAAAATTTTTGATAAAAAAATTTTCTTAGAAAAATTTTTGATAAAAAAATTTTCTTAGAAAAATTTTCTATAGAAAAATTTTTGATAAAAAAATTTTCTATAGAAAAATTTTTGATAAAAAAAATTTCTATAGAAAAATTTTCTAAAAAAAAATTTTGATAAAAAAATTTAGGTAAAAAAATTTTCTATCGACAAATTTTTGATAAAAAATTTTCTTAGAAAAATTTTTAATAAAAAAATTTCTTTAAAGAAATTTTTAATAAAAAAATTTCTTAGAAAAAATTTCTAATAATCAGGCATAGGCAGCCCACACCACCAGTAGCCGAAGAATTTTTGAAATTTTCGTAAATACTACGATCATGAATAAAACTCGTAAAAAAAAAGTAAAAGCTCAAATATTGTTGCCATGACACTTTTATATTTGTAAACATTGGGAATATATTTGAAAATATTGGTATATTTTTCAAAACAGAAATAAATTCTAATATTAAACAATATTAGATTTTTATATTTTTTAGATATTTTCGATCCAAACATTTTTAATAGAAAAGTTTTTGATAAAAATATTTTTCTTTTAAAAATTTTTCGATCAAAATATTTTTCTGTAAAAGTTTTCGATCAAAATATTTTTCTGTAAAAGTTTTCGATCAAAATATTTTTTTGTAAAAGTTTTCGATAAAAATATTTTTTTATCAAAAAACTTTCTATAGAAAAATTTTTGATAAAAAAAAATTTTATAGAAAAATTTTTGATAAAAAGGTCTTCTATAGAAAAATTTTTGATAAAAAAATTTTCTTAGAAAAATTTTTGATAAAAAAATTTTCTTAGAAAAATTGTTGATAAAAAATTTTTGATAAAAAAATTTTCTTAGAAAAATTTTCTATAGAAAAATTTTTGATAAAACAATTTTTGATAAAAAAAAATTTTTATAGAAAAATTTTCTAAAAAAAAAATTTTAATAAAAAAATTTCTATAGAAAATTTTTTGATAAAAAAATTTTGGTAAAAAAAATTTTCTATCGAAAAATTTTTGATAAAAAATTTTTGTAGAAAAATTTTTGATAAAAAAATTTCTTTAAAGAAATTTTTAATAAAAAAATTTCTTAGAAAAATTTTCTACAGAAAAATTTTTGGATAAAAAAATTTTCTTAGAAAAATTTTTGATAAAAAAATTTTCTATAAAAAAATTTTTGGATAAAAAAATTTTCTTAGAAAAATTTTTGATAAAAAAATTTTCTTAGAAAAATTTTTGATACATAAATTTTCTTAGAAAAAATTTTGATACAAAAATTTTCTTAGAAAAATTTTGATAAAAAAATGTTCTTAGAAAAAATTTTCTTAGAAAAATTTTTGATAAAAAAATTTTCTATAGAAAAATTTTTGGGTAAAAAAATTTTCTTAGAAAAATTTTTGATACATAAATTTTCTTAGAAAAAATTTTGATACAAAAATTTTCTTAGAAAAATTTTGATAAAAAAATGTTCTTAGAAAATAAATAAAATGATTTTCTATAGAAAAATTTTTGATAAAAAAATTTTCTGAAGAAAAATTTTTGATAAAAAAATTTTCTGAAGAAAAATTTTTGATAAAAAAATTTCTATAAAAAAAATTTTTATAAAAAACTTTCCATAGAAAAATTTTTGGATAAAAAAATTTTCTATAGAAAAATTTTTGATAAAAAAATTTTCTAAAAAAAAATTTTTGATAAAAAAAATTTACAAGCCTCGATATTAAATTATTTATATAAAGCCTCAATTTCAAAACTCTAAAACTTTTTCTTCTCCATCTTCTGTTATCCTTGACTTATATGGGGCTCCAACCAAACTTTTATATCGGACTCTATTGCGAAATGTTAGGCATACGTCATTCACTTCCAATGCAAAAGCTTTTGATAGAGTTTTAAAAAGTATTTTTTTTCGCATTAGAACACTATATTTATTAATTTTGAAAGTTCTAGTGTATAGACTATGTAAACAAAAAGTTATAGATAATTAAAAGTTTAAATTTTAATTTAAAAGTTTTTTTCTAGAATATATTGATATCTAAAGATACTGTCGGCTTTTGCTATATGTACATCAGGTAGAGTTTTAAAGCATTACAGTTTTAGATCTTAAAAGCTTTATAACATCCATATCAAAAGCTTCTAATTGACAAATTTTTGAAACTTTATAGTACTTTATTTGTGTTTTCTAAACAAAAAACTGCAATAGTTTTTAAAAAGCTTTCGATTATAAAGTTTTGATTTCACAGTTAATCTCAAGCTGTTGCCGCTATATATTTTTAAGCTTAAAAGCTCTCTTACCTTCATAATCAAAAATGCTTTCTAGTTTGAATTTGTTCCTTAAAAAGAAATTTTAAAATTTGTTTCAAAGTTTTTGTTAGAACTTTAAATTAGTAATTAATAATAAAGAGCTTTAAAACTTTGATATGCCAAAAAAAAGATAGATAGAACTTTAAAGGTGTAGTAATGTAAAAGCTTTTAATATAATCAACAGATTAACATACATTAGCATATAAAATTTTATAAAGCTTTATTTTAAACACTGTGAGTGGTTTATATTCTAAAGCTCTATTAAATCCACATCAAAAGCTTCTTTTATAGAGATCTTTTTTGTGTGAAAAATTAAATTGAAATATACTTTTTAGAACTTTAAATCAATCAACTTTAAATCATTTAAAAGCTTCTGATTTTAAAAATTAAGAGCTTTAAAGCTTTGATATGCCCACCAGAAGATAAATTGAACTTTAATAAATAATTATAATTAAATAATTTCGAAGCTTTTAATATAATCTAGAGCTAAAAAGGTATACAAAAACAAGTAAGAAAGTGCTATAATCGGTCAAGTCCGACCATACGATAGACTTCACCACTAAGGTCAAAGGTGTTCTTTTTCCTGTATAAAGACAAATATTTGCTAAATTTTGCCATCATACAAACATTTTCTCAAAACTTATATATTTAAGCCGTTTCCGTCATTTGGACTTATATGAGAGCTAGGGTCAAATGTGGATTTAACCATTTGCCCTTGTGTAGGATTCGGCATTTAATCCACGTATATTGAGCTTAATTACTCAAAGAAGATATCCCGGTTAAAGCGACACCTGCGCGCTATGGCAACATTTTAACAACTCCATAAAGACTGCTACAAAATTTGTATTATTGTTCCAAAACCCTCTTCCCTAATACTCTTGGTATGACGAGGAGTGCCGCAATGCTACCGATGAGCAAAATGCTACCTACAGGGCAACTCTCCAATCAGTAGTTAAGCATTGAACTTTAGAAAGATATCGAAAAAAAAGAGGGAAGAGAAACGGCTTTTCCGAAGACAAAAGAAAGAAATGGAGGGAAGTGTGTTTAAGAAATTTAGATGTATAAGAGTCGTAATGAGGTGCATAAATTGTACCATAAAGTTAAACACCAATTGAATGGTTTTGGCAGCTGTTTCTTCTCTTGTATGGACGACCAAGAAAACGTAGTGACAGATGCAGAAAGCATACTAAAACTATGAAAGAAACACGTTGGTATCAAATGAAAGCGATCAAGATGACAAGCCTGAACAAATCAATTATTAGGGATTTTTATATTGTTACGTTTTTCCTTTAAAAACGTGGAAGGAATTCTTTTTGCAAACAACCGAAAACAAAATTAAAACACTTTAAACACACTTTCACACTGTTCTCTTATACGCGTCTCAATTAAAACTGTTCTCACAATACTCGTTCATCGGCCTTGTATAGTAGACAAAGAGCTGCTGTCGTTGATAACACTAACAATGTGGCTTACGAAAGTTCATGCATATTCCAATACATTCTCACATGATCAAGAACAGACTAACACATACGTTGTACAAATGGATTATCTAAAGTCAACAGCGACGGAGAGTGAGAGAGATAAAGAACAAAATGTTGCTCTCTTCTTTACAGTAAAACATAAAGAGAAAACTGTTGTTCTGCTTAAAGACATAAACAGAATAACAACATGTTCTAGAAAACTAGGGGAAGAATTAATAACAGTGAACTTTGCACATTGGGGCGGATAACTTAGAAATTCGTGACAATATTTACCATCCAGCCAAAATGAGGTTAGAATTGCTCGACCTTTGACCTTAACGGGTTGTAAATATAGGCTATTTGCGTAAATAAGAAGTTCGTAAAATGGACCAATTGTCATTAAATTAAGGGCACTGATTTTCAAATCTTGAAAGAATACACTTCAAAGTCTAGGTAAGATAATTGTATTTTATTTCCAAATCTTTGTCAAATTTGAAATTTTTTAAAGTATACTATTTTCGGCACCATAAAGCCATTAAACGGGCTTGCTGTGGGCACAGTATAAGCACCCATATTGGGAAAGGCCAAGAAATCACCGCATTTCAAGTCAGGCAACTGTAAATCTTCAGCGATCTGTAAAATGGAATGATTAAAATAAATTATGATCATTCAAAATTATATATTCCAAACTTACCTTATCTAAAGCATCGCAGGTAGGACCCCAAATTAGGCTATTAAATGTGGGTAGACTGCCATCATCATCATCCTAAACAAATTTTAAAATGTATAGAAGTTATATTGAGGTTATGATTGTCCCTATGGCCATTTTCAACTCAACTCAGTTTGGTCGTCTGCCAGTCGACTCAACTTCTACTTAAACAAATTATTTTGTAATATTGCGAAGGATTTTTAGTTCCGCAATATCAAAATAAATTTTGGTTGAGTGAAAGTTGGGTCAACTGGCAGACAACCAAACTCAGTTGAGTTGAGAACGACAATAGAGAGGGAACTCAACGTTTTTAGTTCCGAAATATCAAAATACAATTTGGTTGAGAGAAACTTGGGTCGACTGGCAGACAACCAAACTGAGTTGAGTTGAGAACGGCAATAGGGGCAAATTTCTTTAAGCTTACCAAGAAATGCTCCACAGTCGCATGCTGATGATCGTATAAAATACAATTGAATGTTCCATAGATACCATCATTCAGATAGTACATTTTTGTTATCAGTTCACCATTGGGTGATCTGGCCTCACGTTTTGCATGAATTTTGCCAATCAAAGTACAAGCTGAGGCTACAAAAAATCTGCCCGGCTCTGCAATAACATCAACAGTATTGTCGGGAAAGTGACGGCTCAGAGATTTATTAACAATTTCAGCAATCTAATAAAAAAAAAGATTTTGGCATTTCAGCGTTATTTCAGAATATAATTTGAACATACTTTTTCAAATTTCTTATCATCACTACCCGGAAATCCACCACCGATATCAAGAAAATTCATTTCGAAGCCTAGTAGAGCACCAAATTGGAAAAGATTCTTAGCAGTTGTTATGGCGCGATCATAGGCGGGGAAATCATTGCAGCCGGAACCAACATGGAAACTAGTACCAATTACCTGGAGATAAAAAGTTTGACATATAACTCTTAGTATTCGGGAAATGAGTTCACTTCTTTTTGAAGTTCTACTTACATTTAAATTTAGACTTTTGGCCAGCAACATAAGATTTGTGGCATCATTTTCCGCATCACAACCAAATTTATCACCCAAGGGACACTGAGCCTCTTTTGCCTCACAACGGAAACGTATGACCAGACTAAGAGACAATTTAATTTAAAATTTTTAAATCTGATTTTTCATTCTATTACTGAGAAATTCTTAAATTTTTCGTCCCACTCCATAATGATAAGAGGCCAGCTTAGTTATTGCTAAGATTTTGGTTGTAAAGTGTGTCCCAACTAGAACGCAATTTTAAAATTTTGCCCGATTCGAGGTGTCATTGTTTGACATTTGAACAATTGTTATTGTTTGCTAGTAGAGGGTACGAGGTTAGTAAAAATGGAGCGCTACACGAATGAACAACGCATTTTCATTGTGAAATTGTTTTACCAAAATGGTGAAAGCTTTGCGGCTACAGTTCGCAAATTGCGATCAATTTGTGGTCACAATAATGCTCCAAAAGAGTCAACTGTTAAGGGATTAATGGATAAATTTGCCGAAACTGGGTCTGATGTAAAGACAACAACGAGCCTTCGACCAGATCGATCGGCCGAAAATGTCGCAGCTGTACACGATGATGTCACTCAAGCTCCATCCAGTTCAATTCGACATTGAGCTCAGCAAATTGGTGTCCTCAAATCCATTATAAAGCAAATTTTGACGAAAGATTTGCATCTTCATGCATACAAAGTTCAATTGACTCAGGAAATGAAGCCAAATGACCACGGACAGCCAAGGTAGTTCGTTAATTGGGTATTGGAGAGATAATATGAAAATGCTGATTTTGGCTATAAAATCATCTTCAGTGACGAGGCCCATTTCCATCTTAATGGCTTCGACAATAGGCGGAATTGTCGCATTTGGGGTAAGGAAAATCCTTGAGTGATTCACGAGAAGCAAATGCATCCTCAACGTGTCACTGTGTGGTGAGGTTTTTGGGCTAGAAGAATCATTGGACCTTTTTTTATAAAAATAAGGCAGGTCAAGCGCAAACAGTCAATGGTGTTCGGTATCGTGAAATGATAACCAGTTTTTTCTTGCCTATAATTGAATAAATGAATGTGGAGGGCATGTCGTGTCAACAAGACGGCGCCATATGTCATACAGCCAGAGAAATAATCCAATTGCTCCATCAGTCATTTCCCGGTCGTGTTATTTCGCGTTTTGGAGACCAGAATTGGCCGCCTAGATAGTGCGATTTAACACCTTTAGATTTTTTTCTTTGGGGTTTTTTGAAGTCGCGAATAAGCCGACGACGACTCAAGCCTTAAAAGAGGAAATTGGACGCTGCATTAATGAAATACCGCAGCATTTATGCAAAAAGGTCGTTTAAAATTTCATTAAAAGATCGCGTGTGTGCCAGCAAAGCCGCGGCGGCCATCTGCACGATATCTTGTTCCATACATAACCTCATTCTGTCTACTTTACGATATAATAAAGTTTCACGTTTTTAAATATCTGTGTTTTGTTTAAAATTTAAAAATTGCGTTCTAGTTGGGACACCCTTTATATACTACCCTTAGTAGCGGAACACATGGTGTTAAAATAAGCCCAAATTTGGACGTCTCGGGTATTTTTGTAAAAATTTGGCAATGTTTAGACCTTCTGAATGCGTTGTCAGACTTTAATAAGTTTGACATCGTTGAAAAGGATATTAATTATCGAATATAATTTATGTATTATCCTTTCCCAAGGACCTTTATTATGAAAAATGTCCTTTCCGAACTCGTGGTCATTCCATAACTAAATTTTTACTGAATAAAGTCAACTTAGTTGCCTATTTTCTGTAAAATATAAAGAAAAAATACAGTTTTTCCTTGTATTTAAGGATAAAAGACATTTTTTATAATAAAGGTCCTTGAGAAAGGATAATAGGAACATTTTACTCTATAATCTTGAAAAAGAATAAAAATCCTTTCCAACGACGTCAAATTTATTTAAATCTGACAACGCGTTCAGAAGTTATTGAGTCGTAAACATTGCCAATTTTTCAAAAAAAAATACCCGAGATGTCCAACTTTGGCAGTCCATATAATCTAAACGATATAAGATATGAGACTGGTTTTTACACCTTAACATCAGGAGACAAAAGGAGAATATATATTCTGAGTTTTAACAAAATCGAAGAGATTCAAATTATATGATTCTATTTTTGGGACTAACATTTTCCGAATCATTCTACTTACTTTGATTCTGGATAGATTTTGTGTATTTTATAGATCTCAAATTCTGTATCCACAGTACTAGCCTTGACATTATGCTCTTTGGCGTATTCCAAGTGTGATTCAGGTTTACAGGGATTGGCGAAAATAATGCGTTCCGGTTCAACACCCAATTCCAAAACTTGTTTTATTTCATTTTTCGAAGCACAGTCGAAACTAGTACCCAAATCGGCTAGAGTTTTGACAACCATGCCATCGTCATTGCATTTGACAGCTATAGGGTTAAATTACATAATTTTAGTTCAAAAACACTAATTCCCTAATTCATAAACGGGAAATAGTGATATAACAAGTTTATAAATCAAAATTTCCTCCTATAAAGCTTTGATAATTTAATTATTATTCGTTTATGAATTGGGGGGTTAAAATTTTCGTAATTACCATAATAAGGCTTTACGCGCGGCATAAATTTCATCCAGGTCTCATATTTTTCCTTCAACTTTTCCAAATCGCAGACAATTAAAGCTTCATCGGTGGTTTTAAGATTTTGTGTATCAATCAGTTCTTTTAGATTTATTGAATCATTATAGTAAATTATTTCCTTTTCTTTAAACATTTTATTTTTTAGTTAATTTAAAAACTGAAACCGAACTCGAAAATTTTTAATCTGTACCGCCCGATTTAAGCTGAGTTACTACTTGTGTTCCTTATGGAAATTTTGTTTCAAAGCTATTGGATTAGTAACAAATTTTATTTGTTTAGGTCAAAAGCTTATCAATTCTGATTCACTACATCAGACAGTTTTTGTGCCCATTAATGGGTATTTGTAGTCAAATTTCAAAACAAGTGTGGAAAAGATTATAGATTTTGTTATGAACAGTAAAATCGCGATTAATTACAATTCAAAAAAAAAAAATCGCGATTAATTAAAATTCAAATACAACGAGAGTGATTTTGCAACATAACAATGCTCGGCTTCATGTAGCGAAAGTGGTCAAGACATACTTGAAAACGTTGAAATAGGAAGTTCTACCCCACCCGCCTTATTCTTTAGACTTTGTTCCCTCGGACTATCACATGTTTCGATCAATGGCTCACAGCCTGGCAGACCAACACTTCCAGTCTTATGAAGAAGTAAAAAATTGAACCGATTCGTGAATCGCTTCAAAAGATTCGTATGCTTCCTGAAAGATTGAAGAAAGTAGTGGTCAGCGATGGACAATACCTGAAATCATAAATATATAACCAATCGATTACAATAAAGCGCAGAATTTCGGGATAAAAACAGCGGAAGCAAAGTTTTGAATCTATTGAAATTCAATCAAACAAAAAAGTTGAAATAGTCGTTCATTGGCGTTTATACTATTCACTTGTTATATAACTCCGATTTTGGTGATTTTTCCAGAATATCTTAGTTATCGGCATTCTACAGTGGTCTGTTTGCCAAAGATTCCTATAACTTGATAGGTGAGTTGAAATTTTGTTAAAGAAAAATTTATTTAAGAAAGAATTTAATTTTGTTATGAAATTTTTTTAAATGAACCGGAGTTAATTATTGTATATCTGAAGTAAAAATAATTTTCTGCTGAAATCTTTGTGTTGTTACCATCCCACATGAATCAGTGGTTTCAAGTTTGAATGATAATAGGTATAATGGGTATGAGAGGGCTTTCCGCATTTGAGCAATGTCAACCATTAACCAACCACCGCAAACGCAACCATTTGACAATTTCGCTTAAATACTTAGCGTTGTTAAGCAGATTTTACACCGTTTCGAAACCGTGAATGAAACTTGAATCCAACACAACACACCGCAGGCAATGAGGGGTGAATCGGCGCCAAATACTATTTTCATGACCTCGACAAATCATATCTTTCGGAAGAGATACAAAATTTAGAGCAACGTTGGACTAAGCATACAGAGCTTAAAAGAGACTATAAATTGTTATTGAAAGTTATTCAATTTTTTAACTAACTAATACAACCATCCAGAAAAACTAATACCGAACTATATTCGGTCCGAAGTACTTACTTACTTAAATGGCCTATATTTACAACCTGTAAAGGTGAAAGGCCAAGTATATTTTGGAATTTCTTGCGCTTCGATCTTGTGCGCATTTTCTTCAATTTCGAAGGCTAAGCTTTTAAAGCTTAGCTACTTGGTCTTTCCATCGAAGTTTCAGACGTCCACTTATAATATTTGTATTCTTAATTTTAGCTTTTCCATAGCAATAGCCCGACGTCCCAACCCATATTTTTATCGTTCTAATGTGAGAACTCGCGGCACATGTTAGCTCCTGGGCAACTACGTTAACACCCGTTAATGTAATGTTGGCCGGGTGATACCTGAAGAAAGTCAGTTTCCACAGTTAATATGAAGGATAGCCAAGATAAGTCTCGGCTAATCAAGTTAGGAGTAATCAGAATCGTTGCTTGGTATCCAACATCCCCTTCATGACCCATTCGGTAAGAAGGGCCATACAAAAATTCGATTGGAAATTTTACTACGTGCTGCTATTTGAGAAGTTATAAAATAAATATTTTATTAACATCGCTTATTACTAAAGAGTGTTCCGAGTGAAATATGCATTTACTATTTTAACCAAAACTTATCCATGCATAGAACAATAAATATATTTGTTTTAGTATGACTAGTGATGGGACAAGGGTAAATACCCAAACGGTAAATTGGGTATTAAAAGGTAAATACCCAAGTTTTTACCCAAGCACTTTAGTATTTATCCAAAATGTGGGTATAAATCAAAATAAAAAAAATTTAAAAGAAGAAGTTGTGGGTGCTGTTAAAATTCGAATATCTAATTTGCTTAATTGCGTACTTCCACAAATTTCTTTCCACTAATTTACTGGAGAAATTTCATCCAAACAAAAGTTATGGCCCAAAAATCATTTCTGGCCTTGTAATTGACAAAATCTACCATGACATTTATGTTTAGCGTCTGTGACATTGTGTAAATGAATTCCAATGCAGGAGGTACCTCAAATTCGAAAATGTTCAAAATTCTGTTGCTCTACGTAACAACGAGTATTTGTTATTCAAATGAGTATTTAACCGAAATTAGATAAATACCCAGGTATGAAGGTGGGTGTAAATAGGTAAATACCCAGCGTTAGGTAAATAACCAGGTCTAAACCCATCTCTAAGTATGACGTCAGCTTTTATAGATATGTCAGATCAAATTGGACTGCAAAAAAAGTATTCGTATATAAAAGCTTTTCACAAAATCCGCCATGGACATTGAAAAAATAGGAAAAAATTTGAAAGTTGACCCTCGAACTGTTTTAAATGCAATTAGATGTTATATGTCCACAGAATCAAAGCTTATGCTTTGCTGAAGACATACAAAGTTCAGAAATTTCCAGATCGCAATTCGGTAAAGAACTTAGATGCAAAAGTTGTCAGTTGTTTCAAGCGAAGATTTGTAGCATCAGACACGATAAACACAGAGATTTATATAACGGATTACCTAGAAAAACAGCTTTTAGCTTTTTTTAAACAGCACCGATTGCTCACATATTTTTGGCCAGATTCGGCTTCATGTCACTACGAAAAAGGCACTTGAGTGATATTCAAACAAAAATGCAATTTTTGTACCACGAGAGGCAAATCCATCTAACTCTCCAGAACTTCGGCATTTGGAAAGGTTCTAAGCTCTTAAAAAAAAAATTAAAGAACACAGAAAATGTGTCTGATTTTATGCTTAGGTGGACCACCTCCTCCAAAAAGATAACAGAAGGAAAGAATTCTAAATCAACATTTTAATATTTAATGAAATAGTTTTATATAACACGGTTGGGTTTTTCTTTAACTTAATGCCAAGGCTCGAAAAAATACTCTAAAATACTGTATTTTAAGGTACCGTACAGTACTTAGGCAAGTTCGGTACAAAGTCATATACGTAACAAAGTGTTAAAATACACAACCTTTATCATAACGAACTTTTACGAAGTACACTTAAAATAACCTACACCCAGAGAAAAAACCACATGAAATCAACAAAAACCACCTTAAATCAATAAAAAAACGCAACGAAAGTCAGCCAAGGTGGAAAATTGTAAATGTAACAACGTCCACTTTAAAAACAACTTAGATCCCAAATCAAAGTTGCAGCAATTATAACTTAAAGTTGCTCGTTATTGTTTTAATAATGGCCATTCTCAAATCAAAGTTTGGCATTTTTAATTTGAACATCAGCTACTTTTAATCAAAAAATATTCTACATTGTTTCCAAATATAAAAATTTTAAAATCAAAGTTAAAAATGTACGAATCAACAAAGCGCATCTATATTTTAATGGTGGACGTATTTAAGCCGCACACGTTCAACGTTGAATTAATAATGCTACTGCAGTGGTACAGTGGTTCATTCTGCTCATATTTGCTTTCAAAGCTTATACTTACTTTGATGTTTTTAATTTAAAATACAGAGTAATTTTATTTATAAAATATTTTATTAAAAGTAAATCAGTAAATTTATTTTATATTATTTTATAATTACATTTTTGGTCGAATATAAGTCTTTCCGTTATTTACAGTATAGGAATGTATCGGAAAGCTATTAAAATAATCTATATTAAATACATTAATTTCATTAATTTCTTTAATTATTTCATATGATTGAAAATGTTGACAAAACTCTTTTTTATTGTTGATCTAAAAGGCTACTTAGAAATGTTAAAATAGATGTAATTTTTGAAGATTTAATATCATGAACTGTTGATATCTCAAAAAAAATTTTTTGTATAAATACCCAAGATGCTTCACATGCTTGAGGGTACTTAAGAGAAAATACGTGAAAAATTTTGAAGCATATGTCCAAACTTTCAATAAATGAAGAAAACTTAAACAACGTTTTGTCAAAATAGACGTAAAATGACTTAATTGTGCTATCGGAAGGTCCCTCAACAATTATAAATGGTTGAATTGTTATACCAATAGAATAATACTTGCTTATGCGTTCTGCAATTTCAGCTTCGTAGTTATTGATGGATATAAGCCGAAGAACAAAACTTTCCTGTGCATCGATGATTGTTATTTTCTTCTTCAGCTTTCCTTCTTCATTTTTAAAACGTGTGGATGACTGCAAAATACTAGCAAGTAGTATTGCTATTATGTAGTCTTGGGTGTCTGAAAACAAAAGTTTCTGTTATAAATTTATTTGTATTTTCATTTCATTAATATGAACAAGTTCACACAATTCGCATATTTTTAAAGTTATGAAAGAGTTACATAAGTTACGCACATTTCTTAGATTTTTTGTGCAATATATAATTACCTTTGCTTTCAGTAGATTGAGCAACAGAAAGCAGCTGTTTGCAGAAATGATTGTGAATGTTATCACTGAAGTATATTTTGATTTTCTCTTTAAAGCTTTCCCACTTTGTATATAACATGAATTCTTTATCTGGGTACAACAAATTGAAATCTATTTTAATCTAATAAAAAAAGCTGTTAAAAAATGTTATCAATTCTTTTCAAATACACTTACAAGATCTGGAGCTCTAGAGTCTGAATATTTAGACCAATCCTTTAAAAAGTCGATATTGCTCACACGTTTTAAGTCTCTTTGCCTAATGTAAAAAGTTTTATTCCATTTTTCGCATACTTCTTGCCAATTGGAGCTATCTCTATTAAGAGACGTTTTTAAAGCTAAATCAATGGATTCATCTATTTCTACACCTTGATAATTATTTTCGTCATTATTTATTTTTGTAGCAGGTTGTTCTGCCTTTTTTAAACGTTTACATCGAGCATTAACGTATTTAGAATATAACTTGCCACTAGGATTTTTTCCCTTGGCGTCCAATAAAATAATATTCCTTTTAAATATAGAGAAATTGTTATATTTGTTTATTATTCAAAATTAATTACGTTACCTTTGCTACTGCTTCGCTGGGGAAAGTCTGGCATATATCGTTGACAATGCCTATAAAGTCACTAGGCTTAAGAGATATTTTGTTACAAACAATTTCTTCCATAATAATACTTATAATGTCATCACGGTTATTATCTGAAAACGTTTGTGATTGTTTATATATTTCCAAGCATGATTGGCCTTTTGATGTACGGCTTAATATATCTGTCAAATCCTTAAAAGTCATATAAATATTATATACTAGGTTAAAAATAAAACGGAAATAATTACCTTATTTAGAACACGTTTTATAGATGAATTTGAAGAAGACGAAGATGGTACATTTTGGTGGTCTCTGTGGTCTCATCGTCAATTCCAAACTGCAAATAAATTAAATAATTAAAAATATACTCTTATGGTCATATGGAAACTTTAAAATTCTTACTTCCTTTTTACGCCACAAAAATAATTTCTCTCTGAATTCTATTCTAAGTCCCAAATGCGGAATTGCATCTACAAGATCGTCTTTTTGAATATATTGCAAACATCTGTATGTCACATTAGCAGCTATATGAAGTAAAAACGTAATAACCATAGATGTTTTAAAGATATATCCAAACGTTAAAACTTACCCTGTAATATCGGCAATAGCTGCATTAGATTAAAATCATTAAGCAAAGATTTTAATTTTTCCAAGTCTTCAACGACTGAGCAAGGGGCCTCATTTTCTTCAGCATAACTTATTTGGCCAATTGAATCTGGAAATTGTACTGCATTTATTGTGATTTCATCACCACCAACTATTATATCCTCTAGAATTTCTAAATTGTCCATTCAGTTATTTTTTGGTTCACTTTTTTCACAAAAATATACAAATTTTAAATCACAAAATTTTTTACCGATCTGACTGCAGCTTACAATTTTTATTTACTTTAATTTTATATAACAGTGTTACCATCTTGATTCCAAAAAGTGCAACGTTATTATAAGGTGATGCAACTATGAATTAAAGTATCACGTATTTAAATGGAAGATTAACAATCTTAAAACAACAATGCGTTATTGATATAAGCATAGATGAACGTTAATTTAATGTTGCTTCACCATGAAGATATGTTTAACCACGCACATTATCAGTTCAAAGGTGTATCCACATTGAATCAAAAATATACTTTGTAGATTTAAAAACATTTCCCTTTGAAATCATGTTTTAGCATTTTTAAAACCAAAGTTGGAACGTTTTTGATTTACAACTGTCATTGTAAATACGAAATTGTTTAAGAAACCAACAAAGTTTGTTCTTAATTCAATGTTGAACGTCTTCAATTTAACAAAAATATTTATTTTTTAGAGAAAAATACTAATTTCAACAGTGTTTATCGTTCATTTAATGTGATTTTACATACTTTTGAAGCAGCTCAATGTTGGATTAACGTGGAAAACCAATAAGTTGCTAAATTTTTAATTCAACAACGATTCTCTTCAATTTTAAAATGTGACTTTTCTCTGGGTGTACTTCGTTAAGTACTATAAAATACTTTGATGAGTACTATAACGTATTTATGCAAATGTATCTTACCAATACAAACACAATTGACAAACTATTCATGTAAATTTTAAGAATTTACCAGCAGTTTTAAGTTGGTAAAATGCCTGAAATTTTTACATATTCTTTTGATTCGAGAAGATTGATATCTGCTTTTACCCCCAAGTAATTTATTTACCACATGTACATGTTTATATCTCTGCTCATTTTGTCAGTATTAAATATTTTTCTTTAACTTATTTTTTTGATAAAAAAAGTAAGAAAGTGCTATAGCCGTCAAGCCCGACCATACGATACCCTTCACCACTAAGTTCAAAGGTGTTCTTTTTCCTATATAAAGACAAATATTTGCGAAATTTTGCCATCATACAAACATTTTCACAAAACTTATACATTTAAGCTGTTTCCGCCATTTGGACTTATATGAGAGGTAGGGTCAAATGTGGACCGATTATCCCGAAATTTGGTGAATTGATTACAGTTGTTACAAAAATTATGTGTGCAAACGTAAAATTCTCATTATCTTCGGATTTACGAGCGTTTTAGTGAATTTTGACTCATTTAGTGCGTTTTGAGAAAAGAGTTTGTATGGGAGATATGGCCAAATATATATATATATATATATATATATATATATATACATATATATACGTATATATATACGTATATATATCTATATCTATATATATATATATATATATATATATATATATATATATATATATATATATATATATATATATATATATATATATATATATATATATATAATTCTTATATATATAATACTTCTCTCAGACAATGAGCTGCATTCGATTCTATTTTTAGACTCATTGAAAGGGACCTACGTTTTAACGCCGGCTCCGAACGGCAAATGCATTAGTTGGAGAAGTTTTACATAGCCTAATACTCAATAACCAGTGGCTAGCTGAGTTGTGAGGTGAACCGCCGCTTTTTTGAAAATTTATTTTTTCAAGTGAGTCTGGCTAGGGATCGAACTTGGGCCTCTGGTATGCTAGGCGGATGACTAACCTGCTATACCACGGCGGTTCACTATTATTATAACGTACCGTTCTTTTTATACAATTCACCAAGATAGGTGGAAAGGGTATTATAAGTAACGCATAGAAATATTTGTCTTGAAAGTGATTCTAATAAACTTAGAATCACTTACCGAGTCGATTTAGCGATGTCAGTCCATCCGTCCGTCTGGCTGGAAGGTTGGCTGGACCCCAATGTAAACCATGTAATCAAACTACAGCTCGCTATTCTAAAGATAATTTGATGAAAGTTGGCACAAATAATTTGTTTGATAGTAGGACCATGGCTATTGAAATTCGTCAAAATCGGTAAATTATTTATAGTACCTCCCATAGGTCCCACTTGCCGGAATTGATATTTTGGCCACAAGAATCAATAAATTCATGAAATTTAAAACATATGTATACTGCTTATGTAAACATTAAGCACTGTACCAAATTTCGTTGAAATCGGTCCACATTTGACCGTAGCTCCCATACAAATTCTTCCATCAAAACGCACTAAATGAGACAAAAATCAGTAAAACGCTCGTTAATCTGATGATAATAAAAATTTTGAGATTATTTTTTGCATACACAAGTTTTGTAAAAACTGTAATCTATTTGCATAATTTCGAGATAATCGGTCCACATTCGACCCTAACTCTCATATAAGTCAAAATGACAGAAACAGCTTAAATATCTAAGTTTTGAGAAAATCTTTGTATGAAGGCAAAATTTAGCAAATATTTTTCTTTATAAAAAAGAGCATCTTTGACCTTAGTGGTGAAGGGTATCGTATGGTCGGGCTTGACCGACTATAGCACTTTCTTACTTGTTTTAATTGTGCGTTTGTGTACCTAAATATCTTTTGCGTGTGCATAATTTCAGTACAATATAACTGTTTTTTTTTCGAACCTTGTTTAATGCAAGTACAAACAGACTTTAGAAGTATAATTACGATGAAATTGAAGAAGACCTATTGAAAGAAATTAAAATTTTAGTCAGCATAATATATCGCAGCCGTATCTTAGAAATTCAGTTTTCATGACTTCTAAAGAAATAAATCTGCTTGCAACCCTTTTGTTTAAATTCTGAATAAGCATCACTTCTGGATCCAAATAACTTCATTTTCTTAAACTATTTTATTTTTTCGAAAATAAAAGGCGAATAACAATTTTAAGTTAGAAATTAATGGATCTTATATAAGAAAAAAACAAATCAATCCGCTGACAATTCCCATAAAAAAATACTTGAAAAAAAATTAGTTCCTCTTACAGGGATTTAGCGTGAAAAGGTAAAAAAAAAAATATAAGAGCATAGAAAAAAGAAGATTTCTTTAAAATGACAAATGATAGGTTATATTTTAAAGGATATTTAAATTCCATTTGTAAATTTAAATATCCTTAAAATAAAATCCGGTTTTTAGACAAACATTTTTTTAATTCAAAAACTCAACAAACATGTGTCATTTACAGAGGATTTCGTCACGAAATCAAACCACAAACGAATTTCAAAATAATTAATTGTGTCATTTAACACATAAATGTTTTGAAATCAAAATAAAAGAAATTGAAAAAACTTTAACATTTAAATCTAAATTGAAATGTTGAGTTTTTTTGTGGCAATAAAAAAAATGTACAAAAGAAAATTGTCACGCATTGGTCACATCACTCACTCCCTATTGTTTTCCATGGTCTAAAGTATAAATGTATGTATTTTTTTTAAAATTGTAAAAAAACAAAATTTTTGAGGAAACCATACAATTTTTAAAAGTTTTTTTAAAAAGTAGAAATTAAATTCAAGTGTGTTTAATTTCGAGGGGAAATGTACTTTTAGAAATAGATTTGTTTGATGACATTAAGAAATTGCAGTTTTTCCAAAATATTGATTTTTATGAAATTAATAAAGTCCTGCGTAAAAAATAAGCGTGTCATCTAAAAGTGATCATTCAATAAATTTTTGACACATTCAAGTATTGATTTTCATTTTCCAACAAAACCTTATTTATTTGGAATCCATAAAAGAGTTGTCTTGTCATGATTTGGTCAATGCGATTGAAGAGTAAAAAAAGGATAATGACAAATCAAGGTTTGATAAGCAATTGATCATCATCTAATAAAAAAAAAAATTGATGGATAGGATTTGTTGTCTTCAAATTGAACATCTTTGCAATAACTGCAAAAAGTTTAACTTGAAAAAAAAAAACATTCAGAAGTACAATTTTTAATTGCTAAAAGACTTTAAAAGATTGAATTGTCATTGAGAACACACTTCCCGGAAAAACACATTTACCTTTACAACAACAACATCTACAATATACAAGTAAATATGTGCATTAGGGTGCACCTTATTTCTAGAAAATAAGAAGTTGAACCGGTTTATTGAAAATTTTTCCATAAATTCTTTGTTTTGAAAATTTTTCCATAAATTCTTTGTTTTGAAAATTTTTATATTAAAATTTTTTTTATAGAAATTTTTTGTATTAAAATTTTTTAATTTAACATTTTTTTATCGAAATTTTTTTTATTGAATATTTATTTTTGAAAAATTTTCTATAAATTTTCTTTAATTATATTTTTTACTGAAAATTTCTCTATAAGAATTTTGTATTGAAAATTTTTCTATAAAAATTATTATTGAACATTTTTTATTGAAAGTTTTTATTAAAAATTTTTCCATAAAAATTTTTTTATTGAAAATTTTTCTATAATTTTTTTTTTTCAAATTTTTCTATAAAATTTTTTATTGAAAATTTTTCTATAAAAATTTCTTATTGAAAATTTTTCTATAAAAATTTTTATTGAAAATTTTTCTATAAATTTTTTTCTATAAAATTGTTCTAAAAATTTTTTTATTCTATAGATTTTTTTATTGAAAGCTTTTCTATAATAAATAATTTTTTATTCAAATAATTTTTTATTCAAAATTTTTTACAATTTTTTTTTTTTTTTGAAAAGTTTGCTATAAATTTATTTTTTTAATTTTTCTTTAAAAATTTTTTATTGAAAATTTTACTATAAAAATTTTTTATTAAAAATTTTTCTCAACAAATTTTTTATTGGAAATGTTATTATAATTTTTTTTTATTAAAAACCAATTTTAGAATTTTTTTATTTAAAAAATTTGATTGAATAGAGTAAAATATTTTAGAGTTTTACTATTAAGAATTTTTCCATTAAATAATTTTCTAATTTCTAACAATTCAAGTACATAAGATCCTTATAGTGTTCCGAAAATAAGAAATTGAATGTTCTACGTAAAAGAAAAACATGCTCTGCAAATGTTTTTCAAAATTGCCTATAATATAAACTATATAATATAAACTTTTATAATTTAAACTTTTTTGCTTATAACTGGCCTTTGCTACATTTTTTTTTTTTGGTTTCCGGGATTTTTATATGAAAGCTATTATCAAATATGGACCGATTCCTATAAAATTTGATACACTCACCAATAGTTGCATAAAACTTCTCTATTCTAAATTTAGTCGTCATAGCTATTACAATTGTATTTAATATATCAGCATTAATGTGTTTCCCGGGGCGGGGTTATACGGGAGCTCTAACTAAATGTGAACAGATTTCGTTCATTTTCAGTACACAACTTTTTCAAGATATCGAAAATACTTTTGTAAAATTTTGTCGCTTTAGCACTTTTTGTTAAGGCGCTATCGCGCTTTTATCTGTAGGACAGACGGAAATAAATACCCATTTCTTTTTGTATTTTTGTGTTTCCGTAAGTTTTTTATATGGGAGCTATGGTCAAATAGTGACCGATTGTGACAAAATTTTGCACACTGGCTGGCATTGACATAAGACTTCCTTGTGCTAAATTTAGTGACCTAAGCTATTACAGTTTATCATTTATTGACATTTAAGTGTACTTTAGGTGGAATTTGGGCTGTTACCGTATGTTTTTTGTATGGGAGCTATGGTCAAATGTGTACCGATTTCAACGAAATTTTGTACAGTGATTTTGATTTACATAAGCAGTATTTTTTTTAAATTTCATGAAAAAATATTGATGTTTGTGGCCAAAATATTAATTCCGGGAAGTGGGAGCTATGGGAGGTACCATAAATAATGGACCGATTTTGAGGAATTTCAATAGCCGGACTGACTGACATCGTTAAATCGACTCAGGAAGTGATACTTAAAGGTGGATCTAAGACTAAAATTTCTATAAGTTACATACAGCAGCACAAACTTATAATACCCTTTCCTCGTATGTTGGTGAAGGGTATAAAAATTAATAAAATATTAAAGAAAACTAGCTTTATTTTAAGTCATCAAGTTTTAAATTGATGAAGTAGTTTCAGAGTTATTGCAATTTTTCCCCGAAAATTCGTGTTCTCGACGATACGCCTAAAGATATGCAGCAAAAAAATACTAAAGGATAAATAATTTTTTTTTAAATTAAAAGTAAGACATGATTTACAATTCCATGACCTATAAGTATTAAACAGTCGAGTTTTGCTAAAATATAATTTTTTTTCATATAAGAAATTTTTCTTTTTTTTAGGCCGATTTCAAAAATCCTTTTTTAATTTTTTGAAAATTTTCTTCAATAAATATTACAAATAATAAATTTGCTTTCCAGTATTATAAAACAGACAAATGGGAGAATATAATACAAAAAAAACGAGTTCGATAGCTTTAAGCGTTTCGTCGTATCTGCGATTTTAAATCGTAGAATTTCGCAAAAATGTAAATGTTTTGTAATGATTTCAGTATATGCTTGTGAAGCGCCGTGCTATAGCAGTTCATTCATCCTCCCAGCATACCAGAGGTCCCAAGTTCGATCCCCGGCCAGACCCACTTGAAAAAATAAATTTTAAAAAAAAACGGTTCACCTCATAACTCACTGGTTATTGAGTATTAGACAATGTAAAACTTCTCTAACAAATGCATTTGCCGTTCGGAGCCGGAGTTAAAAACGTAGGTCCCTTTCAATGAGTCTAAAAATAGAATCAGATGCAGCTCATAGTCTGAGAGAAGTACCCCTTGTTCCTATTGGAATTTCATGCGAATTATGTGTGTATGCTTGTTAAATTGTATTAATGTTCCACATTAATAAAAGTAGTTATGACTATTTTTCCTCAGACTATACAGAATGTACACTAGAGTGCCAATAGTGTATATGGGGAAATTTTCTTGAAGGTATACCTTCAAGAAAATACCCCCAGAATTGTTCGAAATACTAAAAAAATAGCCCTTGAAAATTGTAGGTCAATCGGATGGGATTAAAATTCATTAATATATTTTTCATATTCCGCTATTTTGCTATGGAAACCTAAAAGAACTAATTTTTGACCTTTGACCCCGGGAAAAAATATTGCCGCATACATTACCCACAGACTGAGTAAACGTATTTATTATTGCTTTTACTAAAATTGAACTTAGGTACAATTTAATCATGACCGAGAAATAACGATTTCGCGAAATACTAAGATTTAAAATCGTAGGTACGGCGAAACGGTTTAAGATATCGACAACATTTTTTCTGTGTTTTTTTCTTTTATTTTTTTATGAACCTGAAACGATCATTTATAATTTCTAACATTTGTTGAATAGAATATTCAAAAAATCAAAAAATGATTTTTGAAACCGACCTGAGAAAAAAGTAAAATTTTCTAATATAAAAACAAAAGAAACTCGGCTATTTAGTACTTACAGCAGCGATGCCAACTCTACCACTTTTGTAGTAGATCTACTACTTTTGGGTATCTTTCTACACTCTACCACTTTTTAAGTAGAATCTACTACTTTTTTAAGTTTATTCAAAATTGTGTTAAATCAATTTTTCGTTACCAAAAATGCAACATTGAACAGGTGTTTCAAAAAAATATATATATTTTTGTATCATGTTCTTCTTTTTAGATTTATGCCCCTAAGACCGCAGCGAATTGTATTAGGAATGGAAGCTTTTAAGAAATATAACTTTTCATTTCTCTCTAGAAGAAAATATACATACGTGTTGAACATTTCTGGCATCATGTTTCTAGAATAATAAAGGTGACAACGAACAAATGTAAAACAAGTAAGAAAGTGCTATAGTCGGTCAAGCCCGACCATACGATACCCTTCACTACTAAGGTCAAAGGTGTTCTTTTTCCTGTATAAAGACAAATATTTGCTAAATTTTGCCATCATACAAACATATTCTCAAAACTTTTACATTTAAGCTGTTTCCGTCATTTGGACTTATATGAGAGCTAGGGTCAAATGTGGACCGATTATCTCGAAATTTTGCAAATTGATTACAGTTGTTAAAAAAATTATGTATGCAAAAAGTAAACTTAAAATTCTTATTACCTTCGGATTTACGAGCGTTTTAGTGAATTTTGTCCCATTAAGTGCGTTTTGAGTAAAGAGTTTATATGGGAGCTATGGTCAAATGTGGACCGATTTCGAAAATTGGTACAGTGATTTAAGTTCACATAAGCAGTATCTGTTTTAAATTTCATGAAAAAATATTGATTTTTGTGGCCAATATATCGATTCCGGGAAGTGGGACCTATGGGAGGTACCATAAATAATAGACCGATTTGGCGAATTTCAATAGCCATGGTCCCATAATCAAAAAAATGATCTGTGCCAAATTTCATCAAATTATCTTTAAAATTGCGACCTGTAGTTTGATTACAAGGTTTACATGGGGGTCCAGCCAGCCAGACGGACATCGCTAAATCGACTCAGAAAGTGATTCTAAGCTTATTGGTATACTAAAAGATGGATCTAAGACAAATATTTCTATGCGTTACATACATCAGCACAAACTTATAATACCCTTTCCACCTATGGTGGTGAAGGGTATAAAAAGTGGTAGATCTACCACTTTTTGAAAATAAATTTTGTGGAATCTACTACTTTTTTATGTCGAATCTCCCACAAAGTGAAATTTTTGGTTGGCATCACTGACTTACAGGCCATAGCATTGTAAATCATATCTTACATTGAATTTTTTTATTATTAAGTTATTTACAATCAAAGTAAAAAATCAGGTATTTTGCAATTTTAGGCGGGCCATGGGCACGCTTTTCCCCATCCGATTGACCTCAAATATTCAAGGGATTAGTTTTTTTTAGCATTTTGAACACATCTGGGGTTTGGCTGCATACAAATTCCAACTTTGAAAAATAACTGGCACGCCTTGTTTTTTTTTATATTGCAAAAGTTTAACACTTTCTTCTCTAAGGTCAAAGGTCAAAAGTTGGAGTTTTTTCTTTTTCTATAGAAAAAGAAAAAGAAGAATTTATTATCAAATTTTGTACGAAATGCTAAAATATATTAATTTTTATTAACATTAAGTCTTTTTATTAAAAAATATATTTAAACCCTAAACGGACATGGGGAATAAAATGACCCAAATTATTTTTTTATGATTTTTTAAATTTCATTTCGCACTTTCGTTAAATAAGTTGCCCCCTAATGTACATACATTTGTGGCAGACAATGATGATAGTTGTCACACGCCTCATTGACGCTCAAGAGTTAATCGAGTCAATCGTTTTTAACATTCACATTCTCCGACCACAATGAAATTTAACACCCCGATTTTAAAAGCAATACAATTTCTATAAATGCAATAAAAATAATCAACCTTGATGGTGACGATTACATTGCCCTCTTATCGAACGGACGGACGGGCTGGGCTGGGAGACAGACAATACATATGTATCTTTTAGGGGTTGCTTAGACTTTACAATAACAATCGTATGAATATTTGAAGTGGTGAAATTGACACACTCACAATCACTTGTTTTGAAATGAAATTAAATTTACATTTTATTAATTTAATTTCCGTAACATTTGTCTCTTAAGTAAAATTTTTAATTTAATGTATCTTTATTATTACTTTCCTTAAATTATATATTCATAAACATCTAACACGTATTATTGTTACATTAAAATTATTTACAATCGCAAATATTATGCATCGTAAATTTAAATTTTGCCAAAATATAAATTTGCCATACGTCCATCCCATCATCTATCCATCCATGCTCTTGCTTTATTGCCCTTTCGTGTCATATTGCGTAGGCTTCGGGATGTTATTGACTGGCGTGATCATTTCATTCAAAGGTTGTTATAGACAATTTTAATGTTTCTTGACCTTTACAATGGTCAAATAAAATTTTTAATTAGTAGATTGTTTTCTATTGAGTAATTTTTTCACTTTTATTAAAATCCCTCTTTTTGTTTAAAAGTCACGTTTTGAACGTTAAAACCAAAAACAATAGTTTTAAGGAATTTACAGATCAAAAAAAAAAAATTCACAGATGTTGACTTATTTTATGTTCAATACTTTATAATATAGATAAGTAGGTATTGTTGAGTTAATTGGTTTACAAAATCACCTTATCGGAGATGATACTTAAAGTCGAATTGTTCAAAATGTATTAGTTATAGGATACAGTTGGACAAATTAAAATTCTCTAATACATAATATTATTGGAGGTAGTAATGGGTATTGTTTTGTAATTCTTAAATGACATTAAACATTTGTTGCCTATAAGCAAATATAAGCCGTCCATAGCACCAGGAGCCGAAGACTTTTTGTAGTTTTCGTTAATATCACAATCATTAACAGGGACCGTAATTGTTATAACTTTTATCGTAAAAGACAGAAAATATAAGTTATTTTTTGACTTTTATTTTTTCGAGCAGAAATAAAAGTTACATTTGCTTAAATTCATGATAAATTTATTGAAAATTTATGTCAAACAAAGAAAATAAGTGAAAATAATTTGCATATGCTTAAAAATTAATGGAGTTGAGTTTCGCAATCATAATTTGGGTTGCAAAAACAAAAATAACTTTTATTTCTGCTCCAAAAAATAAAAGTCAAAAAATAATTTTTATTTCTGCTCGAAAAAATAAAAGTCAAAAAATAACTTTTATTTTTGCTCGAAAAAATAAAAGTCAAAAACTAACTTTTATTCATGATCGAAATAATATAAGTCAAAAATAACTGTTATTTTTGTTCGAAAAAATAAAAGTTAAGAAATATCTTTTATTTTTGCTCAAAAAAATAAAAATCAAAAAATAACTGTTATTTTTTTTTTCTAAAAAATAGAAATCAGATTTTTAAAAATCATCGCATTTTATGAAAATTTCGTCCACGACTATCAAAATGGTATACTTGGTTTTATTCTCCGACATTTCCTTGCGGTTGCTTTTTTTTATTAAAAATTAAAAAAAACAGTTATTTTCGGTCCCTGATCATTAATGAAATTCGTAAAAATGAGTATTAAAAACATTGTTGCCACGACACTATTATTTTTAAAACATTGTTTGAAATAAATGCAACCGAATTGGGAATACATCTCGAAACAGAAATAAATACTAATATTAAACAATTTTAGATTTTTCTGTATAAATATTTTTTAGTTAAAAATAATTTTTCTATAGAAAAATAATATTCTCTGGAAATTTTTTCGATAAAAATATTTTTCTGTGAAAATTTTCGATAAAAATATTTTACTATAAAAATAGTTTTCAAAAGAAAAATTTTCGATAAAAATATTTTTTAATAGAAAAATTTTTAATACAAAAATTTTCCGTAGAAAAATTTTTAATACAAAAATTTTTTTGAGAAAAATTTTTGTTAAAAAAATTTTCTGTAAAAAAATTTTTAATACAAAAATTTTCTATAGAAAAATTTTTGATAAAAAAAAATTTTGATAAAAAAATTTTCTGTAGAAAAATATTTAATACAAAAATTTCTGTAGAAAAATTTTTAATACAAAAATTTTCTATAGAAAAATTTTTGACAACAAAAATTTCTATACAAAAATTTTTGATAAAAGAAATTTCTATAGAAAAATTTTTGATAAAAAAAATTTCTACACAAAAATTTTTATTTAAAAAAAATGTCTATAACAAAACTTTTGATATAAAAATTGTCTATAGAAAAATTGTGAAAATTTTCGATAAAAATATTTTACTATAAAAATATTTTTCAATAGAAAAATTTTCGATAAAATTTTTTTTAATACAAAAATTTTCTAAAGAAAAATTTTTGATAAAAAAATTTTCTATAGAAAAATTTTTGATAAAAAAATTTTCAAAAAGAAGTGTATTTGCATTTGATCCCAAATCTGTTACATTTATTTATTAATGTAACAGACCAATTTATTGATAAAAAGCCAAAAAATGTTTCGGAGAAACCAAATTCCTCGACGCGTTTCGATGGTAGGTTAAGCCATCTCTTCAGGAGGATTATCCCCAATTTAGACAGATCGAAAACCTCGCATTATTACTAAATTTACAAACATAACTATTAAGAATTATGTTCATAAACCAAAAGTAAAAGCGTAGATTATCGACTGAACAAAAACAAACATTTTTCAGTTTTCATCTACCTTCACTTCCCACATTTCTATAGAAAAATGTTTGATAAAAAAATTTTCTATAGAAAAATTTTTGATAAAAAAAATTTTCTATAGAAAAATTTTTGATAAAAAAATTTTCTGTAGAAAAATTTTTGATAAAAAAATTTTCTGTAGAAAAATTTTTAATACAAAAATTTTCTGTAGAAAAATGTTTAATACAAAAAATTTTTGATAAAAAAAATTTCTATACAAAAATTTTTAATAAACAATTTTCTATAGAAAATTTTTTGATAAAAAAATTCTATACAAAAATCTTTGATAAAAAAATTTCTATAAAAAAATTGTTGATATAAAACACTTTTGATAAAGAAATTTTCTATAGAAACATTTTTGATAAACAAATTTTTTATAGAAAAATTTTTAATACAAAAATTTTGTACAGAAAAATTTTTCTATTTAAATTTTTTGTTTTTAGTGTATAGAAAAAATTTTGAAAAAAAAAATTGTCTATAAAGTTTGATAAAAAAAAATTTGATATAAATTTTTCTAAAATTTTTGATAAAAAAAATTGTTTATAGAAAAAAATTTTGATAAACGAATTTTCTATGGAGAAATTAAAAAAAAATGTTCTTATTTAAAAAATTAGTTTTATAAAAATTAATAATTTGAAAATGGAAAAATTTTACTATAAAAATATTTAACTTTAAAAATATTTTTCAATTGCGATAAAAAAAATTATCGATAGAAAAATGTTCGATAGATTTATTTTTTTATAGAAAAAAAAAATTATTGAATAGAAACATTTTTTATAGAAAGTGTTTAATAAAAAAATGCTATATAGAAAAGTTTTTGATAAAAAAATTTTCTATTGAAAAATTTTTGATAAAAAAAACTGTCTATAGATATGATAAAAAAATGTTTGATAAAAAAATTTACTATAGAAAATTTTTGATAAAAAAATTTACTATAGAAAATTTTTGATAAAAAAATTTACTATAGAAAATTTTTGATAAAAAAATTTTCTATAGAAAATTTTTGATAAAAAAATTTTCTATAGAAAATTTTTTTATCAAAAATTTTCTATAGAAAATTTTTGATAAAAAAAATTTTGATAAAAAAATTTACTATAGAAAATTTTTGATAAAAAAAATTTACTATAGAAAATTTTTGATAAAAAAATTTTCTATAGAAAATTTTTGATAAAAAAATTTACTATAGAAAATTTTTGATAAAAAAATTTACTATAGAAAATTTTTGATAAAAAAATTTACTATAGAAAATTTTTGATAAAAAAATTTACTATAGAAAATTTTTGATAAAAAAATTTTCTATAGAAAATTTTTGATAAAAAAATTTACTATAGAAAATTTTTGATAAAAAAATTTTCTATAGAAAATTTTTGATAAAAAAAATTAACTATAGAAAATTTTTGATAAAAAAATTTTCTATAGAAAATTTTTGATAAAAAAATTTACTATAGAAAATTTTTGATAAAAAAATTTTCTATAGAAAATTTTTGATAAAAAAAATTTACTATAGAAAATTTTTGATAAAAAAATTTTCTATAGAAAATTTTTGATAAAAAAATTTTCTATAGAAAATTTTTGATAAAAAAATTTTCTATAGAAAATATTTGATAAAAAAATTTTCTATAGAAAATTTTTGATAAAAAAATTTTCTATAGAAAATTTTTGATAAAAAAATTTTCTATAGAAAAATTTTGATAAAAAAATTTACTATAGAAAATTTTTGATAAAAAAAATTTACTATAGAAAATTTTTGATAAAAAAATTTTCTATAGAAAATTTTTGATAAAAAAATTTACTATAGAAAATTTTTGATAAAAAAATTTACTATAGAAAATTTTTGATAAAAAAATTTACTATAGAAAATTTTTGATAAAAAAATTTACTATAGAAAATTTTTGATAAAAAAATTTTGTATAGAAAATTTCTGATAAAAAAATTTTGTATAGAAAATTTTTGATAAAAAAATTTTGTATAGAAAATTTTTGATAAAAAAATTTTGTATAGAAAATTTTTGATAAAAAAATTTTGTATAGAAAATTTTTGATAAAAAAATTTTCTATAGAAAATTTTTGATAAAAAAATTTTCTATAGAAAATTTTTGATAAAAAAATTTTGTATAGAAAATTTTTGATAAAAAAATTTTCTATAGAAAATTTTTGATAAAAAAATTTTGTATAGAAAATTTTTGATAAAAAAATTTTCTATAGAAAATTTTTGATAAAAAAAATTTCTATAGAAAATTTTTGATAAAAAAATTTTCTATAGAAAATTTTTGATAAAAAAATTTTCTATAGAAAATTTTTGATAAAAAAATTTTCTTAATTCTTAATAGTTATGTTTGTAAATTTAGTAATAATGCGAGGTTTTCGATCTGTCGAAATTGGGAATTTGGTTTCTCCGCAAACATTTTTTGGCTTTTTATCAATAAATTGGTCTGTTACATTAATAAATAAATGTAACAGATTTGGGATCAAATGCAAATACACTTCTTTTTGAATAATATTTACATCCCGACTATTTTGTTATTTTTGGATAAAAAAATTTTCTATAGAAAATTTTTGATAAAAAAATTGCCAAAAAATTGTGCCAATTTTCATCAAATTATCATTAGAATTGCGACCTGTACTTTGATTACATGGGGGTCCAGCCAACCAACCAGCAGTCCAGCCAGACGGACGTACTGACATCGCGAAATCGACTCAGAAAGTGATTCTAAGCTTATTGGTATACTAAAGGATGGGTCTAAGGCAAATATTTCTATACGTTACATATATCAGCACAAACTTATAATACCCTTTCCACCTATAATGATGAAGGGTACAATAAAATGAAATAAAAATTCCAATGTTCATTGTTGCTTATAAGCAAAATCTCAAATCGGTAAAACCAGAAGTAACAGAGACCTAAAATTATTATTAGTTCATATTTAAGTCTTATACAATAATTTAATATAATTAATATTTTTAACCACGCTCACTTTAATGATGACATGAAAGGGTTAAGAGTGATTCTACATTAAATCAGAAAATTTTTGGGGAATTTTCCAGAAACATGACTATTTTGCGAGAAATTTTACAAACTTCAAAAGAAATAGATACTGCATATTATAAAATTATTAAAATTATTTGCAAAAATAGGAAATATTATTTACTTATTTTACTAGTAATTAGATAAAAGTCTACTTTAATTTATATATAGTTTTAAGTTCCTGACGACATTACGTTAAATATGCAAAACTACAAGACATCATTGCAATACCTAATAATTACCACTCCTACAAACAGAACATGCAATAAAAAAATTATACAATGGAAAGAAATATTACACAATATCAAAAACAAAAACTAGAAATTTTTCAATGAACAGAATGACCTATGACACTATACGAGTATATGAAATACCGACTTAAAAACAGACATTTAATACAACAAAGCCTGAACAATAAAGACATTCACATGTAAATATTAAACAATACAAATAAATTTGAATGAAAATATCCTGTTAGGACACACAAAGTCAAACACAAAAAAAAAAACAAAATTTGATATAAAGGAGCTCTCTTTTTATGACACTCTCTCAAAATTATTCTTGTGAATACTCTCAAAATACTGCGCTTGTGCTAGTGAGAGTCTCAATTAAACGGCAATAATTGTGCAAATACAATTGCAAATAGTGTAAATATTCGTTGTGTCACAATACAAATACGTTAATTTTCCACGTGTAATCGCAGTAAAACTTTGTTAAAAAGCGGAACCTATGAATTATAAAGCTTATATAAAAATGTTAGTGTTATTAAGAAGCAGGGCTGCCAGATTTGGGGTTTTGGCCCCAAAGTTGGGGATATTCAATCTTCAAAAAGCCGAAAAATTTTGGTTTGGGGCTTGGGGATTTTGTTGGGGATTCACTTAAATTTGTTGGGGATTTTTTGGGGAAATTTTACCTTGTGAATTTAAAACTTCATATTTTATCAATGAAGGAAAATATTTTGTAATAAAGGATGATTCGTTTCTTGATATAAAAACTGCATCCGATTATGGGTCAGAATTCGAAAAAGAACTACCAAACTGTAATCTGTCAAGTCAAAAAAGGTACATTTAATAATTAATTGTTTCAATTATAAAAAAAATACTAAATGAAATGGCATTACGTTTACCAGATAATTTAAATAAAGAGTGTTCTAAAAAAAATATGCATTTACTATTTTAGACAAAATTTATCCATAGTGCAAGAAATAATTTATTTTTTGATCAAGTTAGTTTCTATAGATATGTCAGATACTATTATTTTAGAAATTATTAATTTTCAATAGTTATTTCAATCAAAATGGACTGCGAAAAAAAAGTTCGTGAAAATATAATTAAAACTTTAAAAAAAAATCCGTCATGGACTTTTAAAAAAATAGCTAAAAATTTGAAAGTTGACCCTCGAACGGTTTCTAATGCCATCGGACGGTATAAGGAAAACCTGAGCATTGAAAGAAAACCTGGATCAGGGAGGAAAAAAGGTCCTACAGATATTGGTAAGGCAAAAGAAGCCGAGCGACTCTTTCGAAGAGCGCCTAACACTTCTTTAAGAAAAGCAGCTCGTACGGTGAAATGTTCTAGGAATTTTGCACATAGAGTCAAAGCTTATGCTGGACTGAAGACATACAAAGTCCAAAAGGTTCCAGATCGCAATGCTATAAAGAACTTAGATGCAAAAAACGAGCGAAAAAATTGAAGTCTGATTTTATAAAAAAATACACCTGTTGTGTGATGGATGATGAAACATACGTACTGGCAGACTTTTCTCAACTTCCTGGTCAAGATTTTTATGTTGCTGATAAACGGGGCAATGTTCGGCAAGAGTTTCGCACAAAAAAACAAACAAAATTCCCTAAGAATTTTCTCGTGTGGAAAGCTATTTGCAGTTGTGGCAAAAGAAGTAAAGTATTTGTGGCATCTGTCACAATAAACACGGAAATTTATATAAAGGAGTGCCTACAAAAATGGTTGTTACCCTTTTTAAGAGAGCACAGAGTGACTACATTTTTTTGGCCCTATTTGGCATCATGTCATTATGGAAAAAAGGCACTTGAGTGGTACTCAAAGAATAATGTCATTTTTGTACCACGAGAGGCAAATCCACCTAACTGTCCAGAACTTCGGCCTGGAAAGGCCGAAGGTATTGGGCTCTGGTAAAAAAGGAATTGAAGAACACAGGAAAGATTTCCAAGAACATGTCCGATTTTAAGCGCAGGTGGAACACATGCTCCAAAAAGGTATCAGAAGCAACTGTAAAATCTTTAATGGGAGGGTTTCCGAAAAAAGTCGATAATTTTGCAAAACCCGAGTACTAAGTAAACATTTTAATGCTAAATGATTTTGTATAATATGTCATTATATTTGCGTATTTTGTAGAGTTTTTATATTAAAAGGTTTGATTTTTATTTAAGAAAATCCAACTACAAATTTTATTTAGAGCACTCTTTATTTTGAAGCAAGAAATACTTTAACATGCAAAAAAGTATAAAACCAATATCTCAACTAAAATTCAGAAATGATGTCTGCGAAACACAATGGAATAAAGTTTCTTTCACAAATTGGAATACCATATACGAAATGCCGTCAATCTTAATTGAATTTTGGACAAAAGTTTATAAATTTCAAGATATTGAAAAATTTTCGTAAGCTTGTTATCAATTTCAATTCCGTCAACTTTTTCTAAATTCATGAGACACACCAGACTGATGTGAAAGTAAACTTATGTATGGTTTCACTCATCTAATTATACCCTTCACCACCATAGGTGGAAAGGGTATTATAAGTTTGTGCTGATGTTTGTAACGCATAGAAATATTTGTCTTAGACCCACCTTTTAGTATACCAATAGGCTTAGAATCACTTTCTGAGTCGATTTAGCGATGTCCGTCCGTCCGTCCGTCCGTCCGTCTGGCTGGCTGGCTGGACCCCCATGTAAACCTTGTAATCAAACTACAGGTCGCAATTCTAAAGATAATTTGATGAAATTTGGCACAGATCATTTTTTTGATAATGGGACCATGGCTATTGAAATTGGTCAAAATCGGTCCATTATTTATGGTACCTCCCATAGGTCCCACTTCCCGGAATTGCTATATTGGCCACGAATATCAATATTTTTTCATGAAATTTAAAACAAATACTGCTTATACCAACTAAAATCACTGTACCAAATTTTGTTGAAATCGGTCCACATTTGACCATAGCTCCCATACAAATTCTTCTTTAAAAACGCACTAAATGAGACAAAAAATCACTAAAACGCTCGAAAATCTTAAGATAATGGAAATTTCTAGTCTATTTTTTGCATACATAATTTTTGTAACAACTGTAATCAATCTGCCAAATTTCGAGATAATCGGTCCACATTTGACCCTAGCTCTCATATAAGTCCAAATGACGGAAACAGGTTGAATATATAAGTTTTGAGAAAATGTTTGTATGATGGCAAAATTTAGCAAATATTTGATTTTACACAGGAAAAATAACACCTTTGACCTTAGTGGTGAAGGGTATCGTATGGTCGGCTTGACCGACTATAGCGCTTTCTTACTTGTTTTTAAGAATTTATGATTCTGAAGTTTACGAAATACTAGATTTCTAATATTTTATTATTTAAATTTGTAATAATTGCAAGCATACAAAACTATTTTTATGTTAATCAAATTGATTTCTTCATTTAATTAAATAAAAAATGTAAGCAAATACGCTTTTTTATGAATTGGGGATTTTTGGGGATTTTTGGGGCTAAACATTTTAAAATTTGGGGATGGTGAAAAAAAGTATCTGGCAGCCCTGTTAAGAAGAGAATTTATAGTGCAGTTACCAGTTAGGTGTACGATTGCCTACTCCTGCTGTAGTAGTTTAGATATGTTATGAGCAATATTATTTTGAAAAACGTTATATTTGCCTTCGTTACTTGTAGGTATTATCGGAAAAAGCACATGGGAGACAACTTTTCGTCGGTTATTATCAAAAGAGTCAACAAAAGCACAATTTTTTTTTTAGTTATTTCTCAATTTTCCACTTGTATTGCCCCTTGTTGTTTCACAATGGTCAGAACTTTAAAGTAATTAATACAATATTTTGTATCCAACTAAAGTTCTTATCCCATATCTTCCCAAGCAACCTTCCGGTCATCAAATTTCGATAAAAATTATAAGACCTTATATTCAGACCATCCTGATCAAATGTATATATCGAAAAACAAAAATCAGCTTCCCATTCTTAAGTTTTAGTAATGTTCCAAAAATGGAACAGTAGGATGATATGGGTTAAGTTCTTGTAATATTAATTTTTAAAAATTTAATTTTAGATTTCATATCTACAAAGGCTTAGTTTTATTTTAAATTCCAGGGAAGAGATCTAAACGAGAGGTCAATTAATGCATAATTAATATTTATCATCAATAAACTAGAACAATTAGAAACTTCAAACTTATGGCTCGATTGCGTATTGCAACTCAACTTTAATTGTGTTGCCAATTGTCAAAATCACGGGTCGGCGCAAAGAGAACAAAACAAAAAAATAGTCGACAGAGTTGCCGTTTTTTATACTTTTAACGTTTTAAAACACAAAAGTTTTCTACTCCATTCTTTTTAATATTTTTGTCAAAAATGTTTCTATAGAAAATTTTTTTATCAAACATTTTTCTATGGAAAATTTTTTTATCAAAAATTTTTCTATGCAAAATTTTTTTATCAAACATTTTTCTATGCAAAATTTTGTTATCAAAAATTTTTCTATAGAAAATTTTGTTATCAAAAATTTTTCTATAGAAAATTTTTTTATCAAAAATTTTTCTATAGAAAATTTTTTTATCAAAAATTTTTCTATAGAAAATGCAGCATTCCACACTGCTAAGTGTCACATAGTTTTTTCAGTATTCTTAAAAATTATTAATCTAATTTAAAAAATCATAAAAATTATTAAAAATTAAAAAATAAAAATTTATGATATGAACCTGAGCCCGGATTCGAACCCACAACCTCTTAACAGAAATTCTTGGTTCAACTAAAAATTAACTTCTTTCCAGAAAATTTTTTTATCAAAAATTTTTCTATAGAAAATTTTTTTATCAAAAATTTTTCTATGGAAAATTTTTTTATCAAACATTTTTCTATGGAAAATTTTTTTATCAAACATTTTTCTATGCAAAATTTTGTTATCAAAAATTTTTCTATAGAAAATTTTTTTATCAAAAATTATTCAATAGAAAATTTTTTTTATCAAAAATGATTCTATTGAAAATTTTTTATCAAAAATTTTTCTATAGAAAATTCCTTTCTTTGATTTAAAATTTTTCTATAGAAAATTTCTTTAATTTTAAATTTTTCTATAGAAAATTTTTTTATTAAAAATTGTTCTATAGAAAATTTCTTTCTTTGATTTAAAATTTTTCTATAGAAAATCTTTTTATCAAAAATTTTTCTATAGAAAATTTTTATCAAAAATTTTTCAATAGAAAATTTTTTTATCAAAAATTTTTTTATTAAACATTTTTCTATAGAATTTTTTTATCAAAAATTTTTCTATAGAAAATTTTTTCAAAAGGAATGATTATTCGCATTTGAACAGACCAATTTATTGATAAAAAGCCAAAAATTGTTTGCGGAGAAACCAAAATTCCTCGACGCGTTTCGATGGTTGGTTAGGCCATCTCTTCGGGAGGATTATCCTCAATTTAGACAGATTTATAAACAAAACTTTTTAGAGTCGATGATCTACGCTTTTACTTATGGTTTATGAACATAATTCTAAAAAGTTTTGTTTGTCAATAAGTATTAATGCGAGGTTTTCGATCTGTCTAAATTGGGGATAATCCTCCTGAAGAGATGGCCTAACCAACCATCGAAACGCGTCGAGGAATTTTGGTTTCTCCGCAAACAATTTTTGGCTTTTTATCAATAAATTGGTCTGTTACATTAATAAATAAATGTAACAGATTTGGGATCAAATGCAAATAGCCATTCTTTTCGGAAAATTTTTTTATCAAAAATTTTTCTATAGAAAATTTTTTTATTAATAATTTTTCTATAGAAAATTTTTTTATTAATAATTTTTCTACAGAATTTTTTTTGCACAAATTTTTCTATAGAAAATTTTTTTATCAAAAATTTTTCTATAGAAAATTTTTTTATCAAGAAATATAGAAAATTTTTTTATCAAAAATTTTTCTATAGAAAATTTTTTTATCAAAAATTTTTCTATAGAAAATTTTTTTATCAAAAATTTTTCTATAGAAAATTTTTTTATCAAAAATTTTTCTATAGAAAATTTTTTTATCAAAAATTTTTCTATAGAAAATTTTTTTATCAAAAATTTTTCTATAGAAAATTTTTTTATCAAAAATTTTTCTATAGAAAATTTTTTTATCAAAAATTTTTCTATAGAAAATTTTTTTATCAAAAATTTTTCAATATAAAATTTTTTTATCAAAAATTTTTCTATAGAAAATTTTTTTATCAAAAATTTTTCTATAGAAAATTTTTTTATCAAAAATTTTTCTATAGAAAATTTTTTTATCAAAAATTTTTCTATAGAAAATTTTTTTATCAAAAATTTTTCTATAGAAAATTTTTTTATCAAAAATTTTTCTATAGAAAATTTTTTTATCAAAAATTTTTCTATAGAAAATTTTTTTATCAAAAATTTTTCTATAGAAAATTTTTTTATCAAAAATTTTCTATAGAAAAATTTTTGATAAAAAAATTTTCTATAGAAAAATTTTTGATAAAAAAATTTTCTATAGAAAAATTTTTGATAAAAAAATTTTCTATAGAAAAATTTTTGATAAAAAAATTTTCTATAGAAAAATTTTTGATAAAAAAATTTTATATTGAAAAATTTTTGATAAAAAAATTTTCTATAGAAAAATTTTTGATAAAAAAATTTTCTATAGAAAAATTTTTGATAAAAAAATTTTCTATAGAAAAATTTTTGATAAAAAAATTTTCTATAGAAAAATTTTTGATAAAAAAATTTTCTATAGAAAAATTTTTGATAAAAAAATTTTCTATAGAAAAATTTTTGATAAAAAAATTTTCTATAGAAAAATTTTTGATAAAAAAATTTTCTATAGAAAAATTTTTGATAAAAAAATTTTCTTTAAAAATTTTTTTATCAAAAATTTTTCTATAGAAAATTTTTTTATCAAAAATTTTTCTATAGAAAATTTTTTTATCAAAAATTTTTCTATAGAAAATTTTTTTATCAAAAATTTTTCTATAGAAAATTTTTTTATCAAAGGATTCTATTGAAAATTTTTTATCAAAAATTTTTCTATAGAAAATTCCTTTCTTTGATTTAAAATTTTTCTATAGAAAATTTCTTTAATTTTAAATTTTTCTATAGAAAATTTTTTTATTAAAAATTGTTCTATAGAAAATTTCTTTCTTTGATTTAAAATTTTTCTATAGAAAATTTCTTTAATTTAAAATTTTTCTATAGAAAATCTTTTTATCAAAAATTTTTCAATAGAAAATTTTTTTATCAAAAATTTTTTTATTAAACATTTTTCTATAGAATTTATTTATCAAAAATTTTTCTATAGAAAATTTTTTCAAAAGGAATGATTAATCGCATTTGAACAGACCAATTAATTGATAAAAAGCCAAAAATTGTTTGCGGAGAAACCAAAATTACTCGACGCGTTTCGATGGTTGGTTAGGCCATCTCTTCAGGAGGATTATCCTCAATTTAGACAGATCGAAAACCTCGCATTAATACTTATTTATAAACAAAACTTTTTAGAGTCGATGATCTACGCTTTTACTTATGGTTTATGAACATAATTCTAAAAAGTTTTGTTTGTCAATAAGTATTAATGCGAGGTTTTCGATCTGTCTAAATTGGGGATAATCCTCCTGAAGAGATGGCCTAACGAACCATCGAAACGCGTCGAGGAATTTTGGTTTCTCCGCAAACAATTTTTGGCTTTTTATCAATTAATTGGTCTGTTACATTAATAAATATATGTAACAGATTTGGGATCAAATGCGAATAGCCATTCTTTTCGGAAAATTTTTTTATCAACAATTTTTCTATAGAAAATTTTTTTATCAAAAATTTTTCTTTAGAAAATTTTTTTATTAATAATTTTTCTATAGAATTTTTTTTGCACAAATTTTTCTATAGAAAATTTTTTTATCAAAAATTTTTTTATTAAACATTTTTCTATAGAATTTATTTATCAAAAATTTTTCTATAGAAAATTTTTTCAAAAGGAATGATTAATCGCATTTGAACAGACCAATTAATTGATAAAAAGCCAAAAATTGTTTGCGGAGAAACCAAAATTACTCGACGCGTTTCGATGGTTGGTTAGGCCATCTCTTCAGGAGGATTATCCTCAATTTAGACAGATCGAAAACCTCGCATTAATACTTATTTATAAACAAAACTTTTTAGAGTCGATGATCTACGCTTTTACTTATGGTTTATGAACATAATTCTAAAAAGTTTTGTTTGTCAATAAGTATTAATGCGAGGTTTTCGATCTGTCTAAATTGGGGATAATCCTCCTGAAGAGATGGCCTAACGAACCATCGAAACGCGTCGAGGAATTTTGGTTTCTCCGCAAACAATTTTTGGCTTTTTATCAATTAATTGGTCTGTTACATTAATAAATATATGTAACAGATTTGGGATCAAATGCGAATAGCCATTCTTTTCGGAAAATTTTTTTATCAACAATTTTTCTATAGAAAATTTTTTTATCAAAAATTTTTCTTTAGAAAATTTTTTTATTAATAATTTTTCTATAGAATTTTTTTTTGCACAAATTTTTCTATAGAAAATTTTTTTATCAAAAATTTTTCTATAGAAAATTTTTTTATCAAAAATTTTTCTATAGAAAATTTTTTTATCAAAAATTTTTCTATAGAAAATTTTTTTATCAAAAATTTTTCTACAGAAAATTTTTTTATCAAAAATTTTTCTACAGAAAATTTTTTTATCAAAAATTTTTCTATAGAAAATTTTTTTATCAAAAATTTTTCTATAGAAAATTTTTTTATTAATAATTTTTCTATAGAATTTTTTTTGCACAAATTTTTCTATAGAAAATTTTTTTATCAAAAATTTTTCTATAGAAAATTTTTTTATAAATAATTTTTCTATAGAATTTTTTTGCACAAATTTTTCTATAGAAAATTTTTTTATCAAAACATTTTTCAATATAAAATTTTTTTATCAAAAATTTTTCTATAGATTTTTTTTTTAGCACAAATTTTTCTATTTGAATATAAAAATATTTTTATCGAAAATTTTTACAGAAAAATAATTTATCGAAAAATTTTCTTTAAAAAAATGTTTGAACCTAAAATATCTAAAAAATATAAAAATCCTAAATTGCTTAATATTAGAATTTATTTCTGTTTTGAAAAATATTCCCAAAATTTACAAAAATATTCCCAATGTTTACAAAAATAATAGTGTCGTGGCAACAATGTTCGAGATTATATTTCTTTGTTCTCTCGAACCATGTATTTTGTTGCTATAAATTGGATTTTAATTTGTTTCTGGCCTATTTTGTTTTTATCTTTTCTTTAACAAAGCGGCCAACCAGCTCCGTTAACATCGAAATTCCAACTGAATGATTTTAAAACTCATTTTCACGAGTTTTATTAATAATCGTGGTATTTACGAAAATTACATAAAAAAACGGCCACTGGTGGTATGGACTGCCTACTCCTGGTCATAATGATATTACGTATGGCAACTGATAGCCGATAACAGGAACTCAGTTGCCTCGTCAATTACACTGTGCTCAATTTTGACAACTTTTTTTACCGACAAGGGTAAAAAAGTGGACAAAGTAAATCGAGTACGCTGAATTCAATGGTGCTAACCTTTTTTTTTAGGTTAGCTCTTGTTATCGAGATAAAGCGTTATAAAAAAATGGAGGAGGTTGCGTAATAAATATTCGCGTAACTCGATGAGATGCCAAACACTACAAGCGACTTAGTTCGACTTCTTTTAATTTTGTATTTAACATTTTTAATAAATAAATAATAAATTGTCAAAAAAATGTGTTCATTTAGTATCTCGAAAACTTGAACCAATGTCAAGTAAGAATGTGCTATCGTCGCTCAAGCTCTTTACCACTAACGTCGGAAGGTCTGTTCTTTTTTGTGTACAAAGGCAAATATTTCTCTTATATATTAAAGCTATTTTCGTCATTTTGACTTATATGAGAATTAAGGTCAAATGTGGACCGACAATCTCGAAATTAAGCAAATTGATTACAGTTTTTACAAAAATTATCTATTATGAACATAAAATTGTCATTATCTTCAGATTTACGAGCGTTTTAGCGATTTGCGTCTTATGTAGTGAGTTTTGACAGAAGAGTTTGTATGGGAGCTATGTCAAATATGGATCGATTTCAACGAAATTTATTACAGAGATTTTTGTTTACATATGATATTTGTGGTCAAAATATTAATTCCGGGAAGAGGGACCTATTGGAAGTACAATAAATAATGGACCGATTTTCAAGAATTTAAAATAGGCATGGTTCCAATTCCACAAAAAATTGTCTGTGCTAAATTGCATCAAATTGTCTTAAGAACTGTGACTTGTACTTTGATTACAAGATTTTACAGGGGGGTAAAGCCAGACGGACGGACTGATATCGTTTAATCGACTCAGAAAATGATTATAGTGTATTCGTTCGGTCTATGACCAATATTTCTATGCGTTACATATATCAGCACAAACAAAATGGATAACCCGATACATTTTCTATATTCCCATCTTGATATTTTTCCAGAAAACGGGTGATATAAGCAAGGAGAGCGACTACACCAAGATTTCCATATAAGGTTGTGAAGGATAAAAAAAAAACGGATAGCAGATTCTGATTCAGCTCCCCAAAAAATCTAAGAAACAGATTTTGTTTGCTTAGATCCAAAACCGTGAACTTGTGTTATTATAAAGGGTTTTTCAATAAGAGCGCTACAAAAGTTTTTTAAATAAAACTATAAAAGCACGTTTGATGCCATTAGGTATGGAACTCGATTTTACGGATTTCCACCACTGGCACGCTTGCAGAAGTCCAGACGCTAAACCCAATTTTCGACAGTTTTCAAGCATAAATTGGCCAATACTGTTGCAATTTCACGTTCGATATTTGTACGAAGTTCATCAATAGTTGCTGGCTTGTTGGCATAGACCACAGACTTGACGTAACCACACAGGATATAGTCTAACGGCGTCAAATTGCACGACCGAGGCGGCCAATCGACTGGACAATTTCGCGAGATAATAAGTTCTCCAAACTTGGTTTTCAATAAATTGATTGTGACATTCGCTGTGTGCCACATTCGATATTCGTACGAAGTTCATCAATCGTTGCTGGCTTGTTGGCATTGACCATAGACTTGACGTAGCCCCATAAGAAATAGTCTAACGACGTCAAATTGCACGACGGAGGCGGCCAATTGACTGGACAATTTCGCGAGATAATAAGTTCTCCAAACTTGGTTTTCAATAAATTGATTGTGACATTCGCTGTGTGCCACATTCGATATTCGTACGAAGTTCATCAATCGTTGCTGGCTTGTTGGCATTGACCATAGACTTGACGTAGCCCCATAAGAAATAGTCTAACGACGTCAAATTGCATGACGGAGGCGGCCAATTGACTGGACAATTTCGCGAGATAATAAGTTCTCCAAACTTGGTTTTCAATAAATTGATTGTGACATTCGCTGTGTGCCACATTCGATATTCGTACGTAATTCATCAATCGTCGCTGGCTTGTTGGCATAGACCATAGAATTGACGTAGCCCCACAAGAAATAGTCTAACGGCGTCAAATTGTACGACCGAGGCGGCCAATCGACTGGACAATTTCGCGAGATAACAAATTCTCCAAACTTGCTTTTCAATAAATTGATTGTGATATTCGCTATGTGCCATACACATGTCCTCCATGTGTATGGAGTTATCATTGAACGGTTGCGATACCCATTCACAGTAACTTGCCGGTCTTGATCATCATGGAAGAAGTACGACCAATGACGCCGCCGGCCCATAAACCAAACCGTAATTTTTTCGGCATGCAATGATGACTCATGGAGTACGTGCAGATTGCGGCCTGGGGAATAACGCATATTATGTTTATTGTCGAAGCCATTGAGCCAGAAATGAGCCTCATCGCTGAAGATGATTCGCGATCTTAACGTTGGGTCCACTGACTCCCAATTTCGACAGTTAATTTTAATAATTTCCACTCGTTGTTGGCTCTTATATCCTTCCATCATGAAATGGCAAACCTTACCGAAGAGAAATGTCAAAAGAGCAGCAAAAATATTCAATCTAAGGGGTAAAAATTTGTAAAAAGGGGAAAAAAACTAAAACGTTATAACACCTTAAGAAATGGGTATAGAATTTATAGAATTACTCTTTTAACAGCTATAAAAATAAGCAGACAGGTGTTTGGTACTTTTTTGAAATTATTGCCGATAGAGGGTTCCTATTCACAGTATAAACCGCACCGAACTGTAATTTTTTCGGGATGCAATAATGACTCATGGAGTACGTATTGCAGTCTGACCAATAACGCATAAAGAGTGTTCTAAAAAAAATATGCATTTACTATTTTAGACAAAATTTATCCATAGTGCAAGAAATAATTTATTTTTTGATCAAGTTAGTTTCTATAGATATGTCAGATACTATTATTTTAGAAATTATTAATTTTCAATAGTTATTTCAATCAAAATGGACTGCGAAAAAAAAGTTCGTGAAAATATAATTAAAACTTTTCAAAAAAATCCGTCATGGACTTTTAAAAAAATAGCTAAAAATTTGAAAGTTGACCCTCGAACGGTTTCTAATGCCATCAGACGGTATAAGGAAAACCTGAGCATTGAAAGAAAACCTGGATCAGGGAGGAAAAAAGGTCCTACATATATTGGTAAGGCAAAAGAAGTCGAGCGACTCTTTCGAAGAGCGCCTAACACTTCTTTAAGAAAAGCAGCTCGTACGGTGAAATGTTCTACGAATTTTGCACATAGAGTCAAAACTTATGCTGGACTAAAGACATACAAAGTCCAAAAGATTCCAGATCGCAATGCTATAAAGAACTTAGAAGCAAAAAAACGAGCGAAAAAATTGAAGTCTGATTTTATAAAAAAATACACCTGTTGTGTGATGGATGATGAAACATACGTACTGGCAGACTTTTCTCAACTTCCTGGTCAAGATTTTTATGTTGCTGATAAACGGGGCAATGTTCGGCAAGAGTTTCGCACAAAAAAACAAACAAAATTCCTTAAGAAGTTTCTCGTGTGGCAAGCTATTTGCAGTTGTGGCAAAAGAAGTAAAGTATTTGTGGCATCTGGCACAAAAAACACAGAAATTTATATGAAGGAGTGCCTACAAAAACGGTTGTTACCCTTTTTAAGAGAGCACAGAGTGACTAAATTTTTTTGGCCCGATTTGGCATCATGCCATTATGGAAAAAAGGCACTTGAGTAGTAGTCAAAGAATAATGTCATTTTTGTACCACGAGAGGCAAATCCACCTAACTGTCCAGAACTTCGGCCTGTGGAAAGGTATTGGGCTCTGGTAAAAAAGGAATTGAAGAACACAGGAAAGATTTCCAAGAACATGTCCGATTTTAAGCGCAGGTGGAACACATGCTCCAAAAAGGTATCAGAAACAACTGTAAAATCTTTAATGGGAGGGTTTCCGAAAAAAGTCGATAATTTTGCAAAACCCGAGTACTAAGTAAACATTTTAATGCTAAATGATTTTGTATAATATGTCATTATATTTGCGTATTTTGTAGAGTTCTTATATTAAAAGGTTTGATTTTTATTTAAGATAATCCAACTACAAATTTTATTTAGAGCACTCTTTATTATGTTTATTGACGAAACCATTCATTGACGAAACCTCATCGCTGAAGATGATTCGGGTTCTTAACGTTGAGGCCACTGACTCCGAATTTTAAATAATTTCTACTCGTTATTGGCTCGTATATCTTTCCATTATGAAATGTTAAACCTTACCGAAGAGAAATGTCAAAAGAGCAACAATGGCGTCGTATGCTATCCCTGAAGCTATACTTTTGTAGCGTCCCTGTTGAAAAACCCGATATATCCCATATATTTTGGAAATTTTTGAATGTCCCCTTAAAAATCTAAGAATTAATTCCTTTACAACTCCCATTGCAAAACAGAAAAAGCAAATCGAAAAGGGTGTTAAGCTGTCAAATGTTTTCATGTTGCTCAGTATCAACAGCCGAGCTCCAAATATTCTAAAAATGAAATCTCACATACACATACAAAAAGGAGAGGGCTCCCATGTGAACATTTTGGCCATATTATTGTGGCAGTTGACTAGAGTAGGCCACTGCCAGCCGTGAATTGTAATGCATTCAGTTTTAGTTTATTGTGTGTGTTAGGCAACTAAAAATGTCTTACAAGAAACAATGAATAAATAAATAAATAATTTTTTTGTTTTATAAAAAATTTATAAACAAATTAAGTAAACAAATAAATTTATTAAGCAACAAAAATTAAAGCTGTAATGGCTTTGAAAAACTTAATTTTAATTTAATTTGACAGACAAATCACCAGCACAAAATGTCTCATCTATTGAAAAGAACAAAAAAATCTTGTATTAAGGTGAGTTCAGATAATTTTATATTGGGTTTATGGGACCGAAAAATTACACCTATCTGTGAAATTTTCAGAGGGTCAATCAGTCAGGCAAGTGTTTTTTTTTGTGTGGCAAAATTGTTAAGTGTTAAAATTGTTAAAAGAAAATTTTTAATCAATAATATTGATTAAAACTAATGTAGATATAAAAAGGATTATCCTTGTAACGCATAAAAGTGGAAACAAACACAATGGGAGGAAACATACAAAAATATACAAAACAAAAACTATTTATGACCACAACAATGTAGCTACTGCCGAGTATTTTTATTTCCCCTTGTGACTTTAAATTGCTTTAGGGGATGATTAGGGTTATTAATGCTTAACCTAAAAGAGGATAATCGAATTAAATTATAGGAATTTTTAATATCATTAATATTTAAATATTAATTTAAGGTTAATTTTGTATTTGTAATTTAAAATTTTAAAGGAAATTTTCTAGTTCCTTGAGTTGCTACGCCCTTTTGCGAATTTGCCAAAACAAATGGATAATTCTGTATTTGAGTTCCTACACGTGCGTTATTCAGTTTCCGGAAAAATAAGAATATTTATGCATAATAAGCCGAAAGTTTAGAGAATTAACTTGTGATAATATTTTAACATGAACCATAATCACCGGAGCAAAAAAGTTTTTATTTAACTTTATCTCCTTTTAGGAAATTTCTTTAAAATTCAATCTACTCAGAATCAATTTCTTAGTCGATGGATGGAAACTTGTTGTAAATTTATAGGTCGCAATTTTAACCCTTATCCTGTATTAATGGGTTAAAGAGTTTAATTTGCTCATTATTTTTTTAAAGGCACTGATATTTTTAAATTTTGTACGATTATTGTCAGGAATTACTACTACAATTTAAATTCTTACTTTTGTAGGCCTTTTGACAAAGCGTTTTTAAAAAACTTAAGCAAAAAATATTCGAATATTTCAAAATGGGCAAAATTGACCCACAAAGATAATTTGATGGAATTTGGTACAGACATATTGAAAATATCTAAAATCGGTATTTATGCCTTTAATGTCATTTGCTTAGAAGCAGGCGTAGGCAGCCTATACTGCCAGGAGCCGAAGACTTTTTGTAATTTTCGCAAAAATCACGATCATTAATGAAACTCGAAATGAAATGAGTGAAATGAGTATTAACAAAGTTGGTTGGTGCCGATTAAATTAAATTAAAATTAAAGTCCAATTTTTAGCAACAAAATATACGGTTCGTGAGAACAAAGAAATATTCCGGTATATGATGGAAATCGATCGTTTTCAAATCGATCGATTTCAAATATACATATGTTTGAGGTAGTTTTCCACATTTTAACCAGAAAATTTAAGCCAAATAGAAGATAAGATCTCAGTCAAAAGGATTAAAAAACAAATTTTAATAACCGAATATTATCTCAAAAATATATTTGAAATCGATAGATTTTCTATAGAAAAATTGTTGATAAAAATTATTTACTTTAGGAAATTTTACGATAAAAAATTTTTTCTATAGAAAAATTTCTGATGTTAAAATTTTCTATAAAAAAATTTTCTTTAGAAAAATTTTCTATAGAAAAATTTTCGATAAAAAAATGTTCTAAAAAAATTTTTCTATAGAAAAATTTTCGATAAACCTTTTTAATAAATATACGGCTGCACATGTGCCAAGCTTTAAAATAAACTTTTGTTTATTTAAATCTTTCTTTGAACCCCCTTTATAGCACTTTTGTCTTAGTCGCCAACAAAGCAACAACAAAAGTGTGGGAAATAAAGAAATGATAAGACTGAAAAATGTTTGTGTGTTTGTGTTCGGATGATAATCTTAGCTTTATGTTGATATTTGTTGGACAAAATAATTATAATTCGTATTTATTCAGTCCCTCAAATTATACATAATGTGAGGTTAGGGAATTAGGGATAATCCTCCTGATGAGATGGTCTAACCAACCATCGAAACGCGTCGAGGAAAGGTTTCCCCCCCAACATTTTTTGGTTTTATCAAAAAACTATTTATTACAATAATAAATAATTGTAAAAAATTGGGATTCTTAGTGCAATACACTACAGTAAAACTTTTTAAAAAAAATTTTTCTATAGAAAAATTTTCGATAAAAAAATTTTTCTATAGAAAAATTTTCGATTAAAAAATTTTTCTATAGAAAAATTTTCGATAAAAAAATTTTTCTATAGAAAAATTTTCGATAAAAAAATTTTTCTATAGAAAAATTTTCGATAAAAAAATTTTTCTATAGAAAAATTTTCGATAAAAAAATTTTTCTATAGAAAAGTTTTCGATAAAAAAATTTTTCTATAGAAAAATTTTCGATAAAAAAATTTTTCTATAGAAAAATTTTCGATAAAAAAATTTTTCTATAGAAAAATTTTCGATAAACAAATTTTTCTATAGAAAAATTTTCGTTAAAAAAATTTTTCTATAGAAAAATTTTCGTTAAAAAAATTTTTCTATAGAAAAATTTTCGTTAAAAAAATTTTTCTATAGAAAATTTTTCGTTAAAAAAATTTTTCTATAGAAAAATTTTCGATAAAAAAATTTTTCTATAGAAAAATTTTCGATTAAAAAATTTTTCTATAGAAAAATTTTCGATAAAAAAATTTTTCTATAGAAAAATTTTCGATAAAAAAATTTTTCTATAGAAAAATTTTCGATAAAAAAATTTTTCTATAGAAAAGTTTTCGATAAAAAAATTTTTCTATAGAAAAATTTTCGATAAAAAAATTTTTCTATAGAAAAATTTTCGTTAAAAAAATTTTTCTATAGAAAAATTTTCGTTAAAAAAATTTTTCTATAGAAAAATTTTCGTTAAAAAAATTTTTCTATAGAAAATTTTTCGTTAAAAAAATTTTTCTATAGAAAATTTTTCGTTAAAAAAATTTTTCTATAGAAAAATTTTCGTTAAAAAAATTTTTCTATAGAAAAATTTTCGTTAAAAAAATTTTTCTATAGAAAAATTTTCGTTAAAAAAATTTTTCTATAGAAAAATTTTCGTTAAAAAAAATTTTTCTATAGAAAAATTTTCGTTAAAAAAATTTTTTCTATAGAAAAATTTTCGATAAAAAAATTTTTCTATAGAATAATTTTTGATAAAAAAATGTTTCTATAGAAAATTTTTGGATACAAAAATTTTTCTATAGAAAAATTTTCGATAAAAAAATTTTTCTATAGAAAAATTTTCGATAAAAAAATTTTTCTATAGAAAAATTTTCGATAAAAAAACTTTTCTATAGAAAAATTTTCGTTAAAAAAAATTTTCTATAGAAAAATTTTCGATAAAAAAATTTTTCTATAGAAAAATTTTCGATAAAAAAATTTTTCTATAGAAAAATTTTCGATAAAAAATTTTTTCAATAGAAAAATTTTCGATAAAAAAATTTTTCTATAGAAAAATTTTTGATAAAAAAAATTTTCTATAGAAAAATTTTTGATAAAAAAAATTTTCTATAGAAAAATTTTCGTTAAAAAAATGTTTCTATAGAACAATTTTCGATAAAGAATTTTTCTATAGAAAAATGTTCGTTAAAAAAATTTTTCTATAGAAAAATTTTCGTTAAAAAAATTTTTCTATAGAAAAATTTTCGATAAAAAAATTTTTCTATAGAAAAATTTTCGATAAAAAAATTTTTCTATAGAAAAATTTTCGATAAAAAAATTTTTCTATAGAAAAATTTTCGATAAAAAAACTTTTCTATAGAAAAATTTTCGATAAAAAAAATTTTTCTATAGAAAAATTTTCGATAAAAAAATTCTTCTGTAGAAATTTTTCTATAGAAAAATGTTCGTTAAAAAATTTTTCTATAGAAAAATTTTCGATAAAAAAAATTTTTCTACAGAAAAATTTTCGTTAAAAAAATTTTTTTATAGAAAAATATTCGTTAAGAAAATTTTTCTATAGAAAAATTTTCGATAAAAAAATTTTTCTATAGAAAAATTTTCGATAAAAAAATTTTTCTATAGAAAAATTTTCGATAAAAAAATTTTTCTATAGAAAAATTTTCGATAAAAAAATTTTTCTACAGAAAAATTTTCGATAAAAAAATTTTTCTACAGAAAAATTTTCGATAAAAAAAAATTTTCTATAGAAAAATTTTCGATAAAAAAAATTTTCGATAAAAAAATTCTTCTGTAGAAAAATTTTCGATAAAAAAAATTTTCTATAGAAAAATTTTCGTTAAAAAAATTTTCTATAGAAAAATTTTCGATAAAAAAATTTTTCTATAGAAAAATTTTCGATAAAAAAAATTTTCTATAGAAAAATTTTCGATAAAAAAATTTTTCTATAGAAAAATTTTTCTATAGAAAATTTTTCGATAAAAAAATTTTTCTATAGAAAATTTTTCTATAAAAAAATTTTTCTATAGAAAATTTTTCGATAAAAAAATTTTTCTATAGAAAATTTTTCGATAAAAAAATTTTTCTATAGAAAATTTTTCTATAAAAAAATTTTTCTATAAAAAAATTTTAGATAAAAAAATTTTTCTATAGAAAAATTTCCTATAAAAAAATTTTCGATAAAAAAATTTTTCTATAGAAAAATGTTCGTTAAAAAATTTTTCTATAGAAAAATTTTCGTTAAAAAAATTTTTTTATAGAAAAATTTTTGTTAAAAAAATTTTTCTATAGAAAAATTTTATAAAAAAAATTTTCTATAGAAAAATTTTCGATAAAAAAAAATTTCTATAGAAAAATTTTCGATAAAAAAAAATTTCTATAGAAAAATTTTCGATAAAAAAAATTTCGATAAAAAAAATTTCTATAGAAAAATTTTCGATAAAAAATTTTTCTATAGAAAAATGTTCTATATAAAAATTTTCGATAAAAAAATTTTTCTTTAGAAAAATTTCGTTAAAATTATTTTTTTGTAGAATAATTTTTGATATAAATATTTTTCTACAGAAGAATGCGAATACTCTTCTTTTTGAATAGAAGAATATAGATAAAAATATTTTTCTATAGAAAAGTTTTCGATAAAAAATTGTCTATAGAAAAATTTTCGATAAGAGTTTTTTCTATAGAAAAATTTTGGATAAAAAATATCTTTCTATAGAAAAATTTTCGATACAAATATTTTTCTATTATATGGACTTGTAAGCCCTTCCTACAATTCTGTGGAATCCTCTTTTTAATCTAAGATCTTACTATCATGCGTCCTGATCAAATCGATACAATGCTCAATGTTGCTTATAAGCAACATTTATTTTTAAACCATGCTCACTTTAATGTTGACATAAAAGGGTTAGTTATACCTCCCATAGTATCAATTGTACCTAACAAAGATCTGAATTCCCGGCATTGAAATTTTGTCCTCAAGTTAATATTTTTTACTTTCAAAATTGAGATTTTAAAAAATTTTACAATGTAAAGTAAAATTTCTAATAATAAATTTTAAAATGTTTTCTTATAAAAAAGAATAAATAATAAAAATTGCCTTCTCTTCCTTTTCAGCTCATACGTAAATTGTCCACTAAACAGATTTTCCTTAAACGTCTAGAAGAAGAAGATATTTCCACCGATATTGACCCGTCGGTCGAGGCCACAGAGAAACCGAACAATCAAAATGCAAACACATCACCGAGAAATGCATCATATCATCATCAACGTCAAAGCAAAAAAGAAAACCAGGACAGTCCCAAAACTAAGAAACCAAAAAATCTAAAGGCCCTAAAACATTTCAATGTAGATGATGACGACGACGAAGATGAAACAACGGGAGGCGATACGGCCATTTTACAAAGTTTAACCTCAAAGTTATTTCTTACAGCTGACGGTTACGAGTTTCAGCGTTTAGAACAATTGCGCAGTGATACCGCCTCGGAAATTATACCCTTTGATAACAATTTTACCACTAATACCGCCGCCGTCGCCGCCCTTAAAAAATCTTCACTTACCGATGACACAAATCTTGAGGTTGTTTTCGAAAAAGTCAAGTACAAAGAAGATGTGCGTTATTTCCGCCATACACCGTCCACAGCTAGTTTAGATAATTATTTTATAAATGATCAGGATCATAATCTCATCTCTACCAACAACAACTGCAATTCCACCTTCTCGAAGTCTATCAATGCAAATCTTACCAGCAACAACAACCAAAATAGCAATAACAATTTAAATCATAATCATAATAATAACAACAACAACTACAATGCTATCAATTTAAATAACCCAATTTTTACCAATCGAGGCCTTGAATCTCATCACAATTACTTTAATGCCCAACATCATCATCATCATCTCAATCATTTGCTTCCAGTTAACGTTAGTTTAGGTTGTAAAACCGATGGCAACTACCATCAATTTATAATTGGCCAGGAAAGAGACTTGTTCTATAAATTAACACCCGTCGTTAAATGGGACATTAATGGGAATTCTTTGGAGGATGATATGGACAATTTTCATTGTTTTAATCTGAATTCAAATAATTCTCCAGCTAAATCAAGTTTACGCTCAAGTTCAACCACTTTGGAGACATGGTTAGAGGATGAATAGAGCAGCGAATGTTGGATAAAAAAATCTAATTGGAAATAGGTTGAGGTAGATTATTTTCAAAAAATTTCAAATTAAAATAAAATTTGAAAAATTTTTTTTAAAAAAATTGAAAAAATTTAAATTTTGTTATAAAACTTAACTATAATAGAATAGAAAATTTTATTGTTTTTAGTACTATTTCAAAAATTTTACTTTTTTTAGTAAAATTTTCAAAATTTTACTTTTTTAGTAAAATTTTCAAAATTTTACTTTTTTAGTAAAATTTTCAAAATTTTACTTTTTTAGTAAAATTTTCAAAATTTTACTTTTTTTAGTAAAATCTTTAAAATTTAACTTTTTTTAGTAAAATCTTTAAAATTTTACTTTTTTTAGTATAATTTTCAAAATTTTACTTTTTTTAGTAAAATCTTTAAAATTTTACTTTTTTAGTAAAATTTTCAAAATTTTACTTTTTTAGTAAAATTTTCAAAATTTTACTTTTTTAGTAAAATTTTCAAAATTTTACTTTTTTAGTAAAATTTTCAAAATTTTATTTTTTAGTAAAATTTTCAAAATTTTACTTTTTTAGGAAAATTTTCAAAATTTTACTTTTTTAGTAAAATTTTCAAAATTTTACTTTTTTAGTAAAATTTTCAAAATTTTACTTTTTTAGTAAATTTTTCAAAATTTTACTTTTTTAGTAAAATTTTCAAAATTTTACTTTTTTAGTAAAATTTTCAAAATTTTACTTTTTTAGTAAAATTTTCAAAATTTTACTTTTTTTAATAAAATTTTCAAAACTTTACTTTTTTTAATAAAATTTTCAAAACTTTACTTTTTATAATAAAATTTTCAAAATTTTACTTTTTATAGTAAAATTTTTAAAATTTTACTTTTGATAGTAAAATTTTTAAAATTTTACTTTTGATAGTAAAATTTTCAAAATTTTACTTTTTTAGTAAAATCTTACTTTTTTAGTAAAATTTTCAAAATTTTACTTTTTTAGTAAAATTTTCAAAATTTTACTTTTTAGAAAAATTTTTAAAATTTTACTTTTTTAGTAAAATTTTCAAAATTTTACTTTTTTAGCGAAATTTTCAAAATTTTACTTTTTTAGTAAAATTTTCAAAATTTTACTTTTTATAGTAAAATTTTCAAAATTTTACCTTTTATATTCAAATTTAAAAATATTTTTTATGGAATAAAAATTTTTCTATATTTCTATAGAAAAATTTTCGATAAAAAAATATTTTTCTATAAAAGAAATGTTCGATAAAAATATTTTTTCTATAAAAATTTTCAATCAAAATATTTTTCTATAGAAAAATTTTCCATAAAAATATTTTTTTGTAAAAAAATTTAGAAACAAATATTTGTCTATAGACAAATTTTTGATCAAAATATTTTTCTGTAGAAAAATTTTCGATAAAAAATAGTTTTTATAGAAAAATTTTCGATAAAAATTTTTCTATAGAAATATTTTCGATAGAAATATTTTTCTAAAGAAAGATTTTCGATAGAAATAGTTTTCTATAGAAAAATTTTCGATAGAAATATTTTTCTAAAGAAAGATTTTCGATAGAAATAGTTTTCTATAGAAAAATTTTCGATAGAAATATTTTTCTATAGAAAAATTTTCGATAGAAATATTTTTCTATAGAAAAATTTTCGATAGAAATATTTTTCTATAGAAAAATTTTCGATAGAAATATTTTTCTATAGAAAAATTTTCGATAGAAATATTTTTCTATAGAAAAATTTTCGATAGAAATATTTTTCTATAGAAAAATTTTCGATAGAAATATTTTTCTATAGAAAAATTTTCGATAGAAATATTTCTCTATAGAGAAATTTTCGATAGAAATATTTTTCTATAGAAAAATTTTCGATAGAAATATTTTTCTATAGAAAAATTTTCGATAGAAATATTTTTCTATAGAAAAATTTTCGATAGAAATATTTTTCTATAGAAAAATTTTCGATAGAAATATTTTTCTATAGAAAAATTTTCGATAGAAATATTTTTCTATAGAAAAATTTTCGATAGAAATATTTTTCTATAGAAAAATTTTCGATAGAAATATTTTTCTATAGAAAAATTTTCGATAGAAATATTTTTTTATAGAAAAATTTTCGATAGAAATATTTTTCTATAGAAAAATTTTCGATAGAAATATTTTTCTATAGAAAAATTTTCGATAGAAATATTTTTCTATAGAAAAATTTTCGATAGAAATATTTTTCTATAGAAAAATTTTCGATAGAGATATTTTTCTATAGAAAAATTTTCGATAGAAATATTTTTCTATAGAAAAGTTTTCGATAGAAATATTTTTCTATAGAAAAATTTTCGATAGAAATATTTTTCTATAGAAAAATTTTCGATAGAAATATTTTTCTATAGAAAAATTTTCGATAGAAATATTTTTCTATAGAAAAATTTTCGATAGAAATATTTTTCTATAGAAAAATTTTCGATAGAAATATTTTTCTATAGAAAAATTTTCGATAGAAATATTTTTCTATAGAAAAGTTTTCGATAGAAATATTTTTCTATAGAAAAATTTTCGATAGAAATATTTTTCTATAGAAAAATTTTCGATAGAAATATTTTTCTATAGAAAAATTTTCGATAGAAATATTTTTCTATAGAAAAATTTTCGATAGAAATATTTTTCTATAGAAAAATTTTCGACAGAAATATTTTTCTATAGAAAAATTTTCGACAGAAATATTTTTCTATAGAAAAATTTTCGACAGAAATATTTTTCTATAGAAAAATTTTCGACAGAAATATTTTTCTATAGAAAAATTTTCGACAGAAATATTTTTCTATAGAAAAATTTTCGACAGAAATATTTTTCTATAGAAAAATTTTCGACAGAAATATTTTTCTATAGAAAAATTTTCGACAGAAATATTTTTCTATAGAAAAATTTTCGACAGAAATATTTTTCTATAGAAAAATTTTCGACAGAAATATTTTTATTTCCTTTTTCTAAGAAGTAAAATTTTAAAAATATTACTAAAAAAGTAAAATTTTGAAAATTTTACTAAAAAAGTAAAATATTGAAAATTTTACTAAAAAAGTAAAATTTTGAAAATTTTACTAAAAAGTAAAATTTTGAAAATTTTACTAAAAAAGTAAATTTTTGAAAATTTTACTAAAAAAGTAAAATTTTGAAAATTTTACTAAAAAAGTAAAATTTTGAAAATTTTACTAAAAGAGTAAAATTTTGAAAATTTTACTAAAAAAGTAAAATTTTGAAAATTTTACTAAAAAAGTAAAATTTTGAAAATTATACTAAAAAAGTAAAATTTTGAAAATTTTACTAAAAAAGTAAAATTTTGAAAATTTTACTAAAAAGTAAAATTTTGAAAATTTTAAAAATTTTACTAAAAAAGTAAAATTTTTAATTGTTATTTCATAGAAAAAATTTCAAAATCGATTTTGATAGTCAAATTTTCAAAATTGTAATTTTTTGGTAAAATTTTCAAAATTTTACTTTTTTAGTAAGATTTTCAAAATTTCACTAAGAAAGTAAAATTTTGAAAATTTTACTAAAAAAGTAAAATTTTGAAAATTTTACTAAAAAAGTAAAATTTTGAAAATTTTACTAAAAAAGTAAAATTTTGAAAATTTTACTAAAAAAGTAAAATTTTGAAAATTTTACTAAAAAAGTAAAATTTTGAAAATTTTACTAAAAAAGTAAAATTTTGAAAATTTTACTAAAAAAGTAAGATTTTGAATATTTTACTAAAAAAGTAAAACTTTGAATATTTTACTAAAAAGTAAGATTTTGAAAATTTTACCCAAAAAGTAAAATTTTGAAAATTTTACTAAAAAAGTAAAACTTTGAATATTTTACTAAAAAAGTAAGATTTTGAAAATTTGACTAAAAAGTAAAATTTTGAAAATTTTACTAAAAAAGTAAAATTTTTAATTGTTATTTCATAGAAAAAATTTCAAAATCGATTTTGCTAGTCAAATTTTCAAAATTGTACTTTTTTGGTAAAATTTTCAAAATTTTACTTTTTTAGTAAGATTTTCAAAATTTTATTAAGAGAGTAAAATTTTGAAAATTTTACTAAAAAAGTAAAATTTTGAAAATTTTACTAAAAAAGTAAAATTTTGAAAATTTTACTTAAAAAATAAAATTTTGAAAATTTTACCTAAAAAGTAAAATTTTGAAAATTTTACTAAAAAAGTACAATTTTGAAAATTTTACTAAAAAAAGCAAAATTTTGAAAATTTTACTTAAAAGAAAAATTTTGCAAATTTCACTTCAAAAGTAAAATTTTGAAAATTTTACTAAAAAAGTAAAATTTTGAAAATTTTACTAAAAAAGTAAAATTTTGAAAATTTTACTAAAAAAGTAAAATTTTGAAAATTTTACTACAAGAGTAAAATTTTTAAAATTTTACTAAAAAGCTAAATTTTAATAATTTTACTAAAAAGTAAAATTTTGAAAATTTTACTATAAAAATTAAAAGTTGGAAAATTTTACTAAAAGAAGTAAAATTTTGTAAATTTTACTAAAAGAAGTAAAATTTTGTAAATTTTACTAAAAAAAGTAAAATTTTGAAAATTTTACTAAAAAAGTAAAATTTTGAAAATTTTACTAAAAAGTAAAATTTTGAAAATTTTACTAAAAAAGTAAAATTTTGAAACTTTTACTACAAAAGAAAAATTTTGAAAATTTTACTAAAAAAGTAAAATTTTAAAAATTTTACTAAAAAAGTAAAATTTTGAAAATTTTACTAAAAAAGTAAAATTTTGAAAATTTTACTTAAAAAATAAAATTTTGAAAATTTTACCTAAAAGTACAATTTTGAAAATTTTACTAAAAAAAGTAAAATTTTGAAAATTTTACTAAAAACAAGTAAAATTTTGAAAATTTTACTAAAAACAAGTAAAATTTTGAAAATTTTACTAAAAAAATGCAAAATTTTTAAAATTTTACTAAAAAAGTAAAATTTTGAAAATTTTACCAAAAAAGTACAATTTTGAAAATTTTACTAAAGAAGTAAAATTGATTGAAAATTTTACTAAAAAGTAAAATTTGATAGTAAAATTTTCAATTTGTAATTTCATAGAAAAAATTTCAAAATCGATTGTGATATTTATGATTAATTATTGATTTTTTATTGAAAATTCTTTTACGATCTGCCCTTAAGTCCTCTTCCAACTGGAGTTAGTAAATCAATGATTATGAAAATTTGATTTGAGCTTATTTTTATGCAACAATGTGGCCTTAATCATAAAAAAAAGTTTGAAGGAAAAAACTTATCAAAAATTGAAGTTGTGTTTTTGAACGCTCTATCTCTTGCTCTCTCGTTCTCGCCGCCTTCGTTACTCCGTTCACATCACTCTCTCGCAAAGGATAATTAACTTTTGAAATATAGCAGGAAATAAAAAAAGTATATATTATTACAAATAACAATCACCAACAATCAAGTCTTAAAAAAAGCCAGCAAGTAAAGATGGAAAGAATTAAAAAGAAAAAAAAGGAAAACAATTTTAACTAAAATCCATTGTCATGGGCACGTGGATAGTTGGAAATCATAAACAATAAAAAAATATTTTTGAAATATATTTGTTACATTATAATATGTTCTTTTAGGATTTAGCAACAATTTCAAGTACTTGTACTTCTAGTATATGTACAAGGAACTCCCGGGCATTGTTTGGGAATAGCTTTAGCTTTTTTTTGAAAAAGCATGTAAGTACATATTTGTATTATTTTTGTTGGATACATCAAAAGATTTTTATTATATGAAATTTTGTTTCTTTTTGTGCATTAAAAAAAGTTCGTCCAGCACGTGTCAAACATGCGTGAGAAATGTCTTCGTAGTGCATTTCCCACGTCGTATCATCCATCTATTCATCCTTCTACCAAAACATATCAATGTTCTTTCATATTTTTTGGGTGGTTCAGTTATTGTGTTTAAATGTTCAGTCGAATTTTTATTTAATGTCGCATTTAAGTTTAACATTTGATATTGTAGGTTTATATGGTTCACTATATTCCGGGGGTGAGTTTTGTTTTATTTTAATATTTGATTTGGTTTTTTTGGCTCACACGAGAATTTCGTTTGGTCTTTCTTTTATTGTTGATGATTTTTGTTTTTTTTTTTTTTGAACCCAAAACAAGATTGTTTTGATTAATTATATTAAAATTTACATAGATCGATTAAAGACCAAAAAAACAACAATTGCCGTTAGTTTTAAGACTTAATTAAAAATATATTTTTTTTATAATGATGAAATTTTAATTAAAATTGAGACGTATGCCGATTGGAAAATACTTAAAAAAACCTATTTAAAAATTTTAACAATGAATGACATCTAACAACTTTAAATCCCTTCCTGGGGACTACTCTATCTTCCCCCCAGAACAACTTACTCATAAGTCGAACATTAAAGAAAATTTGTTTCTGAAAGAAATTTTTTTCTTTTTCAAGTTCGAACGAAATAAAAGATCATTTTCGTATAATAAATAAATATTTTTAAAATTCAAAAAGAAGAGTATTCGCATTTGATCCCAAATCTGTTACATTTATTTTTAATGTAACAGACCAATTTATTGATAAAAAGCCAAAAAATTTTTGCGAAGAAACCAAAATTCCTCGACGCGTTTCGATGTTTGGTTAGGCCAGACGATGAAATGAAATGGATGGAAAACCTCGCATTATTACTTATTTTACAAACAAAACCTTTAAGAATTATGTTCATAAACCATAAGTAAAAGCGTAGATCATCGACTGAACAAAACACAAACAACTTTCAGTTTTCATCTTCCTTCACTTCCCCCCTTCTTCACACCATTCTGCACATAGTAGCCAACGGCTGCAGCAAGAATGTGGGAAGTGAAGGAAGATGAAAACTGAAAACTGTTTGTGTTTTGTTCAGTCGATGATCTACACTTTTACTTATGGTTTATGAACATAATTCTTAAAGGTTTTGTTTGTAAAATAAGAAATAAAGCGAGGTTTTTGATCTATCTAAATTGGGGATAATCCTCCTGAAGAGATGACCTAACCAACCATCGAAATGAGTCGAGGAATTTTGGTTTCTCCGCAAACATTTTTTGGCTTTTTATCAATAAATTGGTCTGTTACATTAATAAATAAATGTAACAGACTTGGGATCAAATGCGAATACTCTTCTTTTTGAATAATATTTACATCCCGACAATTTTGTTATTTTTAAAAATTTTATATTAGATATCCTTTTTCGCCATCTTTCTGGCAGTAACAATGTTAACCGCCAAAAAGACTTAAGCGTCAAAAACTAAAATTTACAGGAGAAGCCTTTTTTAAAAAATATATTTGGACAGTGATTTGTACTTAAGTCTTTAGTACCTGGTAGACCGAGCCTTGCTCGGAGCTTTATGATAAGCATTTTGAGGAAAATTTTAAAGTTTTTATATATTTTATATTATAAAGTGCTAAAATAAATTTAGAGGAAAGACATTGTAGAACTATTCAGTTAATTTTGAATTATTTGATTTATTTTGTCCGACCAACACATAGTTTGCATAGTTTACAGTTTAACTCATTTTGAATAATTTTGGAAATTATTCATATCAACAGAAACCTCTGTCGACTCATGCGCAACAACTTTGCTAAAGATTATAGTCTGATCAAATGCACAGTTTACGATTTAATTCATTTTGAGTAGTTTTCTGTGGCGCCACCTGTCGGACTTTGCTTATTCCAATTCATAAACCTTCTTCGGCTTATCCGTAACAACTTTGCTGAAGATTATAGCATGATTAAATGTACAGCATACGATTAAATTGACTTTGAGTAAATTTCAGTAGCGCCACCTGTCGAAATTTCTTCATACCAACTAAGAAACCTTCGTCGGCTCATGTGCAACAACTTTGCTAAAGATTATAGCATGATTAAATGTACAGCATACGATTAAATTGACTTTGAGTAAATTTCAGTAGCGCCACCTGTCGGAAATTATTCATACCAACTAAAAAGCCTTCGCGGCTCATGCGCTACAACTTTGCTAAAGATCATAGCATGATCAGTTTACGATTTAAATAATTTTTAGTAATTTTCAGTGGCGCCATCTGTCGGAAATTAGTCTTATCAACTTTAAAACCTTCGCCGGCTTATCCGCAACATCTTCGCTAAAGAGCATAACAATCAAATTCACAGTTTACTATTCTATAAAGAACATACATACAGACAAACATTCATTTGTTTAATAGGTATAACATTACTAATTTTTCCCCCTTTTTATTCCCTAATTTCTAAAAGTTCCATATGTATATTTGGTACTTTTTTGGTGCCAATTGAATTCGGTACATTTTTTTAAAACGCATTTAACATAATGTATAATGTTCCTATTCATATTACTTTGGAGATGTTAAGTTATCATTTTATCCCTTTTTTACCCATTTTGGCTCCAAAATCAAAAAAGTACCAAATACGTGTTTCATGTTTTTTTTACATCTATTGATTGCAGTACCAAGTTTCTTTCTATATTCTTTAGTTTAAAATATAAGAGTGGGTTAAAAAGGTGCCAAAAAAACTATTTTCACCCTTTTTTACCCCCTATCGGACATAGTTTCAAAAAAGTACCAAACACCTGTCCGCTTATTTTCAAAGCTGTTAAAAACGTAATTTTAATTTTGTTTCTATACCTATTACTTTAGGAGACATAGCGTTTTCGATTTTTTCCCCTTTTTACCCGTTTTTACCCTCTTAGAGGTAAAAGTTCCAAAAGTCCCTTCTTCTTCGACCTATACATCAAAAAAGATACCCACTGTCCAAATTTTATCAAAATCGTTAGAGCCGTTTTCGAGATAGCCATTCTATATATATATATATATATATATATATATATATATATATATATATATATATATACAATTATTGCTCGTTTAAGAATATAAGATTGTTTTTGCTGTAAAATCATAACGGTAAATTCTACTGCCCTGATGATTTGTGAGAGGATGTAGATGATCATGAATAATAAATTTTAATAATAAAATGAAAATCGTCCATCATGTCGCTTAAGCCCTTTTGGCGGTTATGGCTCGACATGATTCCATGCTTAGAAAAATGGTATTCGTCGCTTGCAAAAAACTAATTAATCAGTAAATTTTTAAGATATTCTAAGTAGAACCATTAATTCTTTCACACTTAGCCACGCTATGTCTGTGCTTTTTAACTACTTTTTGAAATAGGTTACACCTTATTGTAGTATTTCATTCAGGCTTTATGTATTTGGATGAAACTTAAGGAAATTGCCGTATTATCCTTGTTAGAGCCGTAAATTCCTTCAATTTTAACTACACTATGCCTGTGCTTCTTGACTAATTTCCTCTCCTTAGCATTGTGTAGCTCAAGATACCCGAAAGCCATCTTGATGGAAAAGGTCACTCCTTATTAGCTACTGTAGAGCTTTCAGCTTCACCTCATTGAAAATTTCCAAGATATTTCTGATAGACCCGTAAATTATCTACGCTTTGCCTCTGCTTCTTGAAAATTCCCAAGATATTTCTGATAGACCCGTAAATTATCTACGTTTTGCCTCTGCTTTTTGACCAATTTCCTCTAATTAGCTTTGAGAGCTTAGAATCACAGTGTCCTACCGAAGTATAATATCTGTGGCAATAAATGATAATGGCCTAAGTTGACATATGTGCTTTTTCATTTTATTACATGCTCTTATTCTTTAGACCAAGATCTACCACTCAGCTAAATTTCAAATATAAAATGTCATTATTAATAAAACTATACGCATTTCTATGTTAACTTTTTTTACAAAACCCTTATTTGTATATTTTATTAGACACTTAATATCTCAAAACACGAAATTTTAACTTAAGCCATTATTATTGTGAGCCGCCGTGGTATAGCAGGTTAGTCATCCGCCTAGCATACCGAGGTCCAAAGTTCAATTCCCTGCCAGACCAACTTGAAAAAAAAAATCAAAAAAGCGTCGGTTCACCTTATAACTCAACTAGCCACTGGTTATTGAGTATTAGGCTATGTAAAACTTCTGTAACTAAAACGTAGGTCCCTTTCAATGAGTCTAAAAATAGAATCGGATGCAGCTCATTGCCACAGCTATACACGAATGGGGCTTACATAAGCAAATATTTTTTTAACACTCGTACTTTAAAAAAATACTAAAAAAGTATTAAAATGTTTTTACTCAAATAATTCTTCATTTGAAAATAGCCATTCTAATTTACTCGAGCGATTAATCGATTTAATTTTTCCGATTAATCGAGCAAACATTACTCAAGTAAATACCCTAGTTAAGTTTTCTTAGGAAAATTGCAATAAGTCCAAAACTGTGGCATGGATTTTTATGACTTTAAGCAAAAACTAACCATTATTGGTTGAAATCTAGCTTAAACCAAAAAAACTCTAATTTTTTCATACTACACCATTTTCAATTTGAAATTGAGAAATATTCAATTGATATTGAGAATATTCAATTGAAATTGAGAAATTTTCAATTGAAATTGAGAATTTTTAATTGAAAATGAGAAATTTTCAATTGAAATTGAGAATTTTCATTTGAAATTGAGAATTTTCATTTGAAATTGAGAAATTTTCAATTGAAATTGAGAATTTTCAATTAAAATTGAGAAAACCCTAATTGAAAATGAGAAACATTCAGTTCAAATTGAGAAATTTTCAATTGAAATTGGGAATTTTTGAATTGAAATTGAGAAAAGCCAAATTGAAAATGAGAAATTTTCAATTGAAATTGAGAATTTTTAAATTGAAATTGAGAATTTTTCAATTGAAATTGAGAAAAGCACAATTGAAAATGAGGTTGAATTTTTTAATTGAAATTGAGAAGTTTTCAATTGAAAATGAGAATTTTTCAATTGAAAATGAGAAATTTTCAATTGAAATTGAGAAATTTTCAATTGAAAATGGGAAATTTTAAATTTAAATTGAGAATTTTTCAATTGAAATTGAGAACACCCCAAGTGGAATTTCAACCTCATTTCCAATTGAGGTTTTCTCAATTTTAATTCTAAAATTCTCAATTTCAATTGAAAATTTCTCATTTTAAATTGAAAATTTCTCATTTTCAATTGAAAATTTCTCATTTTCATTTGAAAATTTCTCAATTCCAATTGAAAATTTCTCAATTTCAATTAAAAAAACCAACCTCATTTTCAATTGGGCTTTTCTCAATTTCAATTGAAAAATTCTCAATTTAAATTTACAAATTCTCAATTTCAATTGAAAATTTCTCATTTCCAATTGGGATTTTCTCAATTTCAATTTACAAATTCTCATTTTCAATTAAAAAATTCTCAATTTCAATTGAAAATTTCTCAATTTCAATTGAAAATTTCTCAATTTAAATTGAAAATTTCTCATTTTCAACTGAAAATTCTCAATTTCAATTGAAAAGTCTCAATTTCAATTGAAAAGTCTCAATTTCAATTGAAAAGTCTCAATTTCAATTGAAAATTTCTCAATTTCAATTGAAAATTCTCAATTCCAATTGAATATTTCTCAATTTCAATTGAAAATTCTCAATTTCAATTGAAAATTTCTCAATTCAATTTGAAAATTTCTCAATTACAATTAAAAATGGTGTAGAAATATAGGACATTAAGCTTGAAAGACAAGGTTTTTTTTATGCACCTTTGCATGTATTAGACAACAATTAAAGGGCTGCACGGTCAAAATTTTTTTTTTACTTCTGATGTGGTCTACTTTGACAACAATAATTCCAAAATTCAGAAAGCTTGGGTTCTCCTTAACAATTCTCTCATAAACTGATGCAATCAGACACTCAGTTAAGAAGATACAGATTTATTACCACTTTTTTTTCAAAACACTGTGCGTCAGGAGCAATACCAGACGAGTTCTACCAGTAGTACCAAAACTTGAAGGCATATAAAACCGTGAGAAATAAATCCCCAAAACCAGATGTATATGATGATTTCTATAAAAAAAATACTATGTCCGTAGGAAATATGTATTTTTAAATGCAAAAAAGGCTATGTCCAAGATGCTTTTTATTTTTTGTTTAAAAAAGATTAAATAAAGTTGAACTACATTTTTTGTTTTTATTTTAAAGCTAAGGCATTTAAATATTAGAAACACAAATATATGACTTAGGACTTTTTTACAGGATACCGCAGATATGAATATGAAATTCTCAGCCTTAAAATTTAATTAACTTTCGAACAACCCAATACAATTTGCAAGAGCCTGTTTCAAACTTGGTATTTTAAAATGATATTGGCAAAAATATCTTCAACAATTTTATTACTTGTGAAAGGCTTTTTCTGTAAAGAAATGTAAAACAATTTCGGGCACACTATCTTTACTTGATCGGATTGTGACATTGAAAATGTCGATTGAGATTTCGGTCTCCAATTGTCTACTGTAAAGCCACTTTAATATATTGGTTCGGTCACTTGAAACATTTTTTTTAATGAAATTGCGGTGTCTGATATCTGGATTAGACCTAGTGTACGAATGTTATTGTACTCATCACCACCATAAGTGAAAAGGGTATTATAAGTTTGTGCTGATGTATGTAACGCATAGAAATATTTGTCTTATACCCGCCTTTTAGTATACCAATAGGCTTACTATCACATTTTAAGTTGATTTAGCGATGTCAGTCCGTCTGGCTGGTCGGCTGGCTGGCTGAGCCCCTATGTAAACCATGTATTCAAAGTACAGGTCGCAATTCTAAAGATAATTTGATGAAATTTGGCACAGATCATTTTTTTTTGATAGTGGGCCCATGGCTATTGAAATTCGTCAAAATAGGTCCATTATTGATGGTACCTCCCATAGGTCCCACTTCCCGGAATTGATATATTGGCCACAAATATTCATATTTTTTCATGAAATTTAAAACAAATACTCATTATGTAAACCAAAATCACTGTACTAAATCTGAAATCGGTCCACATTTGACCATAGCTTCCATACTAACTCTTCTGTCAAAACGCACTAAATGGGACAAAAATCTCTAAAACATTTTTGTAAAAACTGTTATCAATTTGTCAAATTTCGAGATAATCGGTCCACATTTGACCCAAGCTCTCATATAAAATAAATATATAAGTTTTAAGAAAATATATAAGTTTTAAGAAAATGTTGATATGATGGCAAAATTTAGCAAATATTTGTCTTTATATAGAAAAAGAACACCTTTGACCTTAGTGGTGAAGGGTATCGTATGGTCGGGCTTGACCGACTATAGCATTTTCTTATATGTTTTTATTTAGTTGAACTATATTTAACAAACTATAAATATTTATCAAACTATAAATAACAAATATGAACTATAAATTACAAAAATATTAAGCAGAAATTCAAAAATATCATTAAAAAATCTCTTTTACTAAAATAAAAAAGTACCTTTAAATTAACTAAATTTTTTGTTAGAGTAGGGGTTGTTGGATACCAAGCAACGATTAAGATTGGTCTTAACTTGGCAAGCCCAGACTTATCTTGGTTATCCTTCATCGTAACTGTCGATACTGATCTCCTCGTGGTATTACCCGGGGAACGTTAACACTCGTTACTGTAGTAAATAAACATATGCCGGGAGTTCTCCCATTAGAACTATAAAAATATGGGTTAGGACGTCGGGCCAGTGACCCACTCCTCGAAAAAAAAATACTATGAAAAAGCTAAAATTAAAATAATGTTAAAAGAGGACATCCTAAACTTCGATGGAAAGACCAAGTAGAAAAAAATCTTTTAAAGCTTGGCCTAAGAAGTTGGAGAATATGCGCACAAAATGGAAGCGCATGGGATTCTAAAATATGCTTGTCATTTGAATTTAACAGGTTGTAGATATTTAAGTAAGTATTTTTACCGCATTTAAGGAGTGTTTTTATTTAGTGTATAATGAAAGCAAAAGACAAACCTAACTCCAAAAGATCCACAAATCCTTCTCTGTGAAATCTGAAAAGCTGAGATGTGAACAGCTTTTGATACAAATAAATTTAACGCTTTAAGTGAAACTGATTCCTACAATTTAACAAAAAACGCAGGTGCCATCCTCTTAGGACATTAAGCGGATACTGTTGAAGATAATATTATCACAACATAATATGGGCATTTCCAGGATCGCGAACGGGACATTCGTACGCACTCAACTTGAAAAAAAAATATGAAAACTCAATTTTTTTTTTTAACTTTTTATAAATATTTAATAGCATTTTAGTAGAACAATTTTTGAGAACAAAAAGAAAATTATAAAATATGAACGTTCTCCAAATATTTTCGATAAACTTGCGATCGCGAACGGGACAAAAAATGTAAGTCATTTTTTTCGGTGTGTGGTTTTCTTTAAAAGTCTGCGAATTTTGTCAGTTTATTAAATGGAGATTATTTTTTAACTAAAGCAGAGATATAAAGCTTTTAATTAGCTTTTTGTTTTTTTAATTATCCTTATTATTACTTTTTTTTAAATATTTTTTTTTAATCGCGAACGGGACAATGATTCCAAAGAATGTAGTATAAAGAATCTTTGAATTGTACCGTTATTCGGAGCTTGCTTGATCTCTACTGTGGTGTTTTTAAATATTTATTGTTGGTATATTCAGTCTATAAGAAGAGTGCAATCGACATGATATGTAACACTCAGAAATAACTCAAGGAAAAATGTCCATAAAAAACGCTAAAACCAAAAATAAGCAAAGATGCTCTTTGCAGACCACTTTTCTTAAATTACAAATGATAATATGTATTTAATTAGGTATATTCTTAAAATCCAATGCATTAACTAACTAAATTTTCTCAGAAAAGTCCTTTTTCTTCAACTTTAATATTTTGGTAGCGGTTGACCTTTTCCAGGAAATGCCCATATTTAATTTTTTAACTACTTACTAAACAAGCCAACATTTTATAATTTAACTAAGGTCTACAGACCTACATCAAATCTCACTGATTAACTCCTAATTTCTGTCTTCTAAATATTTACAAATTCACCTGTTTCCTGACCTAATTTCAACAGTAAATACTAACTAAACGCCATGGGCGTTCTCCAATCCAATGCCTGCCAAATGTCGAACAATGACCTTCAGTGACAAAGTTTATGTAGATAAGGATGGATTTTTGCATAAAAATTCAACAAAAGAGAGCAACAGCAAAAATGCACTTGTTTGGGGGCAACACACGACCAGCATAAGTTTGAGACGCGTGCTCCATTTTCATTGACAATCATCTAACAAATTCACAACAAAATTCTGAATGGCGACAAAACGAACAACAACAATAAGTTTTAGTCAAGCTCTGAGGTGAGGATTTCCAAAGACACAGCACATGATTAGAATAGTCCTGTCAAGTGGTATAAACAAACAAACAAACAAACGATGGCTAAGGCGATGCTGACGACGTCGACAACGAATGTCAGTGATAGTGACAACAATCGATGAAACGTCGTTGTTGATTAAACATATTCAAACTCAAATATTGTCAACAACTTACATATTTTTGTGGTAAAGTGCATTTGTTTTTTGTTAAGATAAAAATGCAACAAGCAACATTAGGTCCATAAAAAATGGACCTGGCTATAGCTATAAAAACAAATACATTTTCATAAAACACAAAAAACAACAATATTAACAATTATTATAGTTGTTGTTTGAACAGAATACACTTGTATGAAGAACGAAGTTAGACGAAGACGTTTATTATGCGTAACGATTGATTTAATCTCTCTTTCTCTCTCTAACTCTCTTCTCATGTGCAACATGTTATGCTCGCTCTTTATTGCTCTGACAGCTAGAACGATCATACATGTTTTTTTTTGAGAATTAACCCTTACAGGATGCGGATATATAAATAGTTTAGCAAACGGGTGGTTGTTGCGTTGCAACAAAATGGGGTGGCTTATGAAGTGGAGATTTTATTGGTGAAAGGATGGCTAAGATTGCCTAGAGTTTGAGTTGTGGCACATGCTGGTCGTGCGTTTCAAAATCAGTCGAACGTCGTTCATACACACGATAAGTCACGTGCTCTAGAACTAGCTCTGGCTAGAAAAATACAATTTTTGAAAAATAAAATATAAAATTATTAACAAAATTTAAACAAAAAATATAAAAAAGTGAAAGTAAAAAAATAATTTAAACAATTAAAAAAACAAGATTAAGTGTTGAAAATTTAAAGAAACGAAATAAATTTCTAAAAAGTTTTTGTAGTCAAAAAAATATATATATTTGTTTTAAAAAATAAGAAAATGGATCACAATATGCATCATAATAATGCTGCCTTACATTGGAGCTATGGCGCCGCCGCAGTGCCAACTACGCCGCAAAATCATTGGGTACCACCCCCACAAACACACAGTCTAAAACGCGCCTTGTCCGAAAGTGATTGCGAGGAATTATACTCCGAAGAATCTTCCAAAGAACAGTAGGTTTTCTTGATTATTAAAAAAAAAAAAAAAATCCAAAAATTCTAATAAGTTCCAAAAATTCTAATAAGTTTTTTTTTAATAGAATTTTTTGAATTGGATTTCTTTTTCTTTCTTAAAAGAAAATTTTCTAACTTGTTTTCAAATTATTCTAATTTTTAGGATTTCTCCCAGCGAGACCAGCAGTTGCCAGCTAATGAGCCGCAAAAAACGCCGTGGAGTTATTGAAAAGAAACGCCGAGATCGCATAAATTCTTCTTTGTCCGAATTGAAACGTCTAGTGCCCTCGGCATTTGAGAAACAAGGCTCCGCCAAATTGGAAAAGGCAGAAATTTTACAGTTGACCGTGGAACATTTAAAAAGCTTGCAAAGCAAAGGTAACTATCAATTAACAGTGAATGGAAAAATTTTAAATTCCCTAGAAGAATTTAAAATCTGGATAAATTCCATAGAAAATTTCAAAATTATGTTCAAAATATTTAAAAAGAGTTTTTAGGGAAAAAGAGCAAATAGTTAAAAAGTTTTAAGAATTTTTAAATGCGTTCAAAAATGCTTTGTTACAAAATCTTAAATTATTTCAACAAATTTCCATTAAAGCAAATGAGCTATCAATTTCCGGTGAATGGCAAGAGATAAAATAATTTCAAAAATGTTAACAATTTAAAAATCAGCGAATGTTTTTTTAAGTTTTACTAAATAATTTATCAAACTTATTAAAATTTTCCATGTTTTAACTTTTTTATGTCTTTAAATTTAAATGTTTTCATGAATTTTAAAATATTCATTCACCAAAAACTAATAACTCATATAAAATAATTTAAAAAATGAAAATAATTTAAATACCAGCGAATGGTTTTTTTACGTTTTACCAAATAATTTAACTAATTTATTAAAATTTTTATGTTTTAACTTTTTTATGTCTTTAAATATTAATGTTTTCATGAATTATAAAATTTTCATTCACCAAAAAATAATAGCTTATATTCCGGTATGAAGTCAAGGATAGCAGAAGATGGAATTCAATCGATTTCAGAGATATTTTTAAGATAATTTTCCACATTTCCACAAAAAATTCAAACCAAATGAATGATAAGAAATCAGTCAAAAGTATTAAATCCTAAATTTTAATTTTTTGGGAAAAATAACCCAAATGTACCAGAAATCGATCATTTTAAAAACAATCGATTTCCATCACATAACGAAATGTTAGCTATTAGTTTTTGGTGAATGAAAATTTTTTAATTCTTGAAAACATAAAAATTTAAAGACATAAAAAAGTTAAAAAAAAAACAAAACATGAAAAATTTTAAAAACCAAAATCAAAACAAATTCAAAATCTTGGGATTTAAATAAATTGTTTAAAATTTGCTATTGACAGCTATCAATCTCCAGTGGACGACAAAATTTATAATTAAAATAACGTGTGAAATGAGAGAAACTTTAAAACAAATAACAAATCAAACCAAATGAAAGATAAGATATCAGTCAAAAGAATTAAAGCACAAATTTTCATTTTTTATGGGAAATAACCGAAAATTATCTCAAACGATCGATTTTGATCACAACCGGAGTATGAGCTATTAGTTTTTGGTGAATGAAAATTTTTATAATTCAAAAAAACATTAAAATTTGAAGACATAAAAAAGTTAAAAAAAAGCCAAACATGAAAAATTTGAACAAACCAAAATCAAAACAAATTCAAAATCTTAGGATTTTAGCAAATTATGAAAAATTTAGTATCGACAGCTAACAATCTCCAGTGGATGACAAAATTTATAATTCTAAAAACGTTTAAATTAGGAGAAGCTTTAAAACAAATAAAAAATTTTGTTATTATTTATATTTATGTCACTTGCATAAAGGTTTTACTGTGTTTTTTACAAAATGGACTTTTAAAGTTGACTTCAAATCTTGCGCATGTTCAGTAAACTGCTAAGTTTTCAACTCAAATCTAAGACTTTTTAGCCAAGTCAGCAAAATTAAAAGGAATATACAAAACAAATCAAATACGTCTTTTAATTTTCCGGTTTATTACGAGATTCGTCATAGTTCACGCCATTAAATTAGTAAAAAATAAAAAATAATGACAAATTATTTTGAAAATTTTACTGTGAAAAAGTTATTTTGAAAATTTTTTTATGAAAAAAATTTTGTATAAAAATTTATTTGAAAAAAATTTATATAAAAATTACGTATGAAAAAAGTTTATAAAAAATGTATATTAAAAATTTTTTTTCAAAAGAAAATTATTCGCACTGGGACTTAGTCTATTAAATAGCAAAATTTTTGATATAAAATTTTTCTCTACAGAAAAATATTCAAAAATTTTGTCTCGAAAATTGTTCTAGAAAAAAATTTTGTCTCCAAAATTTTCCGATCGAAAATTTTTCTATAGAAAAAATTTTGTCTCGCATAATTTTTCTATAAAAAAAATTTTGTCTCGCAAAATTTTTCTATAGAAAAAATTTTGTCCCGCAAAATTTTTCTCCCAAAATTTTCTAAAGAAAAAATTTTGTCTCGAAAATTTTTCAATAGAAAAAATGTTGTTTTAAAAAATTTTCTATAGAAAAAATTTTGTTTTAAAAATTTTTCTATAGAAAAAATTTTGTGTCGAAAATTTTTCCTAAGGAAAAAATTTGTCTCCCAAATTTTTCTAAAGAAAAAATTTTGTCTCGTTTTTCTGTAGAAAAAATTTTGTCGCGAAAATTTTTCTATAGAAAAATTTTGTCTCCAAGAATTTTCTAAGAAAAAATTTTAAAAAAATTTTCGAGACAAAATTTTTTCTATGGAAACATTTCGAGACAAAATTGTTTCTCACTGAAACTCGTCGAGGAATAATTGGTTTAACCCACAAACATTTTTTGTCTTTTATCAAAAAAAAGTCTATTAAATTAATAAATAAATGTAATAGACTGGGATCAAGTGCGAATAATTTTTCTTTTTGAATAATATTTACATCCCGACAATTTTGTTATTTTTTGAGAAAAAAATTATATAAAAATTTTTTATGAAAAAAATTTTTAGAAAAATTTGAAAGAAAATTTTATCAAAGTTTTGGTCCCTTTTTAATTAACTTCTTGATAAAACCAATTGAATGAAATGTTATTAAAAACCGGCTTTATTTGTAAACCTACTCAAACACAATCATTTAATTATCCCAAAAAAGAATGATCCTAGAAAGTATCCCGCCTGTGAAAACCGGTTTAAGGGTTAATATCAAGCTGTTACTTAAGGTTAAGGGGATTTCAATTAAATAATTCTAACAAGAATTTTAAAGGATTTTTATCGATCATATTTCCTTAACTAAAATAAACCGGTTTTAATAATTTCTTCAGAAAAAATATTCTAGAGAAATAGTTTTGCAGGTATCAGGTCATACAACGGCTTCATTTTTTTATCCAATTAATTTTTGTAGCAAAACAATCCCATTTTTAAAAGCGATATCTCAGAAGTTTGACTTAGCCCAAAGTTTTGGACAAAGACTTAATAATATAAAGATGTTGCACTTTCATACATTGATTTGTCGTACGGTCTATTTGAAAAGTCCCACAAAAAAGAGAGTGTTTCGCTCTTACTCTAATTCGGAAACAACTAATGGAATCAATTATCTAGTGAGAGAAAGCTAAGGCGCACTCACACGTGCTCATGAAATGTATGTTTCTTTGTGCGTTTATGTGTTTTTTTTTTGTTCTTTATCCACTTTATGGCTCGATTACGTATTACAACCGAATTTTATTTGCTTCGTCTACTGGCAACTTCTTCTGTTATCCTTGACTCCCAGTTGAGCATAGGGCCTCAAACTGGCAACGCAACTATTGTTCTTTATCCACTTTATGGCTCGATTGTATATTGCAACCAAATTTTAGACGAAGCAAGTCTACTGGCAACTTCTTCTATTATCCTTGACTCCCAGTGTAGCATAGGGCCTCAAGCTGGCAACACAACCATTAAAAAAGTTGTATTGAATATGGCAACACCTGACAATTACTAAAAGTTATCGAAGATTGTGACTGATAACTAAGAAGAAGAAAAACAAGCATTTTATTGAAAAATAAAAGTGAAAAAGAAAATATAAATATTTAAACTTTTGAAAATTAAGCGGTACAGATTTTTTTCGGATCGAAGTTTCCTGAAGTCCCATAGAATTTTTTTCAACCTTGATATGCCACAATTTACGTTGAAGATGATTCTGATGGAAGTCATAAGAACAATAAATTGAGTAAAAACTTTGAAAAATTTGGATTGTATAAAAAATTGAAAAATACAGTACAAAAACTTATTTTATTTGAAAATAATGTTTCCAGACATTGTCGGATGTCTAGATGGCACACATATGCTTATCATAGGTTTATTGGAATATAATTTTTCCGCTTTATTTTAATGTAGAGCAACTACAAATTAACGGTTGCTGAAATAAACTATAACTGGCAACTAGAAGTGACTCTTGTTGCCTACAATATGATTAATAATAGACAAGGCAACTGAGTTTCTGTCTGTTATCGTTATTTCATTTTGGCAATTGGCAAGGCAACACAATTAATGTTGAGTTGCAATACACAATCAAGCCATTAATTTTACTTTGAGAAAGCAACTGGGTTTCTCTTATCGTTATGTCATTTTGGCAAATTGACAACACAATTAAAGTTGAGTTGCAATACAGAATCTTTTGGCAGCAAAACAATGCATGGATTGCAATATCTTTATTTTAAAGACTCTTGACTTTGGGGCTTTTAAACACGGTTTCAAAACTTTCAAATGCTTTTCGAATTATCTACTTTTTTTGAAATTGCAAAACAAATTAGCGAAATTTTCCTAAAGTAATCGCTTATGTCCACTTAAATCAAATAATCCCAGTAAATTACCCTGATTTCTAAAAATTCTCATAAAAATTTTAACAAACCAAAAAAAAGGAGATTCCCACACTTTGTAACCACTATTTACAAAATAAAAAAATTGTCATGAGTTAATAACTTTTTCACAATTATCCCACGCTTTTTACTAAAAATAAAGTACCACCCTCTCGGCCCACAAAGCATTAAACTACATTTATAGAAACAGCAAGTGATTTGAATAGTGAGAATTTTCCATACAAAAGATTCGCAGGGCTCATCAATTTACCAAAAAAAAAAACTCACCCTTATAAAAAAATCCTATCAGAAATTTTTAGCTATTTTGATATAACGAACAACCCTTATTCCCACAATTAATAGGATAATTCGTGGGAATAGGTTATAAATTTTTGACATTAATTGTTTCATATAAGAAAATATTTAATACTAACTTTTCCTTTTTTTTCCTTGTGTTTCTTGCAGGTATGGATTCATTGGGTTATGATCCTCAAAGATTTGCCATGGATTATCATATTATCGGTTTTAGGGAATGCGCCGCTGAGGTTGCCAGATACTTGGTAACCATTGAGGGCATGGATATTCAAGATCCCTTGCGCTTGAGATTAATGTCTCATTTGCAGTATTTTGTGCAACAGCGTGAAATGTCTAAGGGCTGTCCCGTCAGTCCTGGAGCCACTTGGGCTGCTCATCCAGCTGCCACGTCGGCGGCCGCTGCTGCTGCTGCCTATCAGCCTAGTTGTGGTGTTACTCCCTATCAGACATATCCTTCAACAACTACATCTACACATGCCGCTGTTAGCTCTTCATATGTACCCAATTTACCTGCTGCTTTACATCAATATCCCAGCTTAAGTTCCTCACCTAATAGCGCCAATATTCACTCTCAGCAGCAACAACAGCAACATGTTATAGCTCAACAACAGCAGCAGCAACATTCAGTAAGATCAACCTCTGTAGGCTCAGCTCAAGATACTCTACCCTTAATGAATCACAATACAGCTCAACAAGTTCCAACACAACAGCAACAGCAAGTAACCTCGCAACAACAACAGCAACCCCAAACACAAACCCAGCAACAGGTATCACATCCTCAGCACACACCTACGAACTCTCATGAAAGTCATCAACAAAGCCAACAACAAACCCCCCAAATGTCTAGTAATCAAGCCTCACATCACACCTACAGTCATCAAACTCATGCACAGGACCATACACAACAACAACAACAGCAACATCAGGGAGCCTCAACTTATATTGAACTGACAAGTGCTCAAACTCATAGTAATAGCCATCGTCAAACAACACCCACAATACCAAACAGCGCTTTAGGTTATGGCACTATGCCCCCACAGTATCCAGTTAGTGTAGGTCAAGAATATAATCATCAAACAGGTGTTTATGTAACAGCAAATGGTTCGAAGCCCTATCGTCCCTGGGGCGCTGAAATGGCTTATTAAGTTTCCCAAACAAAATAAGCAAGGACAAATCGAGAAAGACTTATCAAAACTTATCCGTTTCAAAATCTTTGACACCGAACCTACATCGCTATTACTCCAAAAGCAAAGATAATAAAGGGTTTTTCAATAAGGGCGCTACAAAAGTTTTTTTTTAATAAAACAAAAATGGTTTCGGATGGCAATAAAATTCTTTATTCCTGTAAGAGAACGTTTGATGCCATTATCTATGGAACTCGATTTCTTTTACATGACCACCACGGGCACGATTGCAGAAGTCCAGACGCTGAACCCAAGTTTCGACGGTTTTCAAGCATAAATTGGCCGATACTGCTGCAATTTCATGTTCGATATTCGTACGAGGTTCATCAATCATCGCTGGCTTGTTGGCCTAGATCATAGACTTAACGTAGCCCCACAGGAAATAGTCTAACGGCGTCAAATCGCACGACCGAGACGGCCAATCGACTGGACCATTTCGTGAGATAACACGTTCTCCAAACTTGGTTTTCAATAAATTGATTGTGACATTCGCTGTGTGGCTAGTGGCGCCGTCCTGTTGAAATCACATGTCCTCCAAGTCCATATCATCCAATTGGGGCCAAAAATATTCGGTTATCATTGAACGGTAGCGATTCCCATTCACAGTAACGTGATAACTTGCAATTTCATGTTCGATATTCGTACGAAATATATCACTCGTCGCTGGCTTGTTGGCATGGACCATATTCTTGACGTAAAAGAAATAGTCTAACGGCGTCAAATCGCACGACCGAGGCGGAAAATCGACTGGACAATTTCGAGAGATAACACGTTCTACAATCTTGGTTTTCAATAAATTGAAATTGTGTGGCTTGTGGAGCTTTTCTGTTGGAACCACATGTCCTCCAAGTCCATATGATCCAATTGGGGCCAAAAATATTGGGCTATCATTGAACGCTAGCGATTCCCATTCACAGTAACGTAATAATCACGGGAGAAATACGGCCCAATGATGTCGCCGGCCCATAAACCTCACCAAACCGTAATTTTTCCGGGATGCAATGGTGACTCATGGAGTACGTCAATAAACAACGCATATTATGTTGATTGACGAAGCCATTCAGCCAGAAATGAGCCTCATCGCTGAAGATGATTCGCGCTCTTAACGTTGAGGCCACTGATTTAGAACTTCGGTAGTAAATTTTAATAATTTGGACTCGTTGTTGCCACGTATATATTTTCATTATGAAATGGCAAACCTTACTGAATTTAAATGTCAAAAGAGCAGCAAGAAATATGGCGTCGTCTGCTGTCCCTGTCGCTGTACTTTTGTAGCGTCCCTGTTGAAAGCTCGATATAAAGATATTGCACTCCATACATTTTTTTCTGTCAAATGTGAAATTAAAGTGTATAAACCCACAAACAAACATACATTTCATGAGCACGTGTGTAAGCCTTAGCTTTCTCTCATTGGATAATCGTCTTCATTAGTTGTTTCGGAATTAGAGTAAAAGCGGGTTTTTATGGAGTTTTCAAAACGACCATACGACAAATCAATGTATGGAAGTGCAACATCTTTATATTTAAGAGTCTTTGCCAAAAGTGTCTCTGTTTTTAAATTGGACTTAAAATAGAAAAAAACCTATTAGTGATTTCAATCTATCTCATACCCGTTTTTCTTTAAAGTTTTGATTGAAAAAATGTATTAAAATGATTTATAAAAAGTGTGATAATTAAAAATACCAAAAAATATTTAACTTTGTATATTAAGCAAATAAAATCTATAATTAAAAAATTCTAATAACTAATAAGCAAAAATGATTCCTAAAAAGAAGTTTTTGAATTCAGAATGGAAATATTTTTTTAAATCCAGTAAAATTATAATTAGAGCTTGAAATACGCTTGAAAAGTGGTTTATTTTAGGTTATATATGAATTTTTACCAGATATTTGTTTCCTTTTAACTAAAGAATGATATTGAAAAACTGTGTAAATAATTCAAGACTTGACATTTGGTTTAAGTCTGGATTGACATTTGTTTTGTAATTCAATATTAGCAAAATTGCTTATTGGATTTACAATTTAAGAAGAATTTTAAATTTTATTATAAGTACCACAAGAAAATCTAAGTCATTAGTTTTTAAGTCAAAAAAATTATAAGTTAATTTAAGTATTTATTTTGTACCAAAGAAACAAAAACTGATAAATAAAAATTGAAATAAAAAAAACTCTTCCACATTTTATTCTAGAACCAATTCCAACTGTTATTTCGTTCAAAATGAAATGAAAAATTCATTATTGATCGTCGCGACGATCAATAACTCTTTTTAAGAGCTTCTCAGTTCCCACGTCAGTCGGTTTTTCGTACCCGAACGACTCGGAAATCTTAGGACACTTCTAAGATATTACCAAAAATATCGCAGTTACAACAACCAAGAACTCCTAACCAGGCGTAGGCAGACCATACAACCAGAAGCCAAAGACTTTTTGCAATTTTCGTAAATATTTCGATCATTAATGAAACTCATGAAAATGAGTATTAAAAACACTCAGTTGAGATTTGGATGTTAGCAAAGTTTGTGCCGCCTTGTTAAAGAGAATATAAAAACAAAATACAAACAAGAATACAAAAACAAAATATACAAGAAACCAAATTAAAGTCCCATTTATAGCAACAAAATACACGGTTCGAGAGAACAAAGAAATATAATCTCAAACATGGTTGCCACGACACTATTATTTTTGTAAACATTGTTTGAAATAAATTTAAACGAATTTTTCGGAACATAAATAAATTCTAATAATTAACAATTTTAGATTTTTCTGTTTTTTTTTTTAGATAAAACTATTTTTTATAGAATTATTTTTGATAAAAAACATTGTTTTATAGAAAAATTTTTAATAAAAATATTTATCTCTGGAAAATATTTCTATAAAAACTATTTTTTCTAGAAATTTTTACGATTTTTTCTGTGAAAATATTCCATAAAAATATGTTTCCATAGGAAACTTTTCTAAAAAATTGTTTCTATAGAAAAATTTTCAATAAATTTATATATAAAATATTTTTCTATAGAAAAATTTTCAATAAATTTATATATAAAATATTTTTCTATAGAAAAATTTTCGATAAAAATATTTTTTTATAGAAAAATTTTCTATAAAAATATTTTTTTATAGAAAAATTTTCGATAAAATATTTTTTTATAGAAAAATTTGCGTTAAAAATATTTTTCTTTAAAAAACTTTTCGATAAAAATGTAACCGAATTGGGAATATTTTTCGAAACAGAAATAAATACTAATATTTAACAATTTTAGATTTTTCTGTTTTTTAGATAAAACTATTTTTTTTTTAGAAAAATTTTCGATAAATATTTTTCTGTAGAAAAATTTTCGATAAAAATATTTTTCAATAGAAAAATTTTCGATAAAAATATTTTTCAATAGAAAAATTTTCGATAAATATATTTTTCCATAGAAATATTTTAAATAGAAATATTTTTCAATAGAAAAATTTTCGTTAAAAATATTTTTCAATAGAAAAATTTTCGATAAAAATATTTTTCCATAGAAATATTTTCGATAAAAATATTTTTCAATAGAAAAATTTTCGATAAAAATATTTTTTCATAGAAATATTTTCGATGAAAATATTTTTCTATAGAAAAATATTCGATAAAAATATTTCTCTATAAAAAAAATGTTGATAAAAATATTTTTTATAGAAAAATCTTCGATAAAAAAATTGTCTACAGAAAACTTTTTGATAAAAATTTTCTATAGAAAATTTTTGATAAAAAAATTTTCTATACAAAAATTGCTATACAAAAATTTTTTAATAAAAAAATTCTCTATAGAAAAATTTTTAATAAAAAAATTTGATTAAAAAAATTTTCTATAAAAAATTTAATTAAAAGTTTTAGATAAAAAATGTTCTATAGAAAAATTTTTGATAGAAAAATTTTTGATAAAAAAATTTTCTATAGAGAAATTTTTGATAAAAAAAAATTTCTATAGAGAAATTTTTGATAAAAAAAATTTTCTATAGAAAAATGTTTGGTAAAAAAATTGCCTATAGAAAAATTGTTAATAAAAAAATTTGATTAAAAAAATTTTTTATAGGGAAATTTTTGATAAAAAAAAATTTTTCTATAGAAAAATTTTTGGTAAAAAAATTGCCTATAGAAAAATTGTTGATAAAAAAATTTTTGATTAAAAAAATTTTCTATAGAAAAATTTTTGATAAAAAAATTTTCTATAGAAAAAATGATTGATAAAAAAATTTTCTATAAAAAAAATTTTGATAAAAAAATTTTCTGTAGAAAAAATGATAAAAAAAATTTTTGTTAAAAAATTTTCTATAGAAAAATTTTTAATAGAAAATTTTCTATATATAAAAACTTTTGAGAGAAAATTTTTGATAAAAATATTAAAAAAAAAATTATAGAAAATTTATTTTTTAATATCAGAACCACGCCTTAAAAATTTTTTTAAGAAAAAGAATTTTTGTGACAAAAGCCGCTTTTATCTACCTTAAATAATTCGGGTATGACAAGTCCAATAGGAGTGAACTTGCGTTTTTTTTTTTTTAATTAGCAAAAGAATGCAAAACCTAGTCTTCAGATTTACCCCAGTTAACGAAAGATTAGCGACAATACATGTCAAAGTAAAGTACTTCCATCTGAGTTTAATTTGTGCTCACACTCACAGGCTTTTTTTAAAGATGAAGATTTAAAAGAAGTCTTTTATAAACAACTCCAGGAAGTTTACGATAGCTACCCCAATCATGACGTCTAAATAATACTGTTGGTAAATAAGCCTCCACAACGTAACATCTGACAATGGTATGAGTTTGATCTCATTTGCGGCGTCTCGCAATAAGATAGTGAGTAGTACCAGGTTTCAATACCTTGAAATATGATCAAATAACAAAACATCAAATTGGCTATATTTTAGATGACGGAAGGCACTCATCAAGTTTATTGGATGTGCGTACAATCTGATGGACTCCGTTCATTTACTTGTTGCAGCCAAGGAATATAAAAACGGAACATAAAAACGGGTAAAAAGAGGGTTCCAAAACCCTCTTCTTAAAAACACTTGGTATTACGTGGAGTGGAGCAATGGCACAGCCAAGGAAAATGTAGCCTACAGGGCAACTTTATAGTCAAGTGTTACTCGTCAAACTTTAGAAAAATATCGAGAGAAAAGGATGAAAGAGGAACGCCTATTTCGAAGAAAAAAGAAAGAAATGGAGAGACGTGGGTTCGAGGAAATTAAAATGTATAAGAGTCGTAATGAAGTACGCAAATTTTATCAAAAAGTTAAACACCAAATGGATGGTTATAGCTATTGTATTTTCTTCTGTAAGGAAGACCAAGAAAACCTGCTAACAAATGCTGAAACTATGGAAGGAGAACTTTAGCAAATTGTTGGTATCAAAGGAAAGCGAGCAAGATGTCACGCCTGAACAAATGAGGTTAGAATTGCAATAACTCGACTAAAAAATAACAAAGCTGCGGATGAAGATGGTTTGCCAGCAAAGCCTTTTTAAGGTTAGAGGTGATGAGTTGGTAAGGCGTATGTTCGAACTTTAAGAAACCATATGATTAGAAGAAGCGTGTGAACCGCCGTGGTATAGCGGGTTAGTGATCCGCCTAGCATACAAGAGGTCCCAAGTTCGATACACGGTCAGACCCACTTGACAAAATAAAAATTTTAAAAAAAGTTATTGAGTATTAAGCTATGTAAAACTTCTCTAACTAATGCTTTTGCCGTTCGGAGCCGGAGCTCATTGTCTGAGAGAAGTACCCCTATATATAAATATATAAATATATGGTTAGAAGAACGAATGCCAGATGATCGGTGTTCTTTGCCCAGTACACCAAAAGGTGATAAAACCGTATGAGCCAATTATGGAGGTATAAGCCTCCTTTCAATTGCATTTAAGATCCTATCGATCATACTGTGTAAAAGGCTAAAGCTCACGAAGTAATTGGGACCTACCAAAGTGGCTTTAGACCAGATAAATCCACCACTGACCAAATCTTCACACTTCCTGGTTAAGACAAAACCCTTTGTTGAGAACAAAGCAGCTTTGGACAGCCCGACACGAACGAAGTTGCGTGGTCTACAAAATTGGAAACAAATTACTTTGACCTTAACAGGTCATTTATGTAAGTAATTTGAATTTTACAATTTAGTAAAGGGAATTGAAAAAAAATAAAGGACTTATTGACCCAACCTCGTATTTATGAAAATATTGGTTACGAAAATGTTTAATAAATCATTTTTGTTAAAGGGTGGTTAAATTGTAAGGGCCGATGTTAAATGTGAACCACACCTAAACGCCAAGTTTTTTTTCCGAATTTTATTTGACATTTCTCTATTTTAGACCATGCAGAGATACACAATCCAACAACGTGTTAAAGTTATCCAGACTTATTATGAAAATGGGCGTTCAAATCAAAATGCATATCGTGCACTTCGTGATTTTTTGGTCAATTTGATCATCCAAATGTGCGTACAATCGCAAAAATCGTGGAAAAATTCGAGCAAACCGGGTCTGTAGAAGATGTGAGAACACCAGTGCATGCTCGTACAGCTCGTACTGCAGAAAATATTGCTGCTGTTCGCGATAGTGTGGCTGAAGAGCCGTCCACCTCAACTCGTCATCGTGCCCAACAATTGCACATCTCACGCTCGTCGTTGATGAACATTATGCATAAAGACTTGCATTTACACGCTTACAAGGTGCAATTGGCTCAAGAACTAAAGCCTCTTGACCATTCCAAACGTCGTGAATGGGCAAAATGGTGGCAAGAAATGGCAACAGTGGATGATCAATTTTCGAAGAAAATCATCTTCAGTGATGAGGCACATTTTCACCTCAGTGGATTCGTCAATAAACAGAGTTGCCGCATTTGGGCGAATGAGAATCCAAGAGTGATTGTCGAAAAACCAATGCAACCACAAAGAGTGACTGTTTGGTGCGGTTTATGGGCTGGCGGCATCGTCGGGCCGTATTTTTTCCAAAATGAGGCCGGTCAGGCAGTTACTGTGAATGGTGTTCGCTATCGTGAGATGATAACGAACTTTTTATGGCCCGAATTGGAAGATATTGATGTGGACGATATGTGGTTTCAGCAGGACGGTGCCACTTGCCACACAGCTAACGAAACAATGGCTCTTTTGCGCAACAAATTCAATGGCCGTATTATCTCACGTAATGGCGATGTCAATTGGCCGCCAAGATCAGGTGATTTGACACCGTTGGACTTTTTTCTTTGCGGTTATTAGAAAGAAAAAGTGTACGTCGATAAGCCAGCAACAATTCAAGAGCTAAAGGATGAGATAATTCGGCACGTTAACGGCATAGAACCTCCATTATGCCTCAGGGTCATCGAAAATTTAGACCAACGGATGGAGGTGTGCCGCCGTAGTCGCGGCGCCCATTTGGCCGATATTTTGTTCCGCACATAACTGAGTAGTACCAATATATCATAATAAAATAAAAATACAATAATTTCCTAAATGGTTTGTGTTTTATTCAAAATCAACATCGGCCCTTGAAATTTAACCACCCGATATAATAGTTTTTGCAGATATCATGGTACAACGAAATAAGGTAAAATCACTACATACTTCGTTCGCAATTTCAAAATTTGAAATTCAAATCCCTAAGAAGTGGAAATTTAAATAAAATATTTTCATTTTTTTATATTTTTATTGTTTGTTAAAAATGTTCATAAAGTGAGACATTTGTAACGGCATTTCTGGAAATTTCTGGAAAGTAAGATTAAGCTATGGAGTATTCCGTGCGGTGCAAATCTTAAATTCACTTCATTCAATTTTTTCTTTAACTTCGAGTTTCATTTTGTCTTTTTGACAAAACAGGGTCTTAAAAGTTGACAACTCTCCCTAGTGATTTTACCTAGCTTAGTTGTACCATGGTAGATGTACTATTCTTCATGGCAAAAAAATTGTAAGGTATAATCGTTCTCTCTTACAAAAAAAATTTTTGAAGTAAATGCGAAATATTTGAAATTTGTTTTTTGTAAACAATTATAAAAGTCGTTGCCACATGTGAGAAATGGGAATATTATTATCAGGAAATTTTGAATGTATAATGTGTAATGTGTTGTAAACATTTCGTTAAAACTTATTTTATAAAGTTTAGCGGATCCTGCACAAGGAAAAGAAGACTTGAGACAATTCAATTTTGTCATAATATATTTAAAGTATTTTTGTGTAACACATTTTTTTATAATTTATGTTACAGTTTCTTCAGCTTCTTTTTGGAAAATTGTATTTCCACCAAAATTTTATTTTAAAAACGTATCTTCAAATATGTTCTTATAGATAGATTTTGGTGTGATCTTTTATAGTATAAGAATTATGGGCTTTTTAATTTTCCAAAATTATACGGCATAACTTTAGAAGTATATATCCGATATAAACTGGTATATCAAACAAAAAAACTACTGAAAGTATCATTCAAATGATATACATTCTTCCGATTTATAAAGATTAAGAGCTCATATACTCAAAACTTATTTTTACAACCGACTTTGTTTATAAAAATGAGCATATCTTAAAATAATCTTATATTATTAAACGAGCAATAATTGTATATATATATATATATATATAGAATGACTATCTCGAAAACGGCTCTAACGATTTTGATAAAATTTGGACATTGGGTATCTTTTTTGATGTATAGGTCGAAGAAGAAGGGACTTTTGGAACCTTTGCCTCTAAGAGGGTAAAAACGGGTAAAAAGGGGAAAAAATCGAAAACGCTATATCTCCTTAAGTAATAGGTATAGAAACAAAATTTAAATTACGTTTTAAACAGCTATGAAAATAAACGGACAGGTGTTTGGTACTTTTTTGAAACTATGTCCGATAAGGGGCAAAAAAGGGTGAAAATAGTTTTTTTGGTACCTTTTTAACCCACTCTTATATTTTAAACTAAGGAATATAGAAAGAAACTTTGTACTGCAATCAATAGATGTGAAAGAAATATTGAATACGTATTTGGTACTTTTTTGATTTTGTGGCCAAAATGTGTAAAAAAGGGATGAACTGATAACTTAACATCTACAAAAGTAATATGAATAGGAAAATTATGTTAACTGCTTTCTAATAAAATGTACCGAATTCAATTGGTACCAAAGAAGTACCAATTATGCATATGGAACTTTTTGAAATTAGGGGATAAAAAGGGGAAGAAATTAGTAATGTTATAACTTTAAAACAAATTAATGTTTGTCTGTATGTATGTTCTTTATAGAATAGTAAACTGTGAATTTGATCATGTTATGCTCTTTAGCAAAGATGTTGCGGATAAGCCGGCGGAGGTTATTAAGTTCCGACAGGTGGCGCCACTGAAAATTACTAAAAATTAATTAAATCGTAAGCTGTACATTTGATCATACTATGATCTTTTGCAAAGTTGTAGCGCATGAGCCGGCGAATGCTTTTTAATTGATGTGAATAATTTCCGACAGGTGGCGCTACTGCAAATTATTTAAAGTCAATTTAATCGTAAGCTGTACATATAATCATGCTATAATCTTTAGCAGTGTTGTTGCACATGAGCCGACGAAGGTTTCTTAGTTGGTATGAAGAAATTTCGACAGGTGGCGCCACTGAAATTTACTTAAAGTCAATTTAATCGTAAACTGTACATTTAATCATGCTATAATTTTTAGCAAAGTTATTGCGGATAACCCGACGAAGGTGTATTAATTGGAATGCCCAAAGACCGACAGGTGGCGCCACTGAAAATTACTCAAAATGAATTAAATCGCAAACTGTGCATTTGATCAGACTATAAGTGCATTAAATCATAAACTGTGCATTTGATCATGTTATGATCATAAGCAAAGTTGTTACGCATAAGCAGATGAAGGTTTCTTAGTGGTATGAACGACTTCAGGCGGCGCCACTGAAAACTACTCAAAATGAATTAAATCGTAAACTGTGCATTTGATCAGACTATAATCTTTAGCAAAGTTGTTGCGCATGAGTCGACGGAGGTTTCTGTTGGTATGACCAATTTTCAAAATTATTTCAAATGAGTTAAACTGTAACTGTATAAAATAAAATATATAAAAACTGAATATTTGCCTCAAAATGCTTATCATAAAGCCCCGAGCATGGCTCGGTCAACCAGGTACTATAGATATAAGTATGGTCTTTTATATAATGAATTTTATACAGGATATACTGGACTTTTTTATAACATAAACTACTTAGCTCTAGCATATGTAGCGTGTTAGTTATGACAGCGTAAAATTTTACTTTTATTGAGTTAGAGTTATATAAATATACACATTTATATTATATATAAAATGTATATATATTATTTGTCTAAATCTACAACAATAGTCGGTAGTCGTGTGGCTATGTCGACGCTTAAAAAAATTATCTCTATTTGAATGAATCTATTCTAATTTTAACAGGTTGTAGCCCGTAGCCTGCCGTCGTGATTGTGTTTATAGTATGATAGCAAACCGAAACTGGGATTTTTAAAAGTAGTATGGTAGCATAATTTGAGAAAAGAAAATAATAATTCGATCAAACGTCAGAAAGTTAATATGGCTGACAAAAGAGAGAACGGTTATACCTTACTAATTTCTTTTATCATGCTATTCTTTTTTCAGCTACAAATTTTGATTAAACTTTTTAAATGGAAAATTTTTAAAAATAAAAATTTTACAAATGTCATTTTATCAAAATTGTTCAAAAGTTCAGGTGCTTTTTTTAAATGCAATAGTTTAAAGAATATTTTATGAATAAACAAAGTTTACCACGTGTTATTTTATAATTGTTATATGCATAATAAATAATTTAAATATGCAGTTATGAATAAATATGCATAAAAAATTATTTGTTTTCAGTTTTCTCCCCAAAAAAAAATTCTAGAAAAAAAACAGGAATTATGTTAAAAATCTAGTTTTTCTTTTAAAATTGTAAAAAAGTATTTAAAATTTAGTTATAGGCAACCCCCTGTTGCGAACAACTAGCAACCGATACTTAAAACAGAAAAAGGTCTTAAGGGTTAAGGATTGGTCAGCAGCCGTAGAAAACAGCAAGCAACAACTACTACTATTTAGACAACAGCAAACAGACAGCAGTAGTAAACAGCACCTTGTTGGTTTTTGAACCAGTAAACCGGAGCGAATATGTTCACGTAATTAAGGAAAACGCGTTAAAAACAGTATTAAAAGGAAGCCAAGAGTAAGTTTTACCGCGTATTTAATTATGTATGTAAATTTAAACATGAAATTGGGAAAAACTTAAATAATTTTTCAAGCAAGCACTACAAGTAAGGGTCGAACTGACCACTAGTATGACCACTAGTTTTTAGGTTTTGAATCCTGTTGTTTTAGGAAAAACACATATGATTTTGTTTGTAGTTTTGCAATTTGGTGTGAGGTTTATTAATATCAAAGACCAATGAATGAGTATTGGGTTTTGTTAGTGGTCAGTTCTAGAGGGAAGTATTTTTTTCAAATTTTTTAAGCTGCTGCATACAGCATCAGCTTTCACACTTGAATGATTTAAAGATTAATAATCTACACTCGATATAAAGAAAAAGAATAATGAACTAATTAGTATTTTTTTAACCATAGCAAATCCTTACATTTTAAAATGGCTTTCATTTTTTCGTATAATAAATATTTTATATTTCAATAAATAATTTCTTTAAAAAAAAAAATAGCAATTTAGCTAAATTATTTTTTTAAATTTATTAAAAACCATTAAAAACCTTTTAAGGGTAATTTTTAATGGTTCCTATTAGAAAAAAAAAAACAAAACTTAAGCAATCGGTAATAACAAACATCAGGACTTTAATAATAATAGCACGTGAGAGTTAAATTTGAAATGACTTCCCACGACGTTTGCAATCAACACCAACTCATTCACGATATTACAACTTTACTTCAATATACAATTGCACCAACTCTATAAAAACAACAACAAACACCCTTATCCCTTATAAAGTTGAATAAAAGGACATCATATCAGAATAATATTTTATTCCAATTTTTTTTTCGTGTATGAGAAAATATTATTTCTTCCCTTATTATGAGAATAATCAAGTAAACACTTTCGCATTTCAATTTCCAATTGGTTATTGTTCACATTAAACATAAAGGACAGTGTTTAGGAAAGATATTAGGATGACGACGAAAATTTTTCTATAAAAATTTTACTTCGAAAATTTTTTTATAAAAATTTGACAACGAAAATTTTTCTATAAAAATTTGACAACGAAAATTTTTATATAAAAACTTTACTTCGAAAATTTTTTTATAAAAATTTTACTTCGAAATTTTTCTATAAAAATTTTACTTCGAAAATTTTTCTATAAAAATTTGACCACGAAAATTTTTCTATAAAAATTTGACAACGAAAATTTTTCTATAAAAATTGAAACAACTAAAATTTTTCTATAAAAACTGAAACAACGAAAATTTTTCTATAAAAATTGAAACAACGAAAATTTTTCTATATTAATTGAAACAACGAAAATTTTTCTATAAAAATTTGACAACGAAAATATTTCTATAAAAATTGAAACTACGAAAATTTTTCTATAAAAATTTGACAACAAAAATTTTTCTATAAAGATTTTATAACGAAAATTTTTCTATAAAAATTTTACATCAAAAATTTTTGTATAAAAATTTGACACGAAAATTTTTGTATAAAAATTTGACAACGAAAATTTTTCTATAAATAAATATAAATATATATAATATATAAATATAAATTTTTCTATAAAAATTTTACATCAAAAATTTTTGTATAAAAACTTGACAACGAAAATTTTTGTATAAAAATTTGACAACGAAAATTTTTCTACAAAAATTTGACAACAAAAAATTTTCTATAAAGATTTGACAACGAAAATTTTTCTAAAAAAATTTGACAACGAAAATTTTTCTAAAAAAATTTGACAACGAAAATTTTTCTAAAAAAAATTTGACAACGAAAATTTTTCTATAAAAATTTGACACCGAAAATTTTTCTATAAAAATTTGACACCGAAAATTTTTCTATAAAAATTTGACAACGAAAATTTTTCTATAAAAATTTGACAACGAAAATTTTTCTATAAAAATTCGACAACGAAAATTTTTCTAAAAAAATTTGACAACGAAAATTTTTCTATAAAAACTTTACATCATAATTTTTCTATAAAAATTTGACAACGAAAATTTTTCTATAAAAATTTGACAACGAAAATTTTTCTATAAAAATTGAAACAACTAAAATTTTTCTTTAAAAATTGAAACAACGAAAATTTTTTTATAAAAATTTTAAATTTTATATCGAAAATTGTTTTATAAAAATTTTATATCGAAAATTTTTTCTATACAAATTTTACATCGAAAATTTTTCTATAAAAATTTTACATCAACGAAAATTTTTCTATAAAAACTTTACATCATAATTTTTCTATAAAAATTTGACAACGAAAATTTTTCTATAAAAATTTGACAACGAAAATTTTTCTATAAAAATTGAAACAACTAAAATTTTTCTATAAAAATTGAAACAACGAAAATTTTTCTATAAAAATTGAAACTACGAAAATTTTTCTATAAAAATTGAAACAACGAAAATTTTTCTATAAAAATTGAAACAACGATAATTTTTATATAAAAATTAAAACAACGAAAATGTTTCTATAAAAATAAAAACAACGAAAATGTTTCTATAAAAATTTGACAACGAAAATTTTTCTATAAAAATTGAAACAACGAAAATTTTTCTATAAAAATTGAAACAACGAAAATTTTTCTATAAAAATTGAAACTACGAAAATTTTTCTATAAAAATTGAAACAACGAAAATTTTTCTATAAAAATTGAAACAACGATAATTTTTATATAAAAATTAAAACAACGAAAATGTTTCTATAAAAATTAAAACAACGAAAATGTTTCTATAAAAATTGGACAACGAAAATTTTTCTATAAAAATTTGACAACGAAAATTTTTCTATAAAAATTTGGCAACGAAAATTTTTCTATAAAAATTTGACAACGAAAATTTTTCCATAAAAATATCACATCAAAAATTTTTCTAAAAAAATTTTACATAAAAAAATTTTCTATAAAATTTGGATAACGAAAATTTTTCTAAAAAAAAAACTTTACATCGAAAATTTTTCTACAAAAATTTTATATCGAAAATTTTTCTATAAAAATTTTACGTCAAAAATTTCTCTATACAAATTTGACAAGGAAAATTTTTCTATTCAAATTTTATTTCGAAAATTTTTCTATACAAATTTTACATCGAAAATTTTTTTTATAAAAATTTTACATCGAAAATTTTTCTATAAAAATTTTATATCTAAAATATTTCTATAAAAATTTGACAACGAAAATTTTTCCATAAAAATATCACATCAAAAATTTTTCTAAAAAAATTTTACATAGAAAAATTTTCTATAAAATTTGGATAACGAAAATTTTTCTAAAAAAAAACTTTACATCGAAAATTTTTCTACAAAAATTTTATATCGAAAATTTTTCTATACAAATTTGACAAGGAAAATTTTTCTATTCAAATTTTATTTCGAAAATTTTTCTATACAAATTTTACATCGAAAATTTTTTTTATAAAAATTTTACATCGAAAATTTTTCTATAAAAATTTTATATCTAAAATATTTCTATAAAAATTATATATCGAAAATTTTTCTATAAAAATTTTACATCAAAAATTTTTCTATAAAAATTTGACAAAGAAAATTTTTCTATAAAAATTTGATTTCGAAAATTTTTCTATAAAAATTTGATTTCGAAAATTTTTCTATAAAAATTTGACAACGAAAATTTTTCTATACAAATTTTATATCAAAAATATATCTATAAAAATTTTACATCGAAAATTTTTCTATAAAAATTTAAAATTTTATATCGAAAATTTTTTTATAAAAATTTTACATCGAAAATTTTTCTATAAAAATTTTATATCTAAAGTCAAATTTTTATAGAAAAATTTTTGATGTAAAATTTTTATAGAAAAATTTTCGATATATAATTTTTATAGAAATATTTTAGATATAAAATTTTTATAGAAAAATTTTCGATGTAAAATTTTTATAAAAAAAATTTTCGATGTAAAATTTGTATAGAAAAATTTTCGAAATAAAATTTGTATAAACATTATATATCGAAAATTTTTCTATAAAAATTTTACATCAAAAATTTTTCTATGAAAATTTGACAACGAAAATTTTTCTATAAATATTTGATTTCGAAAATTTTTCTCTAAAAATTTTACATCGTAAATTTTTCTATTAAAGTTTTACATCAAAAATTTTTCTATAAAAATTTGACAACGAAAATTTTTCTATATAAATTTTACATCGAAAATATTTTTATAAAAAATTTATATCGAAAATTTTTCTATAAAAATTTGACAACGAACATTTTTTCGTATAGGGTTTATAGCCTTTTAATATCATAAGAAAATCATCAGAACACTTGTATTAAACCTAATTTACTAAAATAATCCCTTTTTTACAAAAAAATGTACAAAATATATTCCCATTCGCTTTTTTATACTCAAAATCCTTTTCCACCACTGTACTTGACTCAATTTCAATTTTAGATTATTTCTTTATTCAGGAATTATTATTAAAGCTGGTGTGTCCCATCAACAGGCTTTATTTCGTATGTATAAAATTTCTCACATTACGCGTGTACTTTTACCCAACAACAGAAGCAAATTGTGTATTTGACCTGGTAGCTTTTCAATCTAACAAGATAAATAATCTTTTTCCATTTAGAATTTCACACAGTTAGACAAAAAGATATAGCAAAGGAATAAGGGTGGATTTTTATAACTGCATGAATGTTTGAGTTGTTTTTTAAGTGTTATCCCACAGGAACAAGGACAACAAGAGTAAAGGACATTAAATAATCATATGTTCATTATTATAAACAATATTTTAACCAAAATCAAATAATGCTTTTAAACACACAGAGAAGTACAAAAAAAAACGATAATAAAATAATTTGATTTTTATTGTGGTGACAATCAATTAAGTGGAAAATGGTATTTTTTGTTATTTGTATATTTTTGAATATTCATAATATTGAGAACAAGAATTAATGGTTCATTAAATGTGTTTGGAAAAAATTGAAATATGTAATGATAAATGTAATAAAAATCTACATATGAGAAAGGATCTTGTATTCGTATACAATACCTGCTTGACTTTGATAGAAATTTATGAATATTCATAAATTTTATTATTTAAACATTCGTTTTGTGTGTTTTATACAAAACATTAAGTTTGTTCATAAATCATCCATTGATTAGTTTGTGTGATCTTATTTATATTTTTATTACAAAAAAAATCCTTATAATAATTGTAAATAGGGAAAATATAACATAAACAGACTTACATTTTTCAAACATCCCCTTTTTTTGGTATGTTGAACTGTTTGATTTCTAGTGTTTTTTTTTTATCTGTGTTTAATTCTTATTGTTTTTCATAGAAAGATTTCTTCAATGCCAAGGTACTTGATTGGGATTGCTAATAATACCCTTTTTATAATATTTAGCAGTAGCTGCTGCTGATGTCGTAAAAGTAGGTGAATTAAGAGCCGGCTCATAGGAAGGACCACTGCCTTCTGCTTTTAGGACTGCTGCACATTTCCATTTTCGATTGTAATTCACTGAAAGCAAATCAATTAATTATATACTGGAAAAAGTTTTTATGTTGTTCTTAAATCTTACTTCTCCAAATGCGCACACAGCCATCATCGCCTGTTGAAATTAGCATTGTTGCTAACATATTCCAGCAAACACGCCAAACGGGACAATTGTGGTCGGTGTGTTTAATGGTTTGTATATCTAATTTGGAATTTCCAGAAGCATCACTAGAAGTAACAAACAAAAAACAAATTATTCGAAAAACAATACATCAAAAATTTATGAATAAAAATTCTACCTTGACAATTTTGCTATAAAAATTTTGCATCGAAAACTTTTTTATAAAAATTTCATATCAAAGATTTTTCTATCGATGTAAAATTTTTAGAAAAAAAATTTTCGATATGAAATTTTTAAAGTAAAATTTTTATAGAAAAACTTATGAAGTTAAATTTTTAAGAAACATTTTTGACAAATTTTAATAGAAATAATTTTGTCCAAAAATTTTTCATCGATATAAAATTGTCAATGTAAAGTTTTATAAAAAAAACTTTCGATGTAAAATGTTTGAAGTAAAATTTTTATAGAAAAATTGTTGATGTAAAATTTTTAAAGAAAAATTTCGTCGTAAAATATTAAAATTTTCAATCGAAAATTTTACTATAAAATTTTTCCATCAAAAATTGTTATGTAAAAATTTTGAATCAAAAATTTTACTTCGAAAATTTTTCTAAAAAAAATTTTACATCAAAAATGTTTTTATATAAAAATTATAAAAAAAACTTTACATCGAAAATTTCTCTATCAAAATTTTACATCGACAATTTTTCTATTAAAATTTAACAACGAAAATTTTTTTATAAAAATTTGGCAACGCACATTTTTTTATAAAAATTTGACACGATAATTTTTCTATTAAAATTTTATAAAGAAAATTTTTTTATAACAATTTTACACCGAAAATTTTTTTATAACAATTTTACACCGAAAATGTTTCTATAAAAATTTTACACAGAAAATGTTTCTATAAATAATTTACATCAAAAATTTTTCTATAAAAATTTTACATCAAAAATTTTTCTATAAAAATTTTACATCAAAAATTTTTCTATAAAAATTTTACATCAAAAATATTTCTAAAAAATTTTATATCGAAAATTTTTTTATAAAAATTTGACAAAGAATTTTTTTTTTTATAAAAATTTGACAACGCACATTTTTTTATAAAAATTTAACGATAATTTTTCTATTAAAATTTTATAAAGAAAATTTTTTTATAAAAATTTTGCACCGAAAATGTCTCTATAAAAATTTTACACAGAAAATATTTCTATAAAAAATTTACATCAAAAATGTTTCTATAAAAATTTTACATCAAAAATTTTTCTATAAAAATTTTACATAAAAAATTTTTCTAAAAAAATTTATACCGAAAATTTTTTTATAAAAATTTGACAACGCACATTTTTTTATAGAAATTTAACACGATCATTTTTCTATTAAAATTTTATAAAGAAAATTTTTCTATAAAAATTTTACACCGAAAATGTTTCTATAAAAAATTTACATCAAAAATTTTTCTATAAAAATTTTACATCAAAAATTTTTCTATACAAATTTTACACCGAAAATTTTTCTATAAAAACTTGACAACGAAAATTTTTCTATAAAAATTTGACAATGAAAATTTTTTTATAAAAATTAGACAATGAAATTTTTTTTTATAAAATTTTGACAACGAAAATTTTTCTATAAAAATTTGACATCGAATATTTTTCTACAAAAATTTGTCATCAGCATTTTTTTTATAAAAATTTACATTAAACATTTTTCTATAAAAATTTCACACCAAAAATTTTTCTATAAAAATTTCACACCAAAAATTTTTCTATAAAAATTTCACACGAAAATTTTTCTAAAAAAATTTCACACAGAAAATTTTTTCTAAAAAAATTTCGCACCGAAAATTTTTCTATAAAAATTTCACACCATAATTTTTCTATAATAATTTTTCGAAAGTTATGATTTTCATAATAAATTTTCTATAAATATTTTACTTCGAAAATTTTTCTATAAAAAATTTTACTTCGAAAATTTGGCAACGAAAAATTTTCTATAAAAGTTTGACAACGAAACTTTTCTGTAAAAATTTGACAACGAAAGTTTTTCTATTAAATTTTTTTAAAAAAATTTGACATGCAAAATTTTTCTATAAAATGTTGAGGTCGAAAATTGTTCTATAAAAATTTTATAACAAAAATTTTTCTATAAAAATTGTATACCGAAAATTTTTCTATAAAAATTTTATAACGAGAATTTTTCTATAAACATTTTACTTCGAAAATTCTTCTATAAACATTTTACTTCGAAAATTTTTCTATAAAAATTTTACTTCGAAAATTTGTCTGTTAAAATTTTACATAAAAAATTTTTCTATAAAAATTTTACATCGATAATTTTCCTAAAAAAATTAAATCGATAATTTTCCTATAAAAATTTGACAACGAAAATTTTTCTATTAAAATTTTACATCGAAAATTTTTATATAAAAACTTTGCTTCGAGAATTTTTCTATAAAAATTTGACATCAAAAATTTTTCTATAAAAATTTTACATAAAAAATTTTATATGAAAAATTTTACATAAAAAATTTTGCGATAAAAATTTTACATAAAAAATTTTTCTATAAAAATTTTACTTCGAAAATTTTACATCGAAAATTTTCCTATAAAAATTTTACGAACGAAAATTTTCTAATAAAAATTTTACCTCGAAAATTTTTATTTAAAAATTTTGCTTCTAGAATTTTTCTATTAACATTTCACAACGAAATTTTTTCTATAAAAATTTGACATCAAAAATTTTTCATAGAAAATTTTTCTATAAAAACTTTACATAAAAAATTTTTCTATAAAAATTTTGCATCGATTTTTTTTTCTATAAAAAAAAATACGCCGAAAATGTTATTTTGGAAATTTTATATTTTATAAAATTATTGTACTCACGTTGTCCCCTTTATATTTACAATGTACAAATCTTTGCTCGCCACAGCCAACATATGAAAGCTACGGCCTGCGTTGGGAGCAAAAGCCAAATCGGTTACAGGATCAGTTATATCATTGATTGTATCCACTTTAACACATTTTCTAGCATTCTCGCTATAAGCAAAAATGAAAACTTTTCCAGTCACTGTAGCCGTTTCATCACTGCCGGCCTAAAAAATAATAAATTTTCCTTGAAAATTATACAAAACATACTAAAAATCCCCCTTTACTTACCGCTAATAACTGAGAAGACAACATATAAGTCGACGTGTTCCAAGACAAACAGCTTAAGGGTAATTTATTTGTTATCTCATGTTGTACTGGCCAGTTGCTTAAGTTCATTATGTCTGGAGCTTCGTAAATGCGTATAACACCATCGGCCGAGGCCGTGGCCAAGAGCAGACCTAAATATTTTGGTGCAAACTCAACGTCGGTAACACTGGTGCGTGAATCCACTAAAATGGTGCGTTTAACCCAACGTCTGGCTGGGGTCATGGTGGCCGCCACCTTTTCACCCAGAACCTCTTCCCACACCGAAGCGGTACGATCAAAAGAGCACGTGGCTAAAACTTGGCCAAATTCTGGATGAGCCCATGAAACACGCCATATGGAACCTGAATGAGCTTTCCAACTTGATGTTACCGACCATTTACCCTGTTCATTCTCATCCCATATCTATAAGTTGAAGTGAAAACAAATGAAACATTTTAGAGGTAACTTCTTCTAAAGCAAAATTAAACAATTTTAACTCACTTTCACTGTTTGGTCGCTGGAACATGTAGCCATGCGCCGTCCATAATAATCGAATACAACATCGTGTATAACATCTTTATGATCAACAATTATGGACTCAACTTCAAACATTTTAATATTTTTTCTTAAATTTTTTCACGAACTTTTTAAGCCGCACAAAAATAAAAACTGTAAACAAAAAACACCGGGAAAATGTGGGAAAAAAATTGCGATAGTACAGGGTTGTTATACAACAGATGATTGCTGTTAGTATTGCCATAAGCAAAAAATATGTTGAAATTTAAGAGACGCAATGTTGTTACTATTGTTTTCTCTTTCAAATATTTTTACTCTTTAAAATGTTAAATGATGCCACATGAAAATTATCATATCTGTTAATTTGTAATTAAAAAAAACGTTATGTTTTCAGATAAATTGTGGATTTCTTATGAAAACTTAAAAACAAAATTCTACTATTTACAAATTAAAAATCAAATAATCATACATATTAATTTATATTAATATTAAATGGCCTAACTAGATTTTTTGTTACTTTACAGAAGATGAAAAAAAGTTAATAACATTCGTAAAATTTTAAATCAATAAAAATTTTAATACAACTTTTAATAAAAAACAACACAGTAGCCGACGGCTACAGCAAGAATGTGGGAAGTGAAGGTAGATGAAAACTGAAAAATGTTTGTTTTTGTTCAGTCGATAATCTACGCTTTTACTTTTGGTTTATGAACATAATTCTTAATAGTTATGTTTGTAAATTTAGTAATAATGCGAGGTTTTCGATCTGTCTAAATTGGGGATAATCCTCCTGAAGAGATGGCTTAACCAACCATCGAAACGCGTCGAGGAATTTGGTTTCTCCGCAAACATTTTTTGGCTTTTTATCAATAAATTGATCAGTTACATTAATAAATAAATGTAACAGGTTTGGGATCAAATGCAAATACACTTCTTTTTGAATTTTATTTATCGTTTATTTTTTTTTGTTGTATCTAAAATTTTACGGTTTTCATTGACAATTTCCCTTCTCCTGTAAAGTAATAAAAAAAATAGAAAAGGTCTTTTTTATATTAACCCATCGATCGAGTCCGTCTGTGAGGCTTGGCGTTCATGAAACTTGTAATCGAAGTACAGGCCGAAATTTGTATAATAATTTGGTGAATTTTTTAGCAGTGGGACCATTGTTTTTAAAATTGATCGAAATTGGTCCATCCTATAGGTCTCTCTTCCCGGAGTTTTAACAAAAACTGCTCATAAATTTGAAGATAAAGACAATTTAATGCCTATTTGTTGTGCAAAATGGAATCAAATTGGTGATGTAGGAAATGTTGGATACCAAGCAACGGTTCTGATTGGTCTTAACTTGGTAAGCCCAGATTTATCTTGGTTATCCTTCATCTCAACAGTGGACACTGACCTTCTCTTGGTATCACCCGGGAAACTACGTTAACAAACGTTAATATAGTGAGTAAAAATCTGCGAAAATAGCGTTACGTAATTTGTGAACAGCCCCTTGGGTTAATATTTTAAATTTGACAACGATAATTTCAATTCAATAAAAATTTTACACCCTAAATTTTTGTATAAATATTTTAGATTAAAAATTTTTCTATAAAAATTTTACACCGAACATTTTTCTATAAAAATGTTACATAAAAAGTTTTTCTATAAAAATTGTACATAAAAAATTTTCCTATAAAAATTTTTTATCGGAAATTTGTCTACAAAAATTTTAAATTAAAAATTTTTTTATAAAAATTTTACACCGAACAATTTTCTAGAAAAATTTTACATAGAAAATTTTTCTATAAAAATTTTATTTCGAAAATTTTTCTATAAAAATTTTATTTCGAAAATTTTTCTACAAAAATTTTATATCGAACATTTTTCTATAAAAATTTGACATCGAAAATGTTTTTTATAAAAATTTTACATCGAAAATTTTTCTATAAAAATTTTACAACGAAAATTTTTCTATAAAAATTTTACAACTAAAATTTTTATATACAAATTCTAAAAAAAAAAATTTCTATAAAAATTTTACATCGAACATTTTTCTATGAAAATTTAACATTGAAAATTTTTCTATAAAAATTTTACATCGAAAACTTTTCTATAAATATTTTACATCGAAAATTTTACAATGAAATTTTTCTACAAAAAGTTTACACGAAAATTTTTCTATAAAAAATTTACACGAAAATTTTTCAATAAAAATTTTACACCAAATATTTTTCTAAAAAAATTTTACATAGAAAATTTTTCTATAAAAATTTAAGAAGGAAAATTTTTATATGAAAATTTGACAACGAAAATTTTCTATAAAAATTTGACAACGAAAGTTCTTGCATAAAAAATTTTTCTATAAAAATTTTACATAGAAAACATTTTTAAAAAAAATTTTACTTAAAAAATTTTTCTATAAAAATTTTACTTCAAGCATTTTTCTATAAAAATTTTATGTCAACAATTTTTCTATAAAAATTTGACAACGAAAATTTTTCTACAAAAATTTGACAACGAAAATTTTTCTATAAAAATTATACATCGAAATTTTTTTTTTATAAAAATTTTTCTATAAAAATTTTACATCGAAATTTTTTTTTTATAAAAATTTTTCTATAAAAATTTTACATCGAAATTGTTTCTATAAAAATTTTTTATAAAAATTTAACATCGACAATTTTTTTTATAAAAATTTTACAACGAAAATTTTTCTATAAGAATTTTACATCGAAAATTTTTCTATAAAAATTTTACATCGAAAATTTTTCTATAAAAATTTTACATCGAAAATTTTTCTATAAAAATTTTAGATCGAAAATTTTTCTATAAAAATTTTAGATCGAAAATTTTTCTATAAAAATTTTATATCGAACATTTTTTTAAATCAAAAATCTTACATCTAAAATTTTGTCTACAAAAATTTTACATCGAAAATTTTTCTACAAAAATTTTACATCGAAAGTTTTTTTATAAAAATTTTGCATCGAAAATTTTTTAAGAAAAAGTTTATATATGTATAAATTCTTCATAGAAAAATTTTATACATAAATTTTTCATAGAAAATTTTTAAATTTTAAATAACCACTTGGGTATGAGAAAGCCTTCCTCTATATAGGGTTTTCACATGTGCAGTTTCAATGGCAAAAGTCCATGATTTGGGCTACGAATTGCTTTTTCATCCCCACTTTTCTACGGAATTAATTTCCGGGAAGGGGGACCTATGGGAGATACCATAAATAATGGACCGATTTTTTGACCGATTTCAATAGCCATGGTCCCACTATCAAAAAAATGATCTGTGCCAAATTTCATCAAATTATCTTAGAATTGCGACCTGTAAGTGATTCTAAGCCTATTGGTATACTAAAAGATGGGTCTAAGACAAATATTTCTATGCGTTACATACATCAGCACAAACTTATAACACCCTTTCCACCTATGGTGGTGAAGGTTATAAAAAAAAACACCTTTAACCGTAGTGGTAAAGGGTATCCTATGGTTGGGCTTGAACGACTATAACACTTTTTTACTTGTTTTGACAATCAAACAGTTCTTCCCAATATGTTTGAATCTTTTGTAAAGACTCAAACTTATTAGGATCACCCTAATATTATCCTTTAAATGACATCATAAACTACTAAATGGCAGTACTGTATATTTTACCCTTTTTTTAAGAGAATTTGCTGAAAAGTATTAAAAAAGAGAAATTAAAATAACGGATAAGCTGCCACATAGTTCCACTGCTACAAAGTAACTATAGGAAAATTCCAAATTATTATTTCGGCTTTAAGTATTAGCAATATATTTAGATATTGATAAACATAAAAACTTGAAAAACTTTTTTAACGATTTGTTAAATAAAAATGTTGGGTTTTTTTATCTTATCTCCTAAGCAGATATATCTATAAAATTATTTTGATTTTTGTGGTTTTGGTGGCATCCCTGTATTAATGGCGAATAATAAAAAAGAGAAACAAATTTTCTCAAATAACCGGACAGCGTTTTACAATAAAGTTCATTTACGGAAGTTATTGTTATTAGAAAGAAAAAAAAATAATCCAAGTGCTATTTATTTATTGATTAAATAAAACGCCTAATTTAAATTAATTGGAATAAATAAAAGTGAATTCATAAGAAATACAAAAAGATAAACAAGCAACACAAGAGTAATAAAAGTATAAACAGAAATTAAATTTTGTTGAAAAGAAAAAAAAAATTGACAAATCAACTAAAAAAAAGTTTTGTATTCCTTTTCTTTTTGTTATTAAAAAAAACGTTAATTTCTTGAAAGAAAGCACAAAACCCAGGATAAATCAAGTATCAGGAAAATGGAAGCAGGTAATTAATAGTTTTTTCATAACTTTTCAGTGGTTTTTGAAGTTTTTATCAAGCTTTTTTTTTTTTTCTAAACATCAGGCCATAAGGCGTCAACATCAGGTGATTTTTTTTCATGTATTTTCGGTGTACTGAAATTGTAGTCAAAGAAATCGTGCATGGGAAGAGGGTTAATCACCCCTCTAATTAGAATCGCCAGCAGCAGGAGTTAAAAAACATTGAATTTATTTTATTAAAATTGTATACAAAGAAATTATTTTCCTTTATTTTTTTTTGCATTTATTAATTTTAATTCCTTTATTTTCTTTAATTTTTCCACTTATTAATTATATATTATGATTTCTCTTTGCTCTATTTATTATCTACTCAAGTTTGTTGTAAGATTTTCAATGGTTTTTTGTTGCTACTTTTTATGTGATTTCACTCTCTTTGTAAATGTTTCTCTTCCTCTTTGAGTTTTGATTTGTTTTTATGTTTACGTTTTTTTTGTTGTTGTTGTTAGGTTTCTCTTTGAAATAACAACCACGCTTTTTTATTTACCATTTTATTGTTGTTGCTGTTGCTTAAAAAAATTGCAGTTTACTCATGTTGACCTTGGTTTCCTATTGGATTCAAGAAACACGCGCCATCTACCATTAATATTTTAAAGTCACAATTTTCTTTGGAAGCAACTAAAGTTGAATTTTTACCAAATTATTAACCCTCAAAGGGACATAACGATCGGAATAGGATAAATAAAATCTAGTTTTCAATTGGAGTTACTATTGAAGACTAAAAATATATGTTGGTAAAAATATTCCCTCTGCCTCCAGAGACCTAACGAAGGTAAAATATTATCGTCATCGTCTTCGAACTGGTCTGTATCTGATGGTAATCCATATAGCCCTTCCAGTACCAACTTTATTTCATATTCTTTTAGTACTTTCTTTGGAAGCAACTAAAGTTGAATTTTTACGAAATTATTAACCCTTAAAGGGACGTAACGATCAGAATAGGATAAATAAAATCTAGTTTTCAATTGGAGTTGCTATTGAAGACTAAAAATATATGTTGGTAAAAATATTCCCTCTGCCTCCAGAGACCTAATGAAGGTAAAATATTATCGTCATCGTCTTCGAACTGGTCTGTATCTGATGGTAATCCATATAACCCTTACAGTACCAACTTTATTTCATAGTCTTTTAGTACTTTCTTGCTCATTTTCAGACAATCAGTAAGTTCCGTCTGACACGAATTAGGTTTACTTGATCAGTTTTTCTTTAAATTTCTTTTGAACCTGCATTCACGTTTACACACGAACATTTTCTTCATCAGTTTTCATATAATTTTCCTTGAATTTCATACAAATTTTCAAAATTTTCGAAAAAGCCCTAGCTAAATAAAATCTTAAGTTTTGAAGCTACAAAAATTTTTTAAACGCACTTTTTTAAAATTGTCTAAAGAATTTAATATTATAATAATGTTTTTTAAAATTAAAAGATTTTTATAAAATGACATTAGATAAAGCTGTAAAAAGCGATTTGAATGAAAAACGACCTAGGGCCTTTCTATATTAAAGTAACGATATATTTAAGCTGTTTCCGGCATTTGGACTTATATGAAGCTATTGTCAAATATGAACCGATTATCTCAAAATTTGGCAAATTGATTACAGTTTTTACAAAAATTATGTATGCAAAAAATATACTCAAAATTGTAATTATCTTCAGATTTATGAGCGTTGTAGAGATTTTTGTCTCATTTAGTGCGTTTTGGCAAAAGAGTTTGTATGGGAGCTATGGTCAAATGTGGAACGATTTCAAAGAAATTTGGTATAGTGATTTTGGCTTACATAAGCAGTATTTGTTTTAAATTTCATGAAAAATAACGATATTTGTGCCCAAAATATGAATTCCGGGAAGTGGGACCTATTTTGGCGAATTTCAATAGCCATGGTCCCACTATCAAAAAAAAAGTGATCTATGCCAAATTTCATCAAATTATCTTTAGAATTGCGACCTGTACTTTGATTACATGGTTTACATGGTGGTCCAGCCAGCCGGACGGACGGACGGACTGGCATCGCTAAATCGACTCAGAAAGTCTATTGGTATACTAAAAGGTGGATCTAAGACAAATATTTCTATGCGTTACATACATCAGCACAAACTTATAATACCTTTTCCACCTGTGGTGGTGAAGGGTATACAAATTTTGGTTTGGCAAGCAATTTGTATTTGCAGCAAAAAATATTCATTTCATAACTAGAAACTTAACAGGGATATTTATATCAAAGAATGTCTACCATAGGGATTGTTGCCATTTATACAGCGTCATAAGGTGTCTACTTCCTTATGACCCGATGTTACTTTCGTTCATTATAGTAAATCGGCCATGAAGTGATATCAAAACAATAATGTCGTTTTCTATTTCTATTTATTACCGATCAACAGTTTCCAAGTTATTTTTTGATTTATCTTCCATACGAAATCAGTTGAGTTTTTCCGCTCTGATAACTTACTAATACTTTTAGTAAATATAAATTTGCATTTGCAAAATAATAGATTATACTTTTAAGTACTAAACAAAATTAGAAGTACTTTACTAGATTTTTGTTTATTGTTATAGGATAATTGATAATCATTATTATTCCGAATGCATGATAATAGTTCGAAAATACTTAAATAGCATGATGTTCTTATTATGGTGCTTAAATTATTAATCTGCGTGTATTGTTGATACAGTTAAGGGCAAATTTATCGAATCTTAAAGCTAATCTTATCTTATGATCGAAAAGAGGTTTATTTTAAGGTTATATTAATGATACAAAAAAAAAAAAATCACAGGCATTTTTAAAACAAAAATTAAACTAATTAAAATTATCCTCTTTCTTTGCTAGACTTATAGCTATACACATTCTATACTGTTATCAAAATAAAAATGGTGATAATTTTACAGCACGAATTCAGTTAATGTTTAGTTTGACTCAGAATTTGGAAAAATATCAAAATTTGGATTAATAAAAATAACATTTATGAAAAAAAATTTCCATGAATTATCGCTCAAAGGAATATTTATATAAATCTTTGTTTAGTAACAGCTGATCTTGCTAATTTTAAAGATCAGTAAAATGTCAATTTTGATTCTAATCTGGAATTTATTGGATATGAAATTTTTTATTTGTTTTCTTTAACAGTGAATTTTATAAATGTTTAAATTAATAACATGCCTTTATAGCTTTAGGTTATGGGATCAGCACCTTCTTTATCAAGCTAGAACCTAACCTTAATTAATTTTTAAGTAAATTATTTTATTCCTAATAACAAATAGGTATTTAGTAAATTAATGCAGAGCATTGATTTGCGAAATTTAGATCTTGAAGGCTAAATAACGAAGGTTTCCAAAATAATATATTTTAAATCTTATTCAATCAATATCAATACTTCAATACTTCAGCTTAACCGCGTGCCTTTCAATCAGATATTGTCCTGACACGAAGGACACAAGTAAGGATACATAGGGTTTCATAGTGGCAGTGGCAGAGTCTGTGAGAACATTTCCTATCTAAACATGGCCACATATGTCTAAAATAAATACTTCCTCGGACAAAAGCCACACATCATTTTCTGAATTACATACACTAGAGGCATACCAACGAGTTCTAGTTCATCTGGAATTTGTAAAACAGTTTAAAGTCTCGCTGGTTATCAGAGAATATATTTATCACCACTGTTGTAAGGACATTACATATTAGCCAATCTGATACTTATAGACCAGAATTTCGGCCTAAAAAACACTAAAGTGATCTGGAAGTCTTTGTATCGTAACCTGATTAGAGAGCAATCCGTAAAGAAGTCAATTTACTGGTTCTATTTACCGGGAGATCCATTCATATCTGGGATAAACATGTTATACTTCTTGTCAAAAAGTGGAACTGAAAGAAAGTAATCAATGGTACTTGGTAAATCAGGTATCATGTTAAAAAGTATACCTTGAATGTAACAATTTGTCTAGTATTATAATAGCACACAATCTTTGTATAAATGAGTCGGGTATACTTAGATAGAGGCGTGCGAGACACACCAGAATACTGAGCTTAACAGACTCCGTAGGCTTGATGTTAGGCTTACCCCGTTCTGACTATTTAGTTAAGGAGTTACTGTTTAGCACAGCACAAGAAGTCGTAATCTCTCATAGAAACGAAAGGAGGGGTCATACATTACTTTGCCAAGGCAATTCGATCAGGTTTTTTCCTGATGGAGCAAAACATTATGAAATCTTATCTTCCGGGCAAAAATATTTGCCATATGAGAGACCACAGAGCTTATACCTGGTAAGGTAACTGAAAACTGTGAGGTTACTGTATATGTCGATAGCCAGGCTGCCCTTAAGGAGCTACAAAGACACAGTATCACCTCAAAAAACTTGTCAAAAAATCTAGATTTGCCCTATTAGATCTATCAAACAGTTATGGGGTTAGATTGTGGTGGGTTCCCGGTCATTGCGACATCGATGGCAACGAAGTTGCTGACGAAGCCGCTTTACAAGGCTCTAGCCAATATTTGAGTCAAAAAGTGATGAACATAGCTGCCCCTATCTGTCATTTCTGTTTGGGTATCAAGTCTTGGATCAGCAAATAAACCACAAGAAAATCGAAAATTTTTCTATAGAAAATTTTTTTAATTTTTTCTATTTAAAAATTTTTTTATTGAAAATTTTTCTATAAAAAAATTTTTTTATCGAAAATTTTTCTATAGCGAAATTATTTTTATCGAAAGTTTTTCTTAGCAAAATTATTTTTATCGAAAACTTTTCTATAGAAAAATTTTTTTATTGAAAATTTTTCTATAAAAAAATTTTTTATCGAAAATTTTTCTATAAAAAAAATTTTTTATCGAAAATTTTTCGATAAAAAAATTTTTTATAGAAAAATTTTTTTATCGAAAATTTTTCTATAGAAAAATTTTTTTATCGAACATTTTTCTATAGAAAAATTTTTTTATCGAAAATTTTTCTATAGAAAAATTTTTTTATCGAAAATTTTTCTATAGAAAAATTTTTTTATCGAAAATTTTTCTATAGAAAAATTTTTTTATCGAAAATTTTTCTATAGAAAAATTTTTTTATCGAAAATTTTTCTATAGAAAAATTTTTTTATCTAACATTTTTCTATAGAAAAATTTTTTTATCGAAAATTTTTCTATAGAAAAATTTTTTTATCGAAAATTTTTCTATAAAAAAATTTTTTTATCGAAAATTTTTCTATAGAAAAATGTTTTTATCGAAAATTTTTCTATAGCGAAATTATTTTTATCGAAAATTTTTCTTAGCAAAATTATTTTTATCGAAAACTTTTCTATAGAAAAATTTTTTTATTGAAAATTTTTCTATAAAAAAATTTTTTATCGAAAATTTTTCTATAAAAAAATTTTTTTATCGAAAATTTTTCTATAGAAAAATTTTTTTATTGAAAATTTTTCTATAGAAAAATTTTTTTATTGAAAATTTTTCTATAGAAAAATTTTTTTATCGAAAATTTTTTTATAGAAAAATTTTTTTATCGAAAATTTTTCTATAGAAACATTTTTTTATGGAAAATTTTTCTATAGAAAAATGTTTCTATAGAAAAATTTTTTTATCGAAAATTTTTCGATAAAAAAATTTTTTTATCGAAAATTTTTCTATAGAAAAATTTTTTTATCGAAAATTTTTCTATAGAAAAATTTTTTTATCGAAAATTTTTCTATAGAAAAATTTTTTTATCGAAAATTTTTCTACAGAAAAATTTTTTTATCGAAAATTTTTTTTATCGAAAATTGTTCTATTCAAAAAGAAGTGTATTTGCATTTGATCCCAAACCTCTTACATTTATTTATTAATGTAACAGATCAATTTATTGATAAAAAGCCAAAAAATGTTTGCGGAGAAACCAAATTCCTCGACGCGTTTCGATGGTTTTTTAAGCCATCTCTTCAGGAGGATTATCCCCAATTTAGACAGATCGAAAACCTCGCATTATTACTAAATTTACAAACATAACTATTAAGAATTATGTTCATAAACCAAAAGTAAAAGCGTAGATTATCGACTGAACAAAAACAAACATTTTTCAGTTTTCATCTACCTTCACCTTCAATTTTTCTATAGAAAAATTTTTTTATCGAAAATTTTTCTATAGAAAAATTTTTTTATCGAAAATTTTTCTATAGAAAAATTTTTTTATCGAAAATTTTTCTATAGAAAAATTTTTTTATCGAAAATTTTTCTATAGAAAAATTTTTTTATCGAAAATTTTTCTATAGAAAAATTTTTTTATCGAAAATTTTTCTATAGAAAAATTTTTTTATCGAAAATTTTTCTATAAAAAAATTTTTTTATCGAAATTTTTCTATAAAAAAATTTTTCTATTGAAAAATTTTTTTTTTATCGAAAATTTTTCTATTGAAAAATTTTTTTATTGAAAATTTTTCTATAGAAAAATATATTTTTATAAAAAAAAGGTTTAATTTAAAAAATTTTAAATTGTCTTTTAATATTTTATCTAAAAAGTTTTTTCTTATGAGATTATGTTCTTGCCTGTTAAAGTGATCATGTTTTAAATGAGTGACGCTCTTTACTACTTTTTTCCATGAAGCTTTTTGTTTCAAAAATTTTATTTCACTCTGTATCGTAAACACAGCCTTGACATTCATAAGTGCCGAAAAGTTTAATTAATCTTTAACAAAAAACTACAAATATACACAAGTTCTTCACGTGAATATAAACAAAAAAATATATATTTCAATACAATATTTAGTAAAGTTTAACACTAAATAATAAACTGTTAAAAATCAAGAACATCTGATTTTGTCAAGTAATTTCCAAGCATTGATATTAAAATTCGAACTTAAATCATTAATATTAAAAGAAAATTTTCTTCTAACTCTTATCGTATTAATTTCTTATCAAAAGTCAAATGCAAAAATGTTTATTATTGCATGTTAACAGTATTTTATTAAAAAAAAATAATATTAAATAATATTTTTTAAAAAAACACACCATATTGCATACAAACGTAAAGATTTTAATATTCGTGTACGTATTTCAAATTTTGAATGTATTTAAATTAATTTATGTATGTATTTCATTTTATAACTCAAAAGCATTTTTGTGCTCGCGCGACCTGTAGAAATTTTTCACAAAAAAAAAAACAAAAATAATCTGAATATTACTTTTATACATCAACAACCTGTGGCTAATATTATTGTTATTTGGTCTTCTTCTTTAACTTTTGAATTAGTATATTTGAAATTACAGTGGCGTAAAAATATTTAGTTATTGTTCACAATTTTCGAATCACTTTGTCTATTCATAACGAAACGGAACAGGTTTTTTTTATAAAAATTTTGACCGAAAATTTTTCTATATAAAAATTTTGACCAAAAATTTTTCTGTATAAAAATTTTGACCGAAAATTTTTCTGTATAAAAATTTTGAACGAAAATTTTTCTATATAAAAATTTTGACCGAAAATTTTTCTATATAAAAATTTTGACCGAAAAGTTTTCTTTATAAAAATTTTGACCGAAAATTTTTCTATATAAAAATTTTGACCGAACATTTTTCTATATAAAAATTTTGACCGAAAATTTTTCTATATAAAAATTTTGACCGAAAATTTTTCTATATAAAAATTTTGATCGAACATTTTTCTATATAAAAATTTTGACCGAAAATTTTTCTATATAAAAATTTTGACCGAAAATTTTTCTATATAAAAATTTTGACCGAAAATTTTTCTATATAAAAATTTTGACCGAAAATTTTTCTATATAAAAATTTTGACCGAAAATTTTTCTATATAAAAATTTTGACCGAAAATTTTTCTATATAAAAATTTTGACCGAAAATTTTTCTATATAAAACTTTTGACCGAAAATTTTTCTATATAAAACTTTTGACCGAAAATTTTTCTATATAAAACTTTTGACCGAAAATTTTTCTATATAAAACTTTTGACCGAAAATTTTTCTATATAAAACTCTTGACCGAAAACTTTCCGATATAAAATTGCTCACCGAAAATTTTTCTATATTCAAATTTTGATCGAAAATTTTTCTATATAAATTTTGATCAAAAGTTTTTCTATATAAAAATTTTGACCGAAAAATTTTCTATATAAAAATTTTGACCGAAAAATTTTCTATATTAAAATTTTGACTGAAAATTTTTCTATATAAAAATTTTGACCGAGAATTTTTCTAAATAAAAATTTTGAACGAAAATTTTTCAATATAATATTTTGACCGAAAATTTTTCTTTATAAAAATTTCGACCGAAAATTTTCCTAAATAAAACTGCTCACCGAAATTTTTTTCTATATTCAAATTTTGATCGAAAATTTTTCTATATAAAAATTTTGACCGAAAATTTTTCTATAAAAAAATTTTGACCGAAAATTTTTCTATATAAAATTAAGACCAAAAATTTTCTACATGAAAATTTTGACCGAAAATTTTTCTTTATAAAAATTTTGACCGAAAATTTTTCTATATAAAAATTTTGACCGAAAATTTTTCTATAAAAAAATTTTGACCGAAAATTTTTCTATAAAAAAATTTTGACCGAAAATTTTTCTATATAAAATTTAGACCAAAAATTTTCTACATGAAAATTTTGACCGAGAATTTTTCTATAAAAAATTTTGACCGAAAATTTTTCTATATAAAAATTATGACCGAAAATTTTTCTATATAAAAATTTTGACCGAAAATTTTTCTATATAAAACTTTTGATCGAAAATTTTTCTATAAAAAATTTTGACCGAAAATGTTTCGTTATAAAAATTTTGACCGTACATTTTTCTTTATAAAAATTTTGACCGAAAATTTTTCTTTATAAAAATTTTGACCGAAAATTTTTCTATATAAAACTTTTGACCGAAAATTTTTCTATATAAAACTTTTGACCGAAAATTTTTCTATATAAAAATTTTGACCGAAAATTTTTCTATAAAAAATTTTGACCGAAAATGTTTCGTTATAAAAATTTTGACCGAACATTTTTCTTTATAAAAATTTTGACCGAAAATTTTTCTATATAAAAATTTTGACCGAAAATTTTTCTACATAAAAATTTTGACCGAAAATTTTTCTATATAAAAATTTTGACCGAAAATTTTTCTATATAAAAATTTTGACCGAAAATTTTTCTATATAAAACTTTTGACCGAAAATTTTTCTATATAAAACTTTTGACCGAAAATTTTTCTATATAAAACTTTTGACCGAAAATTTTTCTATATAAAAATTTTGACCGAAAATTTTTCTATACAAAAATTTTGACCGAAAATTTTTCTATACAAAAATTTTGACCGAAAATTTTTCTATATAAAAATTTTGACCGAAAATTTTTCTATATAAAAATTTTGACCGAAAATTTTTCTATATAAAAATTTTGACCGAAAATTTTTCTATATAAAAATTTTGACCGAAAATTTTTCTATATAAAAATTTTGACCGAAAATTTTTCTATATAAAAATTTTGACCGAAAATTTTTCTATATAAAAATTTTGACCGAAAATTTTTCTATATAAAAATTTTGACCGAAAATTTTTCTATATAAAAATTTTGACCGAAAATTTTTCTGTATGAAAATTTTGACCGAAAATTTTTCTATATAAAAATTTTGAACGAAAATTTTTCTATATAATATTTTGACCGAAAATGTTTCTTTATAAAAATTTTGACCGAAAATGTTTCTTTATAAAAATTTTGACCGAAAATTTTTCTTTATAAAAATTTTGACCGAAAATTTTTCTTTATAAAAATTTTGACCGAAAATTTTTCTTTATAAAAATTTTGACAGAAAATTTTTCTTTATAAAAATTTTGACAGAAAATTTTTCTTTATAAAAATTTTGACCGAAAATTTTTCTACATAAAAATTTTTACCGAAAAATTTCCTATATAAAAATTTTGACCAAAAATTTTTATATATGAAAATTTTTACCAAAAATTTTTCTTTATCAAAATTTTTACCAAAAATTTATCTTTATCAAAATTTTTGACCAAAAATTTTTCTTCATCAAAATTTTTGTTCGAAAATTTTTCTATATAAAAGTTTTGACTGAAAAATTTTCTATATAAAAATTTTGACCGAGAATTTTTCTAAATAAAAATTTTGACCGAAAATTTTTCTATATAAAAATTTTGACCGAACATTTTTCTATATAAAAATTTTGACCGAAAATTTTTCTATATAAAAATTTTGACCGAAAATTTTTCTATATAAAAATTTTGATCGAACATTTTTCTATATAAAAATTTTGACCGAAAATTTTTCTATATAAAAATTTTGACCGAAAATTTTTCTATATAAAAATTTTGACCGAAAATTTTTCTATATAAAAATTTTGACCGAAAATTTTTCTATATAAAAATTTTGACCGAAAATTTTTCTATATAAAAATTTTGACCGAAAATTTTTCTATATAAAAATTTTGACCGAAAATTTTTCTATATAAAACTTTTGACCGAAAATTTTTCTATATAAAACTTTTGACCGAAAATTTTTCTATATAAAACTTTTGACCGAAAATTTTTCTATATAAAACTTTTGACCGAAAATTTTTCTATATAAAACTCTTGACCGAAAACTTTCCGATATAAAATTGCTCACCGAAAATTTTTCTATATTCAAATTTTGATCGAAAATTTTTCTATATAAATTTTGATCAAAAGTTTTTCTATATAAAAATTTTGACCGAAAAATTTTCTATATAAAAATTTTGACCGAAAAATTTTCTATATTAAAATTTTGACTGAAAATTTTTCTATATAAAAATTTTGACCGAGAATTTTTCTAAATAAAAATTTTGAACGAAAATTTTTCAATATAATATTTTGACCGAAAATTTTTCTTTATAAAAATTTCGACCGAAAATTTTCCTAAATAAAACTGCTCACCGAAATTTTTTTCTATATTCAAATTTTGATCGAAAATTTTTCTATATAAAAATTTTGACCGAAAATTTTTCTATAAAAAAATTTTGACCGAAAATTTTTCTATATAAAATTAAGACCAAAAATTTTCTACATGAAAATTTTGACCGAAAATTTTTCTTTATAAAAATTTTGACCGAAAATTTTTCTATATAAAAATTTTGACCGAAAATTTTTCTATAAAAAAATTTTGACCGAAAATTTTTCTATAAAAAAATTTTGACCGAAAATTTTTCTATATAAAATTTAGACCAAAAATTTTCTACATGAAAATTTTGACCGAGAATTTTTCTATAAAAAATTTTGACCGAAAATTTTTCTATATAAAAATTATGACCGAAAATTTTTCTATATAAAAATTTTGACCGAAAATTTTTCTATATAAAACTTTTGATCGAAAATTTTTCTATAAAAAATTTTGACCGAAAATGTTTCGTTATAAAAATTTTGACCGTACATTTTTCTTTATAAAAATTTTGACCGAAAATTTTTCTTTATAAAAATTTTGACCGAAAATTTTTCTATATAAAACTTTTGACCGAAAATTTTTCTATATAAAACTTTTGACCGAAAATTTTTCTATATAAAAATTTTGACCGAAAATTTTTCTATAAAAAATTTTGACCGAAAATGTTTCGTTATAAAAATTTTGACCGAACATTTTTCTTTATAAAAATTTTGACCGAAAATTTTTCTATATAAAAATTTTGACCGAAAATTTTTCTACATAAAAATTTTGACCGAAAATTTTTCTATATAAAAATTTTGACCGAAAATTTTTCTATATAAAAATTTTGACCGAAAATTTTTCTATATAAAACTTTTGACCGAAAATTTTTCTATATAAAACTTTTGACCGAAAATTTTTCTATATAAAACTTTTGACCGAAAATTTTTCTATATAAAACTTTTGACCGAAAATTTTTCTATATAAAAATTTTGACCGAAAATTTTTCTATACAAAAATTTTGACCGAAAATTTTTCTATACAAAAATTTTGACCGAAAATTTTTCTATATAAAAATTTTGACCGAAAATTTTTCTATATAAAAATTTTGACCGAAAATTTTTCTATATAAAAATTTTGACCGAAAATTTTTCTATATAAAAATTTTGACCGAAAATTTTTCTATATAAAAATTTTGACCGAAAATTTTTCTATATAAAAATTTTGACCGAAAATTTTTCTATATAAAAATTTTGACCGAAAATTTTTCTATATAAAAATTTTGACCGAAAATTTTTCTGTATGAAAATTTTGACCGAAAATTTTTCTATATAAAAATTTTGAACGAAAATTTTTCTATATAATATTTTGACCGAAAATGTTTCTTTATAAAAATTTTGACCGAAAATGTTTCTTTATAAAAATTTTGACCGAAAATTTTTCTTTATAAAAATTTTGACCGAAAATTTTTCTTTATAAAAATTTTGACCGAAAATTTTTCTTTATAAAAATTTTGACCGAAAATTTTTCTTTATAAAAATTTTGACAGAAAATTTTTCTTTATAAAAATTTTGACCGAAAATTTTTCTACATAAAAATTTTTACCGAAAAATTTCCTATATAAAAATTTTGACCAAAAATTTTTATATATGAAAATTTTTACCAAAAATTTTTCTTTATCAAAATTTTTACCAAAAATTTATCTTTATCAAAATTTTTGACCAAAAATTTTTCTTCATCAAAATTTTTGTTCGAAAATTTTTCTATATAAAAGTTTTGACTGAAAAATTTTCTATATAAAAATTTTGACCGAGAATTTTTCTAAATAAAAATTTTGACCGAAAATTTTTCTATATGAAAATTTTGAACGAAAATTTTTCTATATAAAAATTTTGACCGAAAATTTTTCTTTAAAAAAATTTTGACCGAAAATTTTTCTATATAAAATTTTGAACGAAAATTTTTCTATATAAAATTTTGAACGAAAATTTTTCTATATAAAAATTTTGAACGAAAATTTTTTTTATATAAAAATTTTGAACGAAAATTTTTCTATAAAAAAATTTTGACCGAAAATTTTTCTATATAAAAATTTTGACCGAAAATTTTTCTATAAAAAAATTTTGACCGAAAATTTTTCTATATAAAATTTAGACCAAAAATTTTCTACATGAAAATTTTGACCGAGAATTTTTCTATAAAAAATTTTGACCGAAAATTTGTCTATCTAAAAATCAAAAGCGAAAGGGACAGCAGACGATGCCATATTTCTTGCTGCTCTTTTGACATTTAACATTAGTAAGGTTTGCCACTTTGAGATGGAAGAATATACGAGCCAACAACGAGTCAAAATTATTAAAATAAAGAGAAAAAACTTCTTCGTTAATAAACATGATATACGTTATTGATCAGGCAGTGCTCCATGAGTCATCATTGTATCCCGAAAAAATTACGATGGCCGTCGGCGTCATTGGGTCGTCACGGAAGAATGATGATTAAGACCGGCACGTTACTGTGAATGGGAATTGCTAACGTTCAATAATTACCGAATATTTTTGGCCCCAATTGGACGATATGGACTTGGAGAACATGTGGTTCCAACAGGACGGCGCCACACAGCGAATGTCACAATCAATATATTGAAAACCAATTTTGGACAACGTGTTATCTCACGAAATGTTCCAGTCGATTGGTCGCCTTGGTCGTGCGATTCGGCGGCGTTAGACTATTTCCTGTGGGGCTACGTCAAGTCTACGGTTTATGCCAACATTCCAGCGATGATTGATGAACTTCGTACGAATATTGAACTGGAAATTGCAGCAGTATTGGCCAATTTACGCTTAAAAACCGTCGAAAATTGGATTCAGCGTCTGGACTTCTGCAAGCGTGCCCGTGGTGGCCATGCAAAAGAAATCGAGTTCCATACATAATGGCATCAAAGTGCTCGGACAGGAATAATGAATTTCATTGGTATCCCAAACAGTTTTTGTTATATAAGTTTGTGCTGATGTATATATGTAACGCATAGAAATATTTGTCTTAGACCCACCTTTTAGTATACCAATAGGTTTAGAATCACTTTCTGAGTTGATTTAGCGATGTCCGTCCGTCTGGCTGGACCCCCATGTAAACCTTGTAATCAAACTACAGGTCGCAATTCTAAAGATAATTTGATGAAATTTGGCACAGATCATTTTTTTGATAATGGGACCATAGCTATTGAAATTCGTCAAAATCGATCTAATATTTATGGTACCTCCCATAGGTCCCACTTCCCGGAATTGATATATTGGCCACAAATATAAATATTTTTTCATGAAACTTAAAACAAATTCTGCTTATGTAAACTAAAATCACTGTACCAAATTTCGTTGAAATCGGTCCACATTTGACCATAGCTCCCATACAAACTCTTCTGTGAAAACGCATAAATCTGAAGATAATGAGAATTTTGAGTTTATTTTTTGCATAAAACTGTAATCGATTTGCCAAATTTCGAGATAATCGGTCCACATTTGACCCTTGCTCTTATAGAAGTCCATGTTTGTATGATGCCAAAATTTATCAAATATTTGTCTTTATACAGGAAAAAAAAACACCTTTGACCCAAGTGGTGAATGGTACCATATGATCGGGCATGGCCAGTAGCACTTTTTTACTGTTTTTTTTTTTCAAACTTTTAAGGCTATAGGAAATAATTTATTTAAACTTATCATAATATGTACAAGTTGGTTAATTAAAGCTTTATTATTGTGTTTTTTTATAATAATCTCCACAAATGAAATTTATGCAAATTTCTTTATTATGATGTGCTGATTATTTACCCGCTTCTGCTTTCCAAATGTTTTCAATTTTCTTTATATATATTTTTTTTTTAACAAAATCTATTCAATAGGAATTGATAATGGTTTTCGTTGAATAGGCGCTCGTTTAGTCGCTAGTTGGATCTCGACGTTTTAAGACCATTTACTAAATTTAAACTTAACAGTCGGTCTAATAAAATTTTAATTTGTCGCGTGTTTCCTAACTTAAAAAATAAATTAATAAAAATTAATTGTGTTTAATATGTTTCAAAGAAACTTGTAAAGATTAAGAAAAATTTAAAATAAACTAATATTTAAAAAAAAATCACAAACTAAATTCCTTGGGCAAAATGACTAAAAGGATTTAAAAATTATTCAAAAGTGTTAATCAATAAATTACTTTTGTTGTGCCAGATAAAATCTAAAATTTCAAGTGCATTTAACCAAACAAGTTCAAGGTAATAATGAACTCAATTTCTTTGATAAAACAAAAGAAAAATATATGTGGTTAAAACATTTTTAAAGAAAATCAATAAATTACAAGACATAATTTATTATTTAAAGCTTTTTGTATAAAAAGATATTTCTAGAAAAAGTTCTATTGATAAAGTCCTTACAAAATGTTTAATATGACTTTAAAATACTGAATTTAATTAAATTTTCTTTTAAAATAATTTGACAAAAATTTATATCCGCGGTCATTGAGCGTCGTCTACGTAGTAAAAAAAGCTACAAATTAACATAGAATTCGAATTTACATTTTAAATTTCTGAAAAACGAAGAATTTCGATTTAAAATTTTAAATTAGTTAAAAGTTTATTGTTTCAAGAACAAGCAGTTTGTGACAATTAATTATTTACTTATAATTTTTCAAATTAATGGCGGTAAATAATCCATGTTACAAATGCTAAAATTACAAAAGTGGGTGGTATTTACTTAAATAAGCGCTAAAAAATTCAACTTTTGTAAAATTTTACAATGCTTGTAAACCTCTTTTTGTGAATAGCAGGTTAGTCATCCGCCTAGCATACCAGAGGTCCCAAGTTCGATCCCCGGCAAGACCCACTTAAAAAAAAAACATTTTCAAACAGGCCCTTGAAAGGGCTAAGCTTCCTCTTTCAATATATTTAAAAAAACATTCAAAAAGAATGACTATTCGCAATTGATCCCAAATCTGTTACATTTATTTATTAATGTAACAGACCAATTTATTGATAAAAAGCCAAAAAATGTTTGCGGAGAAACCAAAATTCCTCGACGCGTTTCGATGGTTGGTTAGGCCATCTCTTCAGGAGGATTATCCCCAATTTAGACAGATCGAAAATCTCGCATTATTACTTATTTTACAAACAGAACCTTTCAGAATTATGTTCATAAACCATAAGTTAAAGCGTAGATCATCGACTGAACAAAACACAAACAATTTTCAGTTTTCATTTCCTTATTTTTTGATATTTTAAAAAACTTAAAATCGGTTGGCATTTGTCTAAGTTACAGGGTGATAAGTGCATACGGGTATGAGGTGTTTCGAAAATTCCAAAAACAGAGTGTTGTTCTACTCGACAGTACCTACCAGAAAAATGGTAAACCATCCCAAAAACTTTCACTTTATTTTCTTTTTCGCAGTATGTAATCCGTGGTTTTCGATCTGTCTAGAATTATAAATGCTCCTTCTGACGATGATAGGCTAACCAAGAAAAGGCGTGGGATAACCTTTTTTGGTTTCATAAAAAAAATAGTTTTTTACTGTAGTAAATTGGGATCCTAGTGCAATACACCTATTCGAAACTTTTTTTTTTTTAATTTTTTGCAAGACTGAAATTATTAGTGACTTGAATATCACTAATGCATTATAAAACAAAAGTATGAAAGTGCTATAGTCGGTCAAGCCCGGTACTTCTCTCAGACAATGAGCTGCATCCGATTCTATTTTTAGACTCATTGAAAGGGACCTACGTTTTAACGCCGGCTCCGAACGGCAAATGCATTAGTTAGAGAAGTTTTTTATAGCCTAATACTCAATAACCAGTGGCTAGCTGAGTTATGAGGTGAACCGCCGCTTTTTGAAAATTATTTTTCTTCAAGTGGGTCTGACAGGGATTGAACTTGGGACCTCTGGTATGCTAGGCGGATGACTTACCTGCTATACAACGGCGGTTCACAAAAATTATGTATACAAAAAATAAACTTAAAATTCTCATTATCTTCAGATTTACGAGCGTTTTAAAGATTTTTGTCTCATTTAGTGCGTTTTGACAGAAGAGTTTGTATGGGAGCTATGGTCAAATGTGGACCGATTTCAACGAAATTTGGTACAGAGATTTAAGTTTACATAAGCATTATTTGTTTTCAATTTATTGAAAAAATATTGATATTTGTGGCCAAAATATCAATTCCGGGAAGTGGGACCTATGGGAGGTACCATAAATAATGGACCGATTTTAACGAATTTCAATAGCCATGGTCCCACTATCAAAAAAATGATCTGTGCCAAATTTCATCAAATTATTAGAATTGCGACCTGTATTTTGATTACATTGTTTACATGGGGGTCCAGCTAGCCAGAAGGACGAACTGACATCGCTAAATCGACTTAGATAGTGATTCTAAACCAATTGGTATACTAAAAGGTGGGTCTAAGACAAATATTTCTTTGTGTTACATACATTAGCACAAACTTATAATACCTTTTCCACCTATGGTGGTGAGGGGTATAAATATGTGGGAAGTTTGTGCTCACAAAAAAATTTGAAATGAGACCACCCTTAAATCACTTCCAGAATGGATTTAATGATGTCCGACCGTCCCCAAATTGAAATTTGTTTACTTCCAGTAAACTGCACCAAATTATGTTAAAATCGGTTCACATTTATACGTAGCCCCCATACTACCTACTGTCCAAAGTTACTTATTTTTTTGTTTATTTTTTGCATACATAATTTAAGTATGTAGTAAACTTTAAGAACAATCGGTCCACATTTGACTCATGCTTTAATATAAGTAAAAAAATGGCTAAAATATATACAAGTCTCGAGAAAATGTTTGTATGATTACAACATTTAGGAAAGAAAGAGGAAGTGCTGGTAATGTGGTATACTTATTGCCAAATGTTTACCCTCTACAGATTTATTTACCCTCTACAGATCAATTTGAGAAAAAATAATGAGACCCCAAACTTAAATGATATTTAGGAAAACTTGTTAAATTCATTAAAAGCGTTTAAAAAAATGTGCAGGTAATGTGGTACACCACATTAATGTTGGTTGTTGTTGTTTAACAGCTCTTACATTTACAATTTTATAATTTTGTTTTTACGGGTGATCTGTTAGGAGATCAAGACCAAGAAATTGTGCTACTTCCACTGGCTGAGTCCACAAATCCTCAGATTCCTATGCAGGACCAATCTGTTGCTCCATCCCGATATCAGTAGAGTCAGAACGATCTTGTTTTCCGCGTTAAGTTCTTTTCTTCGGATGCTATCCTCATAAATGCAAAGATCTTTCCTGACATGCCTCGGGGAAGATGCCAACTGTGTGATTTTAATGTTTGGATGATTTCTCCGACGACATCCCAAAAGGAATTGCTCAGATAGCATAATGTTATGTTCTTTTATTGGAAGAATCTTTGCTTCCTCATAAAGATGATGTGGTGAGGTAATTTGTAGGCAGCCGTTATAGTTCTTAGGGCTGCATTTTGCCAGCATCGGATATTTCTCCAATGAGCATCACTTAGCGACACTGACCACACCGGAGCAGCATAATTTGCTTTATAGGCAAATAGCAAGGTTTCTTTGTTCATGCCCCAAGTACTGCCCGCTAGTGCTTTAAGGAACTTGTTTCTATTGTACATCGCAATTTATGCGCACCAGTTGTGACATGTGCTCGGAATTGGTACACCATCGATCTCGACGCCAAGCTGTAATCTTACTTCTTTTGTCCAGGTGGTAAATAGGGTCACTGAGGATTTAGTTGGTTGTATCTTAAGGTTACGTTCAGTGAAGAAATTTTGGATGATATTGAGATAACGATTAACCTCACCGCATATGTCTTCCACATTATGACCAGTCGTCCGCATGTGATATCACTTTAACGCCTTGTTTGACTCTACGGTGTTTTGAGCGCTGGTCTCTTAACTCTACGAAAGACTGGCTGGCTGAGCGGTTATCCATATAAGCTTGTTATCAATGTACAGGTTGTAACTTCAAAAATAATTTGATGAAATTTGGCACAGGCTCCCTATACTTTTTGGACAAAATCGGATTACTATTTCGGGCACTTCCCATAGGGATGCCTTCCCGGAATCTAGTTTTTTTGGTGCTTTACAGCCACAAATTTAATTTTATTTTAAAAATATTCAGCGCAAATATTGCTTATGATAACCTTAATTAGTGAACCGAATTTTTTAGGAATCGGCCCATATTTGACCATACCTCCCATACAAGAAACATTCTCAAAATTAGTTTGAATACCCATAAAAGCACAAAAACGCTTATAAATCTAAAGATAAATGCATTTTATTACTAAAACTTTGCACAGATAAATATTTTGTAAATATAAACCAATAACTGAAATTTGATAACAATCGATCCACAATTGACCCTAGCTCCCATATCAGGCCCTTAGCCGGTATTGACATTAATCTACTTAAATCTCGGAATTTTTAACAAATATCGGGTGGTTAAATTTCAAGGGCCGATGTTGATTTTGATTAAAACACAAAGTATTTAAAAAATTATTGTAATTTTATTTTATTATGATATATTGGTATTACTCAATTATGTATGGAACAAAATATTGGCCAAATGGGCGCCTCGACCATGGCGGCACACCTCCATCCGATGGTCCAAATTTTCGATGACCCTGAGGCATAAGGGAGGTTCTTTGCCGTTAATGTGCCGAATTATCTCATCCTTTAGCTCTTGAATTGTTGCTGGCTTATCGACGTACACCTTTTCTTTCAAATAACCCCAAAGAAAAAGTCCAACGGTGTCAAATCACATGATCTTGGCGGCCAATTGACATCGCCATTACGTGAGATAACACGGCCATTGAATTTGTTGCGCAAAATAGCCATTGATTCGTTAGCTGTGTAGCAAGTGGCATCGTCCTGCTGAAACCACATATCGTCCACATCCATATCATCCAATTCGGGCCATAAAAAGTTCGTTATCATTTCACGATAGCGAACACCATTCACAGTAACTGCCTGACCGGCCTCATTTTGGAAAAAATACGGCCCGATGATGCCGCCAGCCCATAAACCGCACCAAACAGTCATTCTTTGTGGGTGCATTGGTTTCCCGACAATCACTCTTGGATTCTCATTCGCCCAAATTCGGCAATTCTGTTTATTGACGAATCCAATGTGCCTCATCACTGAAGATGATTTTCTTCGAAAATTGACCATCCACTGTTGCCATTTCTCGCCACCATTTTGCCCATTCACGACGTTTGGAATGGTCAAGAGGCTTTAGTTCTTGAGCCAATTGTATCTTGTAAGCGTGTAAATGCAAGTCTTTATGCATAATGTTCATCAACGACGAGCGTGAGAGGTGCAATTGTTGGGCACGACGACGAGTTGAGGTGGACGGCTCTTCAGCCACACTATCGTGAACAGCAGCAATATTTTCTGCAGTACGAGCTGTACGAACATGCACTGGTGTTCTCACATCTTCTACAGACCCGGTTTGCTTGAATTTTTCCACGATCTATGCGATTGTACGCACATTTGGACGATCAAATTGACCAAAAAAATCACGAAGTGCACGATATGCATTTTGATTTGAACGCACATTTTCATAATAAGTCTGGACAACTTTATTACGTTGTTGGATTGTGTATCTCTCCATGGTTCAAATTGAGTAAGTCTGAAATAGAGAAATGTCAAATAAAATTCGGAAAGAAACTTGGCGTTTAGGTGTGGTTCACGTTCAACATCGGCCCTTACAATTTAACCACCCGTTAGCACATAGTATATGTATATATGTCTCAAAGACTTAAGAAAAACTTGTTAAATTGTGGGTCCATATTTGACCTTAGTAATGAAGGGTATCAGTTAGTCGGGCTTAACTGACCATAGCTTTTCTTACTTGTTTTACATTATATTTTTTTTTGTATCAAAAAACGTTATTATTATTATTTCTATAAAAAAATCGAAATACTACAAATTAAAATTGAAAACATTGTTTAAAGAAGCAGAATCATCAGATTTTGCTAATAAAAATTGTAGACAAAATCGACTGATTTTTAACCTTGAAACAAATTAATCTTTGGGTCATCTACATCGTCTCTTTATCAGTTTTTTTTAAACGTCAATTAAAATTCAAAAGGTAACATTGACCCTACCTTATCTTTACAAATTGTTTGCACTTTTTTTTCGTCTTAGGTGGAACCTTATGTAAAATGTTATTTTCATATTTTGTTCTTTTTTTGTTAACATCTTAGAAAGGAATTATTTTCCTAACTTCAATTTAATTTTTAGACATTGGTCTTTTAAGTACCATTGAATTTAGATTTATATCTTAAAGAAATTGTTATTCAAAAAAGAAATATGCCGCAAATTTTGTATACAATGCAACAACTTTCTAAATTTTGTTTCAATTTTTAGATAACGTCTTGAAAAGAAATTTAATTATTTTGACCGTTTATTATGAAAAATATTTAAATAATTTTATACAAAAAGTCGTTAAGAGTCAGACGAATGAGGTAAATACAAATAATTTGAAAAAAGAAGGCATTGACCTGGGTTTTTAAGACATTTCTCATACATACATATGCACAAAAATAGAAACAAAAAATTGTTAGGTTAACCAAACTTTGGTCAATAAATTCACTTAATTCACTTTTTTGTATTATATACTTCTTAATTGTTGCTATTTGTTTTTTTGTTAATTAGGAATAAATAATCATTCATTAGCATTTGTATAAATTGAACATTGCACCTATTTTCAAATTTTTATAACAATAAAAATATTTTCTTTAACAAATTATACATATTTTTTTAATGAAAATATTTTTTTTTATATAAATTATTTGACCTAGTATTCAATAATCGTTTAAATTTACTAAATTGTATAAATATTAATTGCATAGTCTTTGTTTTTGAATTGTCAAAGTTCTAGTTTTTTTTTTAAAACCTTAAATTTTACATACATTTTTTCTTACTTTTTTATAGTTTAAAACATAATCAGACTTATTACAAGACTTGAAGTCGTATATAAAATTTTTATAACGAAATATTTTTTATCAAAAAATAACAAATTAATAGTTATGTTTGTAAATTTAGTAATAATGCGAGGTTTTCGATCTGTCTAAATTGGGGATAATCCTCCTGAAGAGAGGAGAATTTGGTTTCTCCGCAAACATTTTTTGGCTTTTTATCAATAAATTGATCTGTTACATTAATAAATAAATGTAACAGGTTTGGGATCAAATGCAAATACACTTCTTTTTGAGAAATATTTTTTATATAAAATTTTTATACCGAAAAATTTTCTATATAAAATTTTTATACCGAAAAATTATCTATATAAAATTTTTATACCGAAAAATTTTCTATATAAAATTTTTATACCGAAAAATTTTCTATATAAAATTTTTATACCGAAAAATTTTCTATATAAAATTTTTATACCGAAAAATTTTCTATATAAAATTTTTATAACGAAAAATGTTCTATATGAAATTTTCATAACGAAAAATTTTCTATATAAAGTTTTCATAAGGAAAATTTTTCTATATAAAATTTTTATACCGAAAATTTTTCTATATAAAATTTTTATACCGAAAAATTTTCTATATAAAATTTTTATAACGAAAAATTTTTTATATAAAATTTTCTATATAAAATTTTCAATATAAAATTTTTATACCGCAAAGATTTCTATAAAAAATTTTTATAGCGAAAAATTTTCAATATAAAATTTTTATAGCGAAAAATTTTCTATATAAAATTTTTATAGCGAAAAATTTTCTATATAAAATTTTTATAGCGAAAAATTTTCTATATAAAATTTTTATAGCGAAAAATTTTCTATATAAAATTTTTATAAAAAAAAATTTTCTATAAAAAGATTTTTATGTCAAAAATTTTGGATAGAAAATTTTATAAAGAAAATAAATAAACATTTTTCGGTATAAAAATTGTATATAGAAAATTTTTCGGTATAAAAATTTTATATAGAACATTTTTATACCGAAAAATTTTATATAAAAAATATTTCGTTATAAAAATTTTATATAGACAATTTTTTGGTATAAAAATTTTATCTTGAAAATTTTTCGGTATAAAAATTTTATATAGAAAATTTTTCGGTACAAAAATTTTTTATAGAAAATTTTTCGTTACAAAACTTTTATACAGAAAATTTTTCGTTACAAAAATTTTATACAGAAAATTTTTCGGTATAAAAATTTTATATAGAAAATTTTTCGTTATAAAAATTTTACATAGAAAATTTTTCGGTATAAAAATTGTATATAGAAAATTTTTCGGTGTAAAAATTTTATATAGAAATTTTTTTGGTATAAAAATTTTAAAATGAAAATTTTTCGGTATAAAAATTTTATATAGAAAATTTTTTTAATATAAAAATTTTATATAAAAAAATTTTCGTTATAAAAAATTTTACATAGACAATTTTTCGGTATAAAAATTTTATATAGAAAATTTTTCGGTATAAAAATTTTATATAGAAAATTTTACGGTATAAAAATTTTATATAGAAAATTTTTCGGTACAAAAATTTTATATAGAAAATTTTTCGTTACAAAAATTTTATATAGAAAATTTTTCGGTATAAAAATTTTATATAGAAAATTTTTTGGTATAAATATTTTTTATAGAAAATTTTTCGGTACAAAAATTTTATATAGAAAATTTTTCGGTATAAAAATTTTATATAGAAAATTTTTAGGTATAAAAATTTTATACAGAAAATTTTTCGGTTTAAAAATTTTATATAGAAAATTTTTCGGTATAAAAATTTTATATAGAAAATTTTTAGGTATAAAAATTTTACGTAGAAAATTTTTCGGTATAAAAATTTTTTATAGAAAATTTTTCGGTACAAAAATTTTATATAGAAAATTTTTCGGTATAAAAATTTTATATAGAAAATTTTTAGGTATAAAAATTTTATACAGAAAATTTTTCGGTTTAAAAATTTTATATAGAAAATTTTTCGGTATAAAAATTTTATATAGAAAATTTTTCGGTACAAAAATTTTATATAGAAAATTTTTCGGTATAAAAATTTTATATAGAAAATTTTTCGGTATAAAAATTTTATATAGAAATATAAAAATTTCAATGGAAAAATTTTTATCTAAAAAAATTTTCGTTATAAAAATTTTATATAGAAAATTTTTCGGTATAAAAATTTTATATAGAAAATTTTTCGGTATAAAAATTTTATATAGAAAATTTTTCGGTATAAAAATTTTATGTAGAAAATTTTTCTGTATAAAAATTTTATATAGAAAATTTTTCGGTATAAAAATTTTATATAGAAAATTTTTCGGTATAAAAATTTTATATCGAAAATTTTTCAATATAAAAATTTTATCAAAAAATAACAAAATAGTCGGGATGTAAATATTATTCAAAAAGAAGTGTATTTGCATTTGATCCCAAACCTGTTACATTTATTTACTAATGTAACAGATCAATTTATTGATAAAAAGCCAAAAAATGTTTGCGGAGAAACCAAATTCCTCGACGCGTTTATATAGAAAATTTTTCGGTATAAAAATTTTATATAGAAAATTTTTTGGTATAAATATTTTTTATAGAAAATTTTTCGGTACAAAAATTTTATATAGAAAATTTTTCGGTATAAAAATTTTATATATTGGTTAAGCCATCTCTTCAGGAGGATTATCCCCTGTTACATTAATAAATAAATGTAACAGGTTTGGGATCAAATGCAAATACACTTCTTTTTGAATAATATTTACATCCCGACTATTTTGTTATTTTTTGATAAAACTGCATGCATTCAGCTTATTTTTAAAATAAACTTGTTTATTTTAAAACATCTTACCCCCCCTTCTTCATAGCATTCTGCATATAGTAGCCGACGGCTACAGCAAGAATGTGGGAAGTGAAGGTAGATGAAAACTGAAAAATGTTTGTTTTTGTTCAGTCGATAATCTACGTTTTTACTTTTGGTTTATGAACATAATTCTTAATAGTTATGTTTGTAAATTTAGTAATAATGCGAGGTTTTCGATCTGTCTAAATTGGGGATAATCCTCCTGAAGAGATGGCTTAACCAACCATCGAAACGCGTCGAAGAATTTGGTTTCTCCGCAAACATTTTTTGGCTTTTTATCAATAAATTGATCTGTTACATTAATAAATAAATGTAACAGGTTTGGGATCAAATGCAAATACTCTTCTTTTTGTATAAAAATTTTATATAAAAAATTTTTCGTTATAAAATTTTTACATAGAAAATTTTTCGTTACAAAAATTTTATATAGAACATTTTTCGGTATAAAAATTCGATATAGAAAATTTTTCGGTATAAAAATTTTATATAGAAAATTTTTCGTTATAAAAATTTTATATGGAAAATTTTTCGTTACAAAAATTTTATATAGAAAATTTTTCGTTACAAAAATTTTATATAGAAAATTTTTCGTTACAAAAATTTTATATATAAACTTTTTCGGTATAAAAATTTTATATAGAAAATTTTTCGGTATAAAAATTTTATATAGAAAATTTTTAGGTATAAAAATTTTATATATAAAATTTTTCGGTATAAAAATTTTATATAGAAAATTTTTCGGTATACAAATTTTATATAGAAAATTTTTCGGTATAAAAATTTTATATAGAAAATTTTTCGGTATAAAAATTTTATATAGAAAATTTTTCGGTATAAAAATTTTATATAGAAAATTTTTCGGTATAAAAATTTTATATAGAAAATTTTTCAATATAAAAATTTTATATAAAAAATTTTTCGTTATAAAAATTTTTCGTTATAAAAATTTTTCGTTATAAAAATTTTACGTAGAAAATTTTTCGGTATAAAAATTTTATATAGAAAATTTTTCGGTATAAAAATTTTATATAGAAAATTTTTCGGTATAAAAATTTTATATAGAAAATTTTTCGGTATAAAAATTTTATATAGAAAATTTTTCGGTATAAAAATTTTATATAAAATTTTTTTTGGTATAAAAATTTTATATAGAAAATTTTTCGGTATAAAAATTTTATATAGAAAATTTTTCGGTATAAAAATTTTATATAGAAAATTTTTCGGTATAAAAATTTTATATAGAAAATTTTTCGGTATAAAAATTTTATATAAAAAATTTTTCGGTACAAAAATTTTATGTAGAAAATTTTTCGGTATAAAAATTTTATATAGATAATTTTTCGGTATTAACATTTTATATAGATAATTTTTCGGTATAAAAATTTTATATACAACTGAACTTTCAAAAATTTTGTAAAGAAATCTTTATGTTCGAATTTAATAAATAAAAAATTTTCCGTTACGAATATTATTATAATACCTTATCATGAAATTGTTTCAATTAATCTATTTTGCTTTTTTGTAGCTCTTGCCATCAGGTGATCTGAACAAGCTTATCTCTAATACTAAAACTTAAAAACGATTACAAAAAAAGCAAATTGAAATTGAATAATTTTGTGCTTAGACAAAACTAAAACTTCCTTAAATAGAACAACAAATACGAACATCATTAACCCCACATCACCTCTCCATATGATGCATTAACTTGTAAGACGTATTGAAAACCGATCGCTAATTATATAACATTGAATTGCTATTGAAATTGTTAACCCTAGGCTCAATCTAATATCTACTACATCTGCATATTAAGTAACTAATTTTCAAGATAGTGCACTCAATAATAATTATACCGATGCTTATAACAACTTTGCTTATCTCCATCAGTTTTATTATCATTTTATTGGCTTTTTTAAGGACTCGTTATCAACCGCCTTTAAATCAGGGTATTATTAAGTTTTTTTGTACTTAATCCTATCTAATTTAAATTAATTTAAATACTTTATTTCAGAAAACTCCTTAGATTGTGAGAAGAATAACTCCAACTGTTCATCGACAAAAACCATTAAAAGAGTACAGTTTTCCAGTGATAGTATTAAGGAATCCCAAATAATTTGTGATAATTTGAGAAATTGTTCAAATTTAGAACAAGACTTTTCAGCGACCAACAACAATAATAATAATAATAACAACAACAGCATGAGTAATTCAAGCAACGATAGACCAAGCTTTTTGGTAAGTTTTTAATTTTTATCGATATGGATACTTCTAATCTAAAATAATAAATACCTACTGCATATTTAAGTTTCATTCTATCTCATTTTTCTAATATTTTAAAGTAAAATTTTCGGTGATAATCTTATTCTCGAAAAGTTTAGTATGGAAAAAACATCGAAAGTTTTCTAAAATAAATAAATAGAATTGTCGCAAAATTTTTTATAGATTATATTTAAAAATGATCTGGGGCCAAATCGACATTCGATATCGATCGAAATTTAAGATATAAAATCGCTTTTATGCCTAATGTAATTTTGTATCAATTTGGTATATAAAACCATTTAAAGCAATATCCACTTTATACCGAAAAATTTTCTATATAAAATTTTTATACCCAAAGACCTTCTATGTATATACATTTTTTTAATGAAAAATTTTTCATGTCAGTTTTTTGGATCCAAAAATTTAACCCGATAATTCTTCTTTAAAAAATTATGTCATACAAATTTTCTATCAAAAATTTTTTTTCAAAAAAAAATTGGTTTCAAAAAATTTTTATTAAAAAACTGTTACAAAAAATGTTGGTTTTTATAAAAAAAAAAAATTTTTAATATTTTTTACGAAAAATTTTCTATAAAATTTTTTTTTACGAAAAATTTTCTATAACAATTTTTTTTACGAAAAATTTTCTAAAAAAATTTATTTTACGAAAAATTTTCTATAAAAATTTTTTTTACGAAAAATTTTCTATAAAATTTTTTTTACGAAAAATTTTCTATAAATTTTTTTTTACGAAAAATTTTCTATAAAATTTTTTTTTACGAAAAATTTTACATAAAAATTTTTTTTACGAAAAATTTTTTATAAACTATTATTTTACGAAAAATTTTTTTATAAACAATTTTTGACGAAATTTTTTTTTTTTAATTCTTTACGAAAAATTTTCTATAAATAATTTTTTTTACGAAAAATTTTCTATAAAAAAAAAAAATTCTATAAATCGTCGCATTCGATATCGATCTAATTTTTTATTGAAGCATTTCCCATAAGGGCTTTTATAGTGGTTTCAGTTACCTTCTTGCTGTTCATGGACCCCTTCATTTTAAAATTTAAAATGTCTTTGGCGAGTCTTTTTGAGCCCTTTGTTATTCTTTTTACGAGGGTCCAATATCTCTCAATTGGTCTGAGTTATGGACAGTAAGGAGGATTTGCTTCTTTTGACACTTAAACAATTTTGCTCAGTATGTGATCGAAATCGATTGATTTCAGATATAATTTTTTTGAGATAATTTTTGTTTTTTCAAAAAAAAAAAAAAATGAAAATTTAAGCTCAAATCCTTTTGACTGATATCTTATCTTTCATTTTGCTTAATTTTTTTTTTTGTGAAAATAGGGAAAACTATCTCAAAAATTTATCTTAAATAAATCGATTTCCATATTTTTTGGATGCCATTCCATGTCCGATTTACAATAATGACAGAAAGCAAGGTAGGGCCAGAAGAAAGTAGACACCTCGTGTTGCTGTAAGACATTCTTAAATATAAATACATATCACTTTTAATACTTCAAGTTTTTATGAAGGGACTACTTTTTTTGGCGCAAGTTCAAATTTCCTGGCAAACCAAAAGCTTTTTAGCAAATTATTTTGCTTTTTGGTTCGGAATTTTTCGTCTACATTTCTTCGTCGGCAACGTAAAAAGTCTGTCCCGGAAGCTAGGAAAAGTCCATTATACAGCAATTACATTTTCTTAAGAAATTGCAATGCATTTTTTATCTCATTGTTTCGCTTACTTATTCTTACTGGAATTTCTTTCCGGAACCTATTGTACTTTATACAACTCCAGCCGCTTACTTTTCCTAACTTTTCTGACAAAAAATCCGAACGATTTGCTTTATATGCCGCTTTTCTGTTGGACAAGTTAGGATTTTTCTCTAGAAGACACAACATTTTTTTTTACCTTATTAAGATCAGAAATACGCTTTTCGCAATTAGCCCACGGTTTTCTTTTAAAAGTATGTACTGAATTCATTATACTTTCTAAAATCTGAGAAGTCTTATTTTCTGACACATTTGCTTCAAAGGCAATCATTATGAATGTACGGTTTGGATCTTTTTTATAAGTTTCAATAATTTGTTCTTTCACTTTTTTTGATTATCCGTTTCTGCACAAAATAGCTTTATGATTCTTTACATATGTTTTTTTTTTCACATAATCTACATTTATATCAAAGCCTAATGCTTATAAAAAATATTTAAATTTTGCATATTTAAAAAGAAAATATTCCCACACTTTTTATAAAATCTCAGTCCTTATCCTTATATAAAAGTTTTGTTAACAAGGTTCTTTTGATGTATTCAGAAACAAATATGCTATAATATTTTTTGAACATATTTATAATAAAAAAAAAATAACAAGATTGTCTGGATAATAAATATTATTCAAATGAACAATTATTTGCACTTAATCCTAGTCTATTACATTTATTTATTAATGTAATATTGATAAAAGCCAAAAAATGTTTATTAGGACAACTTTTACCTCGATGCGTTTCGGTGGTTGGTTAGGCCATCATCTTCAAGAGGAGGATCCCTACTTTTGGACAGATCGAAAACCTCGCATTATTACCTATTCTAAACACACAATCATTACGAATTATGTTTGTAAATCAAAGCTAAAAGCTCAGGTTATCGTTTGATCAAAAGTAAACACAAACATTTTTCAGTTTCACCTTCCTTTACATCTCACACTCCTGCTGCAGCCGTCGGCTACTATGTGCAGGAATGACGAGACTAAAAAAAGTTTGTGTTCAGTCGATAATCTGAGCTTTTACCCTTAAATTACAAACATAATTCGTAATGATTGTGTTTGTAGAATAGGTAGTAATGCAAAGTTTTCGATCTGTCTGTCTTTCTCCTGAAGATGATGACCTAGCCGAAATGCGTCGAGGAATTGGTTGTCCCCACAAAAATTTATTGGCTTTTATCAATAAATTGTTGTTTATGGTATCTCCCATAGGTCCACCTTCCCGGAATTGAAATATTGGCCACAAAAATTTATATTTTTTCATGAAATTTAAAACAAATACTGCTTATATAAACTTAAATCATTGTACCAAATTTTGTTGAAATCGGTCCACATTTGACCATAACTCCCATACAAACTCTTTTCCCAAAACGCACTAAATGAGACAAAATTCACTAAAATGTTCGTAAATCCGAAGATAATGAAAATTTTAAGTATATTTTTTGCATACATAATTTTTCTAACAACTGTAATCAATTTGCCAAATTTCGAGATAATTGGTCCACATTTGACCCTAGTTCTCATATAAGTCCAAATGACGGAAACAACTTAAATATATAAGTTTTGAGAAAATGTTTGTATGATGGCAAAATTTAGTAAATATTTTTCTTTATACGGGAAAAAGAACACTTTTGACCTTAGTGGTGAAGGTCGGGCTTGACCGACTATAGCACTTTCTTACTTGTTTCTAGTGGGTCTGGCCGGGATCGAATTTGGGACTTTTGGTATGTAGGCGGATGACTAACCTGCTATACCACTTCGGCTTACAAATTGTCTATAAAATTAATAAATTAATGTAATAAGTGCGAATAATTTTTTTAAATCATATTTTTAATCTCTAAACTGTATATAATTAACGTGGCTCTGGATTATTATGAATACATTTTCCTTAAATTTTATAACATTACGACTTAGTAATTTCATAAATATTACTACATTACAGGGAGCCTTGTTACAAAAATTTTATTTTGGACAAACTAGAGAGGTAGGTTTAGTATCACAAAAGGGGATCAAGATAATTGTGTATTTTAATAAAGATATTCACGTCATCAATCTTAGTGTGGTGAAAATATATCTTAAGCTAAACATGTTTCAAAATTCAAGAAGTTCTATATTATTTGAAAAACATTTGCAAAATTAAAAAAAAAATAAACTATATTGTATTTTGAAAATGAATACCTTTTTGGTGACATGAATACCTTTACTATTTCAAAATATTGTATAATAGCCCAATTCGCAATCCGTTGCAATCAGTCTAGGATTGTAGCATTTGCAAATCGGTTAAAAAATGTTCATATAAATTTAAAAGATTATTTTTATTATTTTATTATATATTTTATTTGCTATGTCGTTTTGCAAATGCTACAATGCTAGACTGATTGCAACGTATTGTGAACTGGGCTAATAATTATTTCATAATACTATTTGGTTATTAAAAAAAAATTAAAACAATCTGACCTTGTCTCACATTTTCTACACCACCCACAATTCTAAAGAAGTATATTAAATAAATTTCCCCTACAATTATTAATATTTTCTTACTTCTTTATAGGTCGGCGATGAAGATGTCATTAATGGCTTGGAGGCGGCGGAATCAACTGATAATTTCCCCCAAAAAATCGACAATGATTCACGGCCAAATGGTGATATATCTGAAAAAAGAAAACGTTTAAGGTAAATTTACTTAGATTCTATAAACAATTCTTAAACATTTCATCTGACCACCTTAAGCACTACCAAAATATTTAGTACGATCTAAACAAACAGGTGATTTTTTTTTGTGTTAAAACAACAACTAAAATAATAATAAACATGCCGCCATACACGGCTACGTCATCAATTAACAACAACAAAAAATGTGCTCTTGTGCTGCATGATAATTGTAAATAAAAATAAAATTAAAATTTCTCTCGTACAGAATGAGAGTTGTTTTCCCAAAAAACTCTCAATTTATACGTCAATAAACATCGTACGATATATAGAAGATAAATAAATGAATATTTATGTATTCAGAGGCGTGTGTATACAACGACTGAGGTGATACCATATTTACATATACCCGCTTTGGGGCATATTGTACTTAGCCATGAATTTGGTTGGGTACAACTTTTTAATGAAAAAATCTGAGTACATTTTAATTTAATTAAGTACCAAAGCTAAGTTTTATGTCATACGGACATAAATCGAATGTTCGCTGTAATTTTTCTGGAATATTTCTAATGCTTAACACCTGACAATTGAAAAGTTAGACAATACTAATTTCATTGCTTTTGACCATAAAAAGTTTGATTTCTTTACAACGTAAAACCCTATAGTCTACACATTATATTTCTATTTATTCCTAAACTTAAATAGTTATTGTTGTTGCAAAGATATGAGTGTTTGTCATATCTGCGGTATTTTAAAGAGTGCTCTAAATAAAATTTGTAGTTGGATTTTCTTAAATAAAAATCAAACCTTTTAATATAAAAACTCTACAAAATACGCAAATATAATGACATATTATACAAAATCATTTAGCATTAAAATGTTTACTTAGTACTCGGGTTTTGCAAAATTATCGACTTTTTTCGGAAACCCTCCCATTAAAGATTTTACAGTTGCTTCTGATACCTTTTTGGAGCATGTGTTCCACCTGCGCTTAAAATCGGACATGTTCTTGGAAATCTTTCCTGTGTTCTTCAATTCCTTTTTTACCAGAGCCCAATACCTTTCCACAGGCCGAAGTTGTGGACAGTTAGGTGGATTTGCCTCTCGTGGTACAAAAATGACATTATTCTTTGAGTACCACTCAAGTGCCTTTTTTCCATAATGGCATGATGCCAAATAGGGCCAAAAAAATGTAGTCACTCTGTGCTCTCTTAAAAAGGGTAACAACCATTTTTGTAGGCACTCCTTTATATAAATTTCCGTGTTTATTGTGACAGATGCCACAAATACTTTACTTCTTTTGCCACAACTGCAAATAGCTTTCCACACGAGAAACTTCTTAGGGAATTTTGTTTGTTTTTTTGTGCGAAACTCTTGCCGAACATTGCCCCGTTTATCAGCAACATAAAAATCTTGACCAGGAAGTTGAGAAAAGTCTGCCAGTACGTATGTTTCATCATCCATCGCACAACAGGTGTATTTTTTTTATAAAATCAGACTTCAATTTTTTCGCTCGTTTTTTGCTTCTAAGTTCTTTATAGCATTGCGATCTGGAACCTTTTGGACTTTGTATGTCTTCAGTCCAGCATAAGCTTTGACTCTATGTGCAAAATTCCTAGAACATTTCACCGTACGAGCTGCTTTTCTTAAAGAAGTGTTAGGCGCTCTTCGAAAGAGTCGCTCGGCTTCTTTTGCCTTACCAATATCTGTAGGACCTTTTTTCCTCCCTGATCCAAGTTTTCTTTTAATGCTCAGGTTTTCCTTATACCGTCTGATGGCATTAGAAACCGTTCGAGGGTCAACTTTCAAATTTTTAGCTATTTTTTTAAAAGTCCATGACGGATTTTTTTTTAAAGTTTTAATTATATTTTCACGAACTTTTTTTTCGCAGTCCATTTTGATTGAAATAACTATTGAAAATTAATAATTTCTAAAATAATAGTATCTGACATATCTATAGAAACTAACTTGATCAAAAAATAAATTATTTCTTGCACTATGGATAAATTTTGTCTAAAATAGTAAATGCATATTTTTTTTAGAACACTCTAGGCGAGTTCCCCTAAGAAACTAAAATGAAAAAATAATTAAAAAAATTTGAAGTATTGTAGGGTAACACTACCCAGTAAACAAAGTGTGGAAAAAGATGTACTAAATCGAAGTATGCAGCAGTGATGCCAACCAAAGATTTTACTTTGTGGGAGATTCGGCATTAAAAAGTAGTAGATTCCACAAAATTCACTTCGAAAAAGTGGTAGATCTACCACTTTTAGTATTTTAGAATATTTTCGTTTATGTTAATTTTATTTTGACCATGTTATCAAAGTATAGGTCGCAATTCTAAAGATAATTTGATGAAATTTGTCACAGATCATTTCTCATTTTGACAGTGGGACCATGGCTATTGAAATTCGGCAAAATCGGCCCATTATTTATGGTACCTACCATAGGTCCCACTTTCCACTGGCCACAAATATCAAAATTTTTTTCATGAAATTTAAAACAAATACTGCTTCGGTCCACATTTGACCATAGCTCCCATACAAACTCTTCTGTCAAAACGCACAAAATGAGACGAAAATAATTAAAACGCTCGTAAATCTAAAGATAATGAGAATTTTAAGTTTATTTTTTGCACACATAATTTTTGTAACAACTGTAATCAATTTACCAAATTTCGAGATAATCGGTCCACAGCTCTCATATAAGTCCAAATGACGGAAACAACTTAAATATATAAGTTTTGAGGAAATGTTTGTATGATGGCAAGTTTAGCAAATTTTCGTTTTTATACAGAAAGAATAACACTTTTGAAGGATATTGTATGGTCGGGCTTGACCGACTATAGCACTTTCTTACTTGTTTTATTCTAGAAAAATGATGCCAGAAATTTTCAACACGTATATTTTCTTCTAGAGAGAAAGGAAATGTAATATTTCCAAAAGCCTCCACTTCTGATCTAATTCGCTGCGGTCTAAAGGGTATAATTCTAAAAAGATGAACATGTTATAAAAAGTATATATATTTCTTTGTAACAGCGGCTCAATGTTGCGTTTTTGGTAAGGAAAAAATTGAGTCAACACAATTATTAAAAAGCTTAAAAAAGTGGTAGATTCTACTTAAAAAGTGGTAGAGTGTAGAAAGATACCCAAAAGTGGTAGATCTACTACAAAAGTGGTAGAGTTGGCATCGCTGGTATGCAGTACGAATTCGGGTGCAGAACTAATGAATTAACATAAGCGTGTCTTTGAAGGGATGTTGTTCATTTTTGACAACTTTTCATAGTAAACAAGTAAGAAAATGCTATAGTCGGTCAAGTCCGACCATACGATACCCTTCACCACTAAGATCAAAGGTGTTCTTTTCGCTAAATAAAGAGAAATATTTGCTAAATGTTGCCATCATACAAACATTTTCTCAAAACTTAAAGATTTAAGCTGATTCCGTCATTTGAACTTATATGATAGCTAGGGTTAAATGTGGACCGATTATTTCGAAATTTGGCATATTGATTACATTTCTTGCAAAAATTATGTATGCAAAAAATAAACTTACAATTCTCATTATATTCAGATCTACGAGCGTTTTAGTGATTTTTGTCTCATTTAGTGCGTTTTAACAGAAAAGTTTGTATGGGAGCTATGGTCAAATATGGACCGATTTCAACGAAATTGGGTACAGTGATTTAAGTTTACATAAGCAGTATTTTTTAAATTTCATGAAAAAATATTGATATTTGTGGCCAAAATATAAATTCCGGGAAGTGCGACCTATGGTAGGTACCATAAATAATGGACCGATTTTGACGAATTTCAATAGCCTAATCTTTTTAACTTTTATGTCTCATATATCCGATGGAAAACAGAATACATCTTTTACGCATAGAATGGTGCTTATTTTGAAGCTTTTTAACCATGTTTAACAAGTAAAAAAGCTCTATAGTAGTTAAAACCGACCTTTACCCTTTACCCACTGAGGTCAAATGGCTTTTCTGTTTCTTACATAAATCCAGATACATATTTGCTAAATTTTGTCATCATACAAACATTTTCTTAAAACTTATATCAAGACCTTATTTTGAAAGCGGATCCATTTTTTTAAATTGAGATATAAAGGGTTTTTGTTTTAGTGTTTTTAAAAATATAGGTGACCAATTTTAGTAAATTAAATCTTAGGTTTTGATCAGAACCTATCAAATTTTTGCTTTCATGAAAATAAATTAATAAAAACCATTTAGAAATGCGTTTTTAAGCGGGTTTAATGGACTTATACCACTTTCAAAACAAACATTTTACAATATTAATTTTTTCGAAAAATTTCCTATAAAAAGTAAATTGTCGAAAAATTTCCTATAAAATATAAATTTTCGAAAAATTTCCTATAAAAAGTAAATTTTTGAAAAATTTCCTATAAAAAGTAAATTTTTGAAAAATTTCCTATAAAAAGTAAATTTTTGAAAAATTTCCTATAAAAAGTAAATTTTTGAAAAATTTCCTATAAAAAGTAAATTTTTGAAAAATTTCCTATAAAAAGTAAATTTTTGAAAAATTTCCTATAAAAAGTAAATTTTTGAAAAATTTCCTATAAAAAGTAAATTTTTGAAAAATTTCCTATATAAAACAAATTTTTGAAAAATTTCCTATATAAAACAAATTTTTGAAAAATTTCCTATATAAAACAAATTTTTGAAAAATTTTCTATATAAAATAAATTTTTGAAAAATTTCCTATAAAAAGTAAATTTTTGAAAAATTTCCTATAAAAAGTAAATTTTTGAAAAATTTCCTATAAAAAGTAAATTTTTGAAAAATTTCCTATAAAAAGTAAATTTTTGAAAAATTTCCTATATAAAACAAATTTTTGAAAAATTTCCTATATAAAACAAATTTTTGAAAAATTTCCTATATAAAACAAATTTTTGAAAAATTTTCTATATAAAATAAATTTTTGAAAAATTTCCTATAAAAAGTAAATTTTTGAAAAATTTCCTATAAAAAGTAAATTTTTGAAAAATTTCCTATAAAAAGTAAATTTTTGAAAAATTTCCTATAAAAAGTAAATTTTTGAAAAATTTCCTATAAAAAGTAAATTTTTAAAAAATTTCCTATAAAAAGTAAATTTTTGAAAAATTTCCTATAAAAAGTAAATTTTTGAAAAATTTCCTATAAAAAGTAAATTTTTGAAAAATTTCCTATAAAAAGTAAATTTTGAAAAATTTCCTATAAAAAGTAAATTTTTGAAAAATTTCCTATAAAAAGTAAATTTTGAAAAATTTCCTATAAAAAGTAAATTTTTGAAAAATTTCCTATAAAAAGTAAATTTTTGAAAAATTTCCTATAAAAAGTAAATTTTTGAAAAATTTCCTATAAAAAGTAAATTTTTGAAAAATTTCCTATAAAAAGTAAATTTTGAAAAATTTCCTATAAAAAGTAAATTTTTGAAAAATTTCCTATAAAAAGTAAATTTTCGAAAAATTTCCTATAAAATATAAATTTTCGAAAAATTTCCTATAAAAAGTAAATTTTTGAAAAATTTCCTATAAAAAGTAAATTTTTGAAAAATTTCCTATATAAAACAAATTTTTGAAAAATTTCCTATATAAAACAAATTTTTGAAAAATTTCCTATATAAAACAAATTTTTGAAAAATTTTCTATATAAAATAAATTTTTGAAAAATTTCCTATAAAAAGTAAATTTTTGAAAAATTTCCTATAAAAAGTAAATTTTTGAAAAATTTCCTATAAAAAGTAAATTTTTGAAAAATTTCCTATAAAAAGTAAATTTTTGAAAAATTTCCTATAAAAAGTAAATTTTTGAAAAATTTCCTATAAAAAGTAAATTTTTGAAAAATTTCCTATAAAAAGTAAATTTTTGAAAAATTTCCTATAAAAAGTAAATTTTTGAAAAATTTCCTATAAAAAGTAAATTTTTAAAAAATTTCCTATAAAAAGTAAATTTTTGAAAAATTTCCTATAAAAAGTAAATTTTTGAAAAATTTCCTATAAAAAGTAAATTTTTGAAAAATTTCCTATAAAAAGTAAATTTTGAAAAATTTCCTATAAAAAGTAAATTTTTGAAAAATTTCCTATAAAAAGTAAATTTTGAAAAATTTCCTATAAAAAGTAAATTTTTGAAAAATTTCCTATAAAAAGTAAATTTTTGAAAAATTTCCTATAAAAAGTAAATTTTTGAAAAATTTCCTATAAAAAGTAAATTTTTGAAAAATTTCCTATAAAAAGTAAATTTTGAAAAATTTCCTATAAAAAGTAAATTTTTGAAAAATTTCCTATAAAAAGTAAATTTTCGAAAAATTTCCTATAAAATATAAATTTTCGAAAAATTTCCTATAAAAAGTAAATTTTTGAAAAATTTCCTATAAAAAGTAAATTTTTGAAAAATTTCCTATATAAAACAAATTTTTGAAAAATTTCCTATATAAAACAAATTTTTGAAAAATTTCCTATATAAAACAAATTTTTGAAAAATTTTCTATATAAAATAAATTTTTGAAAAATTTCCTATAAAAAGTAAATTTTTGAAAAATTTCCTATAAAAAGTAAATTTTTGAAAAATTTCCTATAAAAAGTAAATTTTTGAAAAATTTCCTATAAAAAGTAAATTTTTGAAAAATTTCCTATAAAAAGTAAATTTTTGAAAAATTTCCTATAAAAAGTAAATTTTTGAAAAATTTCCTATAAAAAGTAAATTTTTAAAAAATTTCCTATAAAAAGTAAATTTTTGAAAAATTTCCTATAAAAAGTAAATTTTTGAAAAATTTCCTATAAAAAGTAAATTTTTGAAAAATTTCCTATAAAAAGTAAATTTTTGAAAAATTTCCTATAAAAAGTAAATTTTTGAAAAATTTCCTATAAAAAGTAAATTTTTGAAAAATTTCCTATAAAAAGTAAATTTTTGAAAAATTTCCTATAAAAAGTAAATTTTTGAAAAATTTCCTATAAAAAGTAAATTTTTGAAAAATTTCCTATAAAAAGTAAATTTTTGAAAAATTTCCTATATAAAACAAATTTTTGAAAAATTTCCTATATAAAACAAATTTTTGAAAAATTTTCTATATAAAACAAATTATTGAAAAATTTTCTATATAAAATAAATTTTTGAAAAATTTCCTATAAAAAGTAAATTTTTGAAAAATTTCCTATAAAAAGTAAATTTTTGAAAAATTTCCTATAAGAAGTAAATTTTTGAAAAATTTCCTATAAAAAGTAAATTTTTGAAAAATTTCCTATAAAAAGTAAATTTTTGAAAAATTTCCTATAAAAAGTAAATTTTTGAAAAATTTCCTATAAAAAGTAAATTTTTAAAAAATTTCCTATAAAAAGTGAATTTTTTAAAAATTTCCTATAAAAAGTGAATTTTTGAAAAATTTCCTATAAAAAGTAAATTTTTGAAAAATTTCCTATAAAAAGTAAATATTTGAAAAATTTCCTATAAAAAGTAAATTTTTGAAAAATTTCTTATAAAAGTAAATTTTTGAAAAATTTCCTATAAAAAGTAAATTTTTGAAAAATTTCCTATATAAAATAAATTTTTAAAAAATTTCCTATAAAAAGTAAATTTTTGAAAAATTTCCTATAAAAAGTAAATTTTCGAAAAATTTCCTATAAAAAGTAAATTTTTGAAAAATTTCCTATAAAAAGTAAATTTTTAAAAAATTTCCTATAAAAAGTAAATTTTTGAAAAATTTCCTATAAAAAGTAAATTTTTGAAAAATTTCCTATAAAAAGTAAATTTTTGAAAAATTTCCTAGAAAAAATAAATTTTTGAAAAATTTCCTATAAAAAGTAAATTTTTTATAAATTTCCTATTAAAAGTAAATTTTTGAAAAATTTCCTATAAAAAGTAAATTTTCGAAAAATTTCCTATAAAAAGTAAATTTTTGAAAAATTTCCTATAAAAATTAAATTTTTAAAAAATTTCCTATAAAAAGTAAATTTTTGAAAAATTTCCTATAAAAAGTAAATTTTCGAAAAATTTCCTATAAAAAAAAGAAAATTTTTGAAAAATTTAATATAAAAAGTGAATTTTTGGAAAATTTCCTATAAAAAGAAAATTTTTGAAAAATTTCCTATTAAGAGTAAATTTAAAAAAAAACTAAAAATCATTCCGCCAAATTTTCAGTATTTTCTTTTTTCAGTAGTAGAAAATTTAAAATATTTTTAAATATCAATAAGAACAATTTTAGACTCGTACTACTATGAAAATAAGTTTAACTTTTACTCTGTGCGAGTAAATATTTCTTTTATAATTTAAAAATGCATTAAACTTAACCCACTTTCAAAAAAGAAAATAAAATTTTTATTTTATTTGAAGAAACATTTCCTTTTAAAACTAAAAATGTATTGGACTTAATCCACTTTCAAAACAAATAAATTTAAAATTTTTGTTTTGTTTGAATAATTTTTTCTTTTAAATTGAAAAATGTATGGGACTTAAACCACTTTCAAAATAAAAAGTTGTATCAAATCATCAACTACAAAATGTTTGACTGTCAATATCAATCACTACTTGAAGTGAAATATAGGCGTGATGTAATATTTTTATGCCATTTTCTTTAGTTTCCTTTCTAAATCTATGCAACATTTTTATATAAAGATAAAAAACAACAAAATTTTTAATTTTGAATGACCTTTGTATAATTTATTTAAGTATATAGGTAGTGGTCACATAATTGTGGACGCAATAAAAAGTGTAAAATTTGCAAATTTTATATTATTAAAAAACTCGTAATCTATTTTATAAAAAATATTTAATGTTTAAGAGTTTTTTGGTTTGATTTGTTAGAAGCATACAAAATCTGGTTCTAAGCTCATAGTATGAGCAGAGTGCGAAGCCGAGCGGCTCGAAGCCGGCGCTGAGTCGCCGCCGGGAGAATTTTTCGATAGTCAGCCGCCGCCGAAAGAACCGGCTCGTGTCGGCTTAAATTTCAAACCGAAATATTTTTATTTTTAGATAAATATATTTTTTAGTACTAAATTTTGTTAAGAGGTTGTGGGTTCGAATCCTGTCTCAGGTTCATATCATAAATTTTTATTTTTTATTTTTAATAACTTTTATGATTTAAATTAGATTAATAATTTTTAAGAATACTGAAAAAACTATGTGACACTTAGCAGTGTGGAATGCTGCATTTTCTGTCCCGCTACGGACTTCATCAGTACACTGTGTCACAAACTGTTAGATGCCAGTAGTTAAGATCATCTATTTAACTAAATTCTTAAGCGAAATGGAAAACGAGAATTATATTAAAACTCATTTCCATTTAACCTATGGCCATATGATCGATTCAGTTAGATGAACTTATCCACCATAGTTTTTTCCTTTAACATAAATTCTTTCTCTTAACATAAATTCTTGGTTCAACTAAAAATTAATTTCTTTCATTACTTAATTTTTTAATAAGACTTGGTTTTTTTATTTAATAAGAAGATACATAAAAGTATTATCAACTTAATCTTTCATTTAAAGCACGATTTTTGTACGCGAAAATATGAGGGCAGGTTAAAAAGTGTATAATTCTGGCAACACGTGTTACTACCCTCAATTTTTTTTAATTTGGCAACGTAGAAAATATCAATCTTCTTGTATTCGGCTTAAAGCCGGCGCACAGCCGCCGCTGGTCCATTTTTCTAGCCGCCGCCGCCGACAATTTGTAATCGGCTTCGCCCTCTGAGTATGAGCCCAATATCTCTGAAAGGACATGTCCGATTTTGTCAAGTCATGTATCGTAGGATAGGTATTCTCTCCATATATTATCCTATTTAAGTAAATAATTTTTATAATCGCCAACAAAGATTTTTTCAGCATGTTTAGTAGTCCAGTTTTATGTGACCACAGACTTTATATTTTCTTAAAAAAACTATTTCAGTTTAACTAAAGGTATATTATTTATATACACTAAAAATTTCAAGAACAAACGTCAAGAAATGACCAAGCTATTGAGTTTTGGCCGTATTCTCCCACTGTGCTATGGTGGTGAAGGGTATAATAAAAAGAAATATACAAGTTATTGAGTTTTGGCCGCATTTTACCACCGTACCTTGTAACAAAAAAGTACCTTAAATTTCCCCTTTAAAACAGTTCTATTGTTTACTATCAAATAAACTTTAACAAGCCGCTATATAAAGAATATGAATGAAATTCTTCTCATTTAAATAAACTCTTTTTTTATAAAATTTTTTTATTTGAATAACTCTGTAAACAAAAAAAAAACATGCGAATATTTGAAAAGTGAGAGATGGTTTGTGAGTTTTTTTAAAAAGGGTTTTTAACGTGTTGATTTAAATAACCGAATTAGATAAACATTTTTAAAATATAAAATCTCGACACTTAGAAAGAAATAAAATTTAAAACATACGTTTTTATTTAAAGATGATTTTAGGTTTTTGTATTTACAAATTTATTTGAAAATCTCTCGCTTTCTCTTAGCGCTGCGCATACGAAACAACAGAATTGTATATTGTAACGTGCTTATTTCGCTTACAAACTTACTTACGAATATTTAGTTAGTTATTTGGTTTGTTGGTTGGTTGCACCTTTTCTACGTCTCCTCCGTATTAACTTATTTTGATTTTTATTTTTGATTTAAGCTTTAGTAGTATTTTTGACGTCGCTGGTTTTACAACGTAGTTTTTTCCCCGTAAAAATTCCGATTGTTGTCGAGAAAAGTAGATAAAAAGTTTAAAAAAACAATTGAAACGGTTAATTTTTATACTTATTGCTAAAAAAGTTATTGTTAGTGTTAATGTGCAAGTTGTTGTTGTTGCTAAAAAAAAATTTAATTTTCTTGTTTAAATAAAAATTTTTTTGTTGTAATAATTATTTTTCATTAAAGTGCTAATTAAAAAGTTAAAGTGTTTTTGTCAATTTTTATGTTTTTAGTAGTTTCATTACTACTGCTAACAACAATGCTCAAGAGACGTGCCAGTAAACGTTTTGTACTTGTTGAGTCCGGTGAATTGCAAGACTCGGGAAATTCCAATTCAACAACTCCAATCGTTTCCATAACAGGCGATAACTCTCAACAAGAGCCTACCTTTCCTACAACGCCCAATAACAATAATAATTCCGAGATCATGGATCAATCAAATTTATTAAAAGTTCAAACAACATCCTTGGGCAGCAACTCTAATACTACAACGGGAAGCCTAAAGTAATAATTGCATATATATATTATAAATGACCTTATGTTCATTAATAATTTATTTAAATAGTTTATACAAAGTTGTTTTTTCCAACGTATATTTTAAATAATTAAAAAAATTTACACGTAACTAGTTAGTATATGGTTAAAGTTTAATCCAAATCGAAAAATATGACGTATATCCACCTTTGTTTACTCAGACAGAGACAGGTTGAAGATGGCCGTAACATTTTTAGTTAATAATACAAAAAAAAAAAATAATAATTATTTGTTTTGGCCAGAATTGAAGACAAGATTGTTGTTATTGTTACCAAGAAATCGAACTCTTAAGTTTAATAACTTCTCTATGAAGAGCAGTCGGTCTATCTTTTATGTTTTATTAAGAGAAAGTTTGTACAATGCCAACTTTTAAATGTGGTCTTTAACTTATGGGTACTTTTTATACCCTTCCCACCATAGATGGAAAAAGGTATTATAAGTTTGTGCTGATGTATGTAACGCATAGAAATATTTGTCTTGGACCCACCTTTTAGTATACCAATAGGCTTAGAATCACTTTCTGAGTCGATTTAGCGATGTCCGCCCGTCTGGACGGCTGGCTGGCTGGACCCCCATGTAAACCACGTAATCAAAGTACAGATCGCAATTCTAAAGATAATTTGATGAAATTTGGCATTGAAATTCGTCAAAATCGGTCCATTATTTATGGTACCTCTCATAGGTCCCACTTCCCGGAATTAATATATTGGCTACAAATATCAATATTTTTTCATGAAATTTCATGAAACTGTACCAAATTTCATTGAAATCGGCCCACATTTGACCATAGCTCACATACAAACTCTTTTGTCAAAACTAGGGTTTGCAGTTCAGTTTTAACCGAAACTGAAACCTCGGTTTTTTATGCCTCAAAACCGAAACCGAAAACCGCGGCTTTAGCTATTTAGTTTTCATAATTTTTTGTTGGTATTATTCAGAAATAACATTTGCACGTAATTTGTCGTAATTTGAAGCAGAAGAATGAAACAAGCAAAAGGTGTTTACAATGGACAGGTGTAAGGGGAAGACGGTATAAAGAGTGCTCTAAATAAAATTTGTAGTTGGATTTTCTTAAATAAAAATCAAACCTTTTAATATAAAAACTCTACAAAATACGCAAATATAATGACATATTATACAAAATCATTTAGCATTAAAATGTTTACTTAGTACTCGGGTTTTGCAAAATTATCGAATTTTTTTCGGAAACCCTCCCATTAAAGATTTTAAAGTTGCTTCTGATACCTTTTTTGAGCATGTGTTCCACCTGCACTTAAAATCGGACATGTTCTTGGAAATCTTTCTTGTGTTCTTCAATTCCTTTTTTACCAGAGCCCAATACCTTTCCACAGGCCGAAGTTCTGGACAGTTAGGTGGATTTGCCTCTCGTGGTACAAAAATTACATTATTCTTTGAGTACCACTCAAGTGCCTTTTTTCCATAATGGCATGATGCCAAATCGGGCCAAAAAAATGTAGTCACTCTGTGCTCTCTTAAAAAGGGTAACAACCGTTTTTGTAGGCACTCCTTTATATAAATTTCTGTGTTTATTGTGCCAGATGCCACAAATACTTTACTTCTTTTGCCACAACTGCAAATAGCTTGCCACACAAGAATCTTCTTAGGGAATTTTGTTTGTTTTTTTGTGCGAAACACTTGCCGAACATTGCCCCGTTTATCAGCAACATAAAAATCTTGACCAGGAAGTTGAGAAAAGTCTGCCAGAACGTATGTTTCATCATCCATCACACAACAGGTGTATTTTTTTATAAAATCAGACTTCAATTTTTTCGCTCGTTTTTTTGCTTCTAAGTTCTTTATAGCATTGCGATCTGGAACCTTTTGGACTTTGTATGTCTTCAGTCCAGCATAAGCTTTGACTCTATGTGCAAAATTCGTAGAACATTTCACAGTACGAGCTGCTTTTCTTAAAGAAGTGTTAGGCGCTCTTCGAAAGAGTCGCTCGACTTCTTTTGCTTTACCAATATCTGTAGGACCTTTTTTCCTCCCTGATCCAGGTTTTCTTTCAATGCTCAGGTTTTCCTCATACCGTCATACCGGCATTAGAAACCGTTCGAGGGTCAACTTTCAAATTTTTAGCTATTTTTTTAAAAGTCCATGACGGATTTTTTTGAAAAGTTTTAATTATATTTTCACGAACTTTTTTTTCGCAGTCCATTTTGATTGAAATAACTATTGAAAATTAATAATTTCTAAAATAATAGTATCTGACATATCTATAGAAACTAACTTGATCAAAAAATAAATTATTTCTTGCACTATGGATAAATTTTGTCTAAAATAGTAAATGCATATTTTTTAGAACACTCTTTATGAACGTAAATATTCACGATTCTCATGGTAAATTTTATAACCTGGGCCGTATTTTAGGAACGTGTAATTTTAAGCAAACGCAAGAGACCATTACACGGCATTTACACATGCAAGTGCAAGCTCAATACATTTATATTTTTTTACTAACACAATCACACTTCTGCAAGTTGTAGGCTCACTGGCAAGCGATTTTGATTGCCAGTGATTTTTTTACTTGCATGTCAGAAGAATACGTATACACAACTTGTAACAAGTCACCTACGTGTGTAAACGTACTGTTAGACAAAGGCTAATGGAGTTTAATATTTCACTTGGTACAAACATCGTAGCATGTACTATAGATGGAGCAGCAGCCAATATCAAATTTGTATCTGAAAATCAATTTTGAAGACGGCGGCGATGAAACTTTGACTCATTTAAAACCGATTTCCCATAAACATTTGAATCTAGAGGCTGTAAGAAAAACTGTTCGGTATTTCAAAAAATCGTCAGTTCGTTATAATATTTAAAAACAAGCGTTAAAAAGCATTATAATCGTGAATTAAGTTTATTTACTCTTAGATTTCTGCTTCTAAAGAAATGCTGTCGACCTTAGATTTGCTTCATTCTATAGACTTTGAAATTGTAAATTCTTTAAAATCGTTGCTATTTGTAAAAATTACTATTGAAGCAATTTGTCGCTCGGATTCAAATATTATTCACGCTAAAGGGGCTCTGCAGTTTCTCCAAAATAAACAAGACTTATTTAATAAATCGATCATATTTAAAAAACCTGAATTATTTTCCTGAATTTTAGTATTAAATTATAATATGTTTTATTGAAGTTATCTAAATTTTCCTACAAAATTAAACTGAAATAGTTTTATTAAAAAAAACCGAAAACCGAACCAAAACCGGCCGGTTTCCCCAAAACCGCAGTTTCTCATTTTTACGGTTTTTTGCAACCCTAGTCAAAACGCTCTAAATGAGACAAAAATCACTAAAACGCTCGTAAATCTGATGAGAGCTTTAATTTTGTTTTCTGCATACGTTATTTTTGAAATAACTGTAATCAATTTGCCAAATTTCGAGATAATCGGTTCACATTTGACCGTAGCTCTCATATAAGACTAAATTACGAAAACAGCTTAAATAAATAAGTTTTGAGAAAATATTTGTATCATGGCAAAATTTAGCGAATATTTGTCTTTATACAGGAAAAAGAATACCTTTGACCTTAGTGGTGAAGGGTATCGTATGGTCGGGCTTGACCGACTTTAGCACTTTCTTACTTGTTGGAAGTTAGTTTTTGTTTGTAATATGGGCAAATCCTGCGTGACGGACGATACATTTGTACGGATTTTGTTGTACTTAAATGAATCCCATTGCCGTTTTACACGAGATATCTTTGTACAGATTTCGGAGAATATTAGGCCATCGATTTTGCTCTCGAATGGAATTTGTTAATTTACATACTTGCTTTTTAGGAAAAATATATTAGCTTTTAAAGTGCTGTGACGGACGCTATAAAAAATGGAAGTGATTTTTTTTTTTGCAGCACGTGTTTTTGTAATTTTCATCAAAACGGTCCTAGTAATAAAAAAAATTGTAAATACATTGAAGATAGAGGAAAATCAGAGGATTACAAAACAGCTTTTATAAAATATTTTAAAGTTTCCAGTTTCACCAAAAATCGATAGATGAACTGTTGCAAAAAAAAAATCAAATGTCAAAAGCATCAAATTTGCCCCACTGTTGTTTTTTTAACACCTAATACCTTAAATACCCCACATTAATCTGTGGATATAGATAGTGTTATTGCTTTATGAATACGACAGATATGTGTTCGTAAATATTGTATTTACTTATTATCCTTTATAATATATACTTTGACGGACGCTACACACTTTCCTTTACATATTATTCTGTAAAATGCTATATAAACATATATATATTTTTAGCCTAATGTAAAGCATACTATAAGTTCTCTTTACGAACCAAGTTCAATTGGAGAAAAAAGAAAAATTGCAATAGTCAAATTTAAAAAAAAACCTTTATTTCTGTGACGGACGCTACACACTGTGAGCCCATTTTTACTTGACGTTATTTATATCACTCCAATTACTTTTGATGGGGTCTTTTACGTCTAATTGTATAAAATTAAGCAGACTTTGAGCCCATACTGAAACTTGATACCTAAATTGATGTTTTTGTGATTTTTATGAACTTTTAAAAAACCTATTATTTTAAAATATTTATAAAAATTCGAGAAGAACTACAAAGTCAATACTAATTAAATAGTGGTAATGTCTACTGGTAGATTTCGTAGGAACTCTAAATGTTAAATGTCAATAGTAGATAACATTGGATGGGGCAAAATAGGCAAGTAGTACTGGAGACATTGTCAATAGCAAAACAGTATTGTTTCTCTGACGGCATTTACTGCAGGGTTATATATTCTAAAGGATCAATACATGCTTAATTTTTTCATAAACACAAGTACGCGATTTTGACAGTTTTAAAATTTGTAATTTTATAATTCAAGAACGAGCTCACCTATCCAAACCAAATGTTTAGGCTTTGTTTGGAATGTTTAGTAGATAGTTTTTGTGAAGTTTGCACAAAATCGGCCAAGGCATCTTCAACGCAGAAGAACGGCTGGACCGATTTGATAAATTTGTTTTTCAAGTTAGGATAAAATTTGGAAAATGGTTGCACGACTATTGGTACTTTGATTCGAGAGTGTTGGCCATTTTATGTACTGTTTTAATTCGTTTGAAAAACGGCCAACTCAAATTTACTTTTTATAAGAAATTTCGAAATAGGTTTTTTTTTAATTTCCTGTAAAAAGTAATTTTTAAAAAATTTTCTATAAAAACTAAATTTTTCAAAAAAGTAAATTTTCGAAAAAATTGCTGTAAAAGCAAAATTTCCTATAAAGTAAATTTGGAAAAAATTTCCTATCAAAAGTAAATGTTCGAAAAAATTCCCATAAAAAGTAAATTTTTGAAAAATTTCTTATAAAAAGTAAATTTTTGAAAAATTTCTTATTAAAAGTAAATTTTCCTCTGGTTATTTAAGGGTTAATTTCTTAAAAAATATGACAGAAAGAAGCTTTTGAAAGTATATTTTAGCATCCATATTATACATAAAGAGTGTTCTAAAAAAAATATGCATTTACTATTTTAGACAAAATTTATCCATAGTGCAAGAAATAATTTATTTTTTGATCAAGTTAGTTTCTATAGATATGTCAGATATTATTATTTTAGAAATTATTAATTTTCAATAGTTATTTCAATCAAAATGGACTGCGAAAAAAAAGTTCGTGAAAATATAATTAAAACTTTTCAAAAAAATCCGTCATGGACTTTTAAAAAAATAGCTAAAAATTTGAAAGTTGACCCTCGAACGGTTTGTAATGCCATCAGACGGTATAAGGAAAACCTGAGCATTGAAAGAAAACCTGGATCAGGGAGGAAAAAAGGTCCTACAGATATTGGTAAGGCAAAAGAAGTCGAGCGACTCTTTCGAACATCGCCTAACACTTCTTTAAGAAAAGCAGCTCGTACGGTGAAATGTTCTACGAATTTTGCACATAGAGTCAAAGCTTATGCTGGACTGAAGACATACAAAGTCCAAAAGGTTCCAGATCGCAATGCTATAAAGAACTTAGAAGCAAAAAAACGAGCGAAAAAATTGAAGTCTGATTTTATAAAAAAATACACCTGTTGTGTGATGGATGATGAAACATACGTACTGGCAGACTTTTCTCAACTTCCTAGTCAAGATTTTTATGTTGCTGATAAACGGGGCAATGTTCGGCAAGAGTTTCGCACAAAAAAACAAACAAAATTCCCTAAGAAGTTTCTCGTGTGGCAAGCTATTTGCAGTTGTGGCAAAAGAAGTAAAGTATTTGTGGCATCTGGCACAATAAACACAGAAATTTATATAAAGGAGTGCCTACAAAAACGGTTGTTACCCTTTTTAAGAGAGCACAGAGTGACTACATTTTTTTGGCCCGATTTGGCATCATGCCATTATGGAAAAAAGGCACTTGAGTGGTACTCAAAGAATAATGTCATTTTTGTACCACGAGAGGCAAATCCATCTAACTGTCCAGAACTTCGGCCTGTGGAAAGGTATTGGGCTCTGGTAAAAAAGGAATTGAAGAACACATTCAAGATTTTCAAGAACATGTCCGATTTTAAGCGCAGGTGGAACACATGCTCCAAAAAGGTATCAGAAGCAACTGTAAAATCTTTAATGGGAGGGTTTCCGAAAAAAGTCGATAATTTTGCAAAACCCGAGTACTAAGTAAACATTTTAATGCTAAATGATTTTGTATTATATGTCATTATATTTGCGTATTTTGTAGAGTTTTTATATTAAAAGGTTTGATTTTTATTTAAGAAAATCCAACTACAAATTTTATTTAGAGCACTCTTTATGTATGCTATAATACTGGTAACTTCATATTTTTATCAGTATTTCAGATTCAAGAGCTGACCTTAACTGATAAGAATTATTTTGTATACAAAAGTACCATTTATTTCATCATTTAGTACCTCTACAAATTTTCTCTCTTTCTCATTTTTAGAGATTTTTCTTTATTTCGAATTTCTCATTGCATTTTGATATCTCGGCGTTTGTTTTGATTGTGTCACACCACGGCTAACCAAAAAAAAACCTCAGACAGAGGAAGAGAGTGAAAGCAATAATCAAATATAACTTAAATATAACGATAAAACATTTTTTGATTTATTCAGTTACAATATCTATTTATTTTTGTTTATTTCTAAATAAATTTCATATAATTTATTACATATTTTTTTAAAATTATATTTAATTAGATAAGTAATAAAGCTAAAGACAAACAATTTGTTAGTAATTCACAGCGAAAAGTAATCGAATTGTTAAGACGTGTGTGTGTTCTGTTCGTACGATTCAGTCAGTCAGTCTGTGTGTCTCATTATCGGAAAAGCGAATGAACGAAAGCAAAAAAAACCTAACTAAAGAAAATTACACAAGATTTTTCTTTTTAGTTTTCCACGCGACCTGTTCACAAGAAAAACACAATAATTTCGATTTAAGTATTTCTTTTTTAAATAATTGATAATTTAGTTTAAGTAATTAATGAAATGTGCTGTGAGTATTAAAAAGTGATGTATAATTTTTTTAATACTTCCCTTTAAACTAAATCTTTCTGTACTCTTAAGGTAAGCTTTTTATTGTCAAAATTGACGACTGTTCGTCATGCCACCAAAAAAGGCCTACTACAAACCGAAATACCACAATATGCTACCATACGTGAAATACATCGTTCCGGCTTATATTCGAAACGTTTTTGTTTTGTTATTAAGCCTAAATATCTTAAACAAAGGTACAAAAATGCTCTATATTATACGTTTATTGCATGTGAATGAATATCGAATATTTGTTTTTTTTTTGGGATATTAAAAATCCTTTTTGAAATTTGTTTTTACTAATATAAAAAAATTAACTAAATTTTTGTGTAAAATTAGCAATTGTTCGTCTTAATTATGTTTATTTTTTTTTGTAATTAACGAATGGTTAAATAAAATATCATAAGGTACTAGAGTCTAAAATCAAACACGTCAATCCGCCTGTTTTGATCCAGCTTTTTAACCCTGCAGCCGTAACCTTCGTCGAATCGACGAACACAAAATATATGATCTCAAAGTGATTTCAAAAATACTGTTTCTTAAAAAATATATATTTAAACCCGATATTATATGTATATCCGTTAGTCGTAAAGACGAATATTTACGCTTTAAGGGGTATTTTAGAGGGTTAGTAGATTAGGGTTAAACAAAACTTTTTTAAAATTGGGGTTTAAAAAGGGCAACAATTGTTAACGTTATACAAAAATTGCGTTTTAATTAGCTGAAAAAATAAGAAAACGAGTAATTGGTACTTTTAATAATGTATAAACAAGTAAGAAAGTGCTATAGTCGGTCAAGCCCGACCATACGATACCCTTCACCACTAAGGTTAAAGGAGTTATTTTTCGTGTATAAAGTCAAATATTTTCGAAATTTTGCCATCATACAAACATTTTCCCAAAACTTTTATATCGTAAGATATATTCAATACCGTCTATGAACCAAATAAACAATTTTTTAAGGAGAGGCAATATTTCCTTTACAATATATTTAAGCCAATAACTGCCTTAACACGATTTCTTCCATCTGGTTTTTATTACATCAGATGTTCTTTTATAAAAGAACAGTTTTCCAATAAAAAGTGATTAAAAATAAAAATGGTTCATAGGCGTTATTGAATATAGGCTCACGATATATAAGCTGTTTCCGTCATTTGGATTTATATGAGAGCTAAATTCTCATTATCTTTGGATTTACGAGCGTTTTAGTGACTTTTTCCTCATTTAGCGCGTTTTGGCTATCAAAAAATGATCTGTGCTAAATTTCATCAAATTATCTTTAGAATTGCGACCTTTAGTTTGATTACAAGGTTTCCATGGGGGTCCAGCCAGCCGTCTAGCCAGACGGACGGACTGACATCGCTAAATCGACTCAGAAAGTAATTCTAAGTCTATTGGTATACTAAAAGGTGGGTCTAAGACAAATATTTCTATGCGTTACATACATCAGCACAAACTTATAATACCTTTTCCACCTATGGTGGTGAAGGGTAAAAAAATATCACTGAAATGAGCTGGATACATATAAGCACAATCTCCAAATAAAAAAAAAAAATATTTTTTTGTTTATTGAATTTTTGGGTTTTTTGGTATGTAAAAATATTTTGACGTTAGTATTTAGTGCTATAGCCTTTATTTCGGCTTCGCATCTGCGACCCATACTTTCCACGAGTTTTCGGCATTTTGTTTTGGCTATGGCATACCACGCTTTCTGTGCTGCCGACCACAGATCATCTATGTTTTTAAAATTTTGTTCTGAGATTTCAAACTTGACTTCTTTCTAAAGGTTAGGGCTTTGAGCTGGCCCTAATCGAAGACATACATATGTAGTATGTCCTTATGTTTTTTTAGTCTAAGTGGACCTACGCCTTGACAAAAAAATGCACCCCATACCATAATGCTACCTCTACCATGTTTTACCGTTTCCTGAGTGAACCAAAGACTGTATTCTTGTCTTTTCGTTTGATGAACAAACGTTCTACTATCAGGTCCTATTATATTAATTTTTGTTTCATCACTCCATACACGTTTTTTCCAAAAATTAATAGGATTATTTTTATGAGTTCTGGAAGAAGTAGCTTTTTTAGAAATGCGCCCAAACAAATTTGCTTCATTTAATCTTCTTCGAACAAGATATATCCAGGTTCATAGACTCTGACGTCGGATGCTAATGTTCGGGTCATATTTTGACCCCAAATTTAAATTTGCATTGGGTCATCAAAAGACCCCTAACATATAAACATTTAACATTAAGTTATTAGCAAAATGACATTTTAGCGTTGTCGAGATAATTATTTTTACAGCTACAATCAGAAAACTCAGATAAAAGTTAATTAATTCTTAAAAATTTAAAAGTTTTTTATTAGAAATGAATTAAATATATGCTCAGATTGATTTTGTGCTATTTATATGACCATAGCTGTTTTGCCCTTTTATACATCTTAATATGCCGATTAACCCTTATGTACCAAACTCCGAACGTCCATTTTGGGTTACAATATTTTAAAAGTTTTTAACAAATAATTTGTATTCATAATGAAAAAAAAATTATCAAAAGTTCGAATGTTTATAAAAAAAAATCATATGTTTCAAAAATTTAAATTTTAACAAAAAAAATATTTTTTGGACCGCTATAAAATCCATGTCAAAGAGAAATTTAAAATTTTGAAGAAATTAAAAATTGCATGGAGATCAAAAAATCGAATAGATTCAAAAAAGCTTGCGAAACAATACAAATTTAAAAATGCATTATCTCTTGATATTGTCATAATCATAAGTTGGGGTGTCTCGGGGTTTTTCTGTGTCATTTTGAAAGTTGAAATTTTACTTACAGTGTTATTTGATAAAAATTCTTAATATTTTTAATAAAAATTTCACATTCTATTAACGAAATGTCATATTTTTTTAATCCGTATTTCACAGATAAATTATTTTTCGCCAAAAATAAATGTAAACAATAAAATTCAATTAACCAATAAAACAGACTTTACAAAAAGATTCATGGGGTCTTAAATTTAAATTTCGAAATGTTAGTTATCGAGATATTTTTTTTTTTTTTGTCAGACATGTTTGTTTAAATCCTCCTAAAAGTATACATTACAATCTTAGCCGATCTTATATTAATTATCGACCATACGAATTTGTTGCAAGAGCTCATCATTTTCCTTAAGTGGGATTACTTGAATTTTTACCATTTATAAGAAAGACGAAAACATACATTTATGGAGCTTTTGATCTTGAAAATAGTTTTGCTTTTGAGCTGCAGAAAAAAATTTTTGTGTACAAGTATCTCTATCTTCAAAAAGTATGTAACAAGTTTTATCAACTTTCTCGTTACATAATTTAGGTATTTCAAAAATCTTTAAGTTTGACATTCATTCAGATTTTAAGTATCACTTATTTCTTGGTGTTTTTTTATTTATAGGATATTAAGTTATAATTATAGACTTTGACCATCTCAACAAAATCTCAAGAGTTTGTTAAATATAAACAAAATTAAATAAAATGAAATCTGTAAAAAACCTGTTTATTGTTTAACATCTTTACTTAAAAAACTGTTTAGTCATATCTCATCATATTACATCGATCACCAAAAAGAATACACAGAAAATTAAGTGCTTTTAAAAATTACATCTGACATTGTAATGCCCCCACTAAAAATGTGTATCTAAATAAAATTTTTAAATTTTTCTTTAAAGGCCGAGTATGTCACGTGGTACTGGTCTGGGTCAAGACCGTTATCAAGATCGTGACTTTCACATTGCCACCACTGAGGAGTTCGTTAAGAAATTTGGCGGTACAAGGGTAATCAATCGGGTACTCATTGCCAACAATGGTATTGCGGCCGTTAAATGTATGCGTTCCGTACGACGTTGGTCTTATGAGATGTTCAAGAATGAACGTGCTGTACGTTTTGTTGTTATGGTGACACCAGAGGATCTTAAGGCAAATGCTGAATATATTAAAATGGCTGATCATTACGTCCCTGTTCCCGGTGGTTCGAATAACAATAACTATGCGAACGTAGAACTTATTGTTGATATTGCTTTGCGTACTCAAGTACAGGTTAGTACTCAAATAGAATCTTAAAATCAATAAATAAACAAATACTTGTTAACTGAGTATCTATTTAATAATTAATATCGCATGATTTTATTTGTTTAATTTAATTTTATTACATCTTATATTTACTATTCAAATAACTATCTCTTTAGGCTGTCTGGGCTGGTTGGGGTCATGCTTCAGAAAATCCAAAATTACCTGAATTGCTGCATAAAGAAAATTTAGTATTTTTGGGTCCTCCCGAAAGAGCTATGTGGGCTTTGGGTGATAAGGTAGCTTCATCTATTGTGGCCCAAACTGCCGATATACCCACACTGCCTTGGTCTGGTTCCGAGTTAAAGGCCCAATATAGTGGCAAGAAAATAAAAATTTCAAGCGATCTCTTCAATCGTGGCTGTGTTACTAATGTTGAGGAGGGTCTGGCAGCTGTTAACAAAATTGGTAAGTTTGTCTCAGATAAATTAATTTCGATATTATTTTAATGTGTATTTTCTTTAAAGGCTTTCCTGTCATGATCAAAGCCTCTGAAGGTGGTGGTGGCAAAGGTATTCGTCGTGTTGATACAGCCGAAGAATTCCCTGCTATGTTTCGTCAAGTACAAGCTGAAATTCCCGGTTCTCCTATTTTTGTAATGAAACTTGCTCGTGGAGCCCGTCATTTGGAAGTACAACTGTTGGCTGATATGTATGGTAATGCCATAAGTTTGTTTGGTCGTGATTGTTCGATACAACGTCGTCATCAAAAAATCATTGAAGAAGCTCCTGCCATTGTTGCCCAACCCGAGGTGTTTGAGGATATGGAAAAGGCAGCTGTACGTTTGGCCAAAATGGTGGGTTATGTCAGTGCAGGCACTGTTGAATATCTTTATGACTCTGAGGGCAAATATTTCTTCCTCGAGTTGAATCCACGTCTACAAGTAGAACATCCATGTACAGAAATGGTAGCAGATGTCAATTTACCCGCCTGTCAATTACAAATTGGTATGGGTATTCCATTGTATCGCCTGAAAGATATCCGTTTGTTGTATGGAGAAAGTCCTTGGGGTACATCGATCATTGATTTTGAAAATCCCCCTAATAAGCCACGTCCTTCCGGTCATGTTATAGCTGCTCGTATTACATCTGAAAATCCTGATGAAGGTTTCAAACCTAGTTCGGGCACAGTGCAGGAACTTAATTTCCGTTCCAGCAAAAATGTTTGGGGCTATTTCAGTGTGGCAGCTTCTGGAGGTCTTCACGAATTTGCTGATTCTCAATTTGGTCATTGTTTTTCATGGGGTGAAAACCGTCAACAGGCTAGAGAAAATTTGGTAATTGCCTTGAAAGAACTGTCAATTAGAGGTGATTTTCGTACCACAGTGGAATATTTGATTACTCTATTAGAAACAAATAGGTTTTTGGACAATAGCATTGATACAGCCTGGTTGGATGCTTTAATTGCTGAAAGAGTGCAGTCAGAGAAACCTGATATTTTATTGGGTGTAATGTGTGGTGCTTTACATATTGCTGATCGTCAGATTACAGAATCCTTCTCCAGTTTCCAAACCTCTTTAGAAAAGGGTCAAATCCAAGCAGCCAATACTCTAACCAATTTAATTGATGTAGAGTTGATAAATGGTGGCATGCGTTACAAAGTGCAGACCGCTAAAAGTGGAAGCAATACCTATTTCCTGTTAATGAATAATTCGTTCAAGGAAGTTGAAGTGCATCGTTTGTCTGATGGTGGTATGTTGATGTCATTTGATGGCGCATCTTTTACCACGTATATGAAAGAGGAAGTGGATCGTTATCGTATTGTCATAGGAAATCAAACTTGTGTATTTGAAAAAGAAAACGATCCCTCTTTGTTGAGAAGTCCATCTGCAGGTAAATTAATTAATCTTTTGGTGGAAGATGGTTCTCATGTTAACAAAGGACAAGCCTATGTCGAAATTGAAGTAATGAAAATGGTAATGACTTTGACCTCTTCGGAAGCGGGTACTGTTACGTTCACAAAAAGACCTGGAGCAGTTTTGGATGCTGGTTCATTATTAGGACATTTGGAGTTGGATGATCCTTCCTTGGTTACAAAAGCACAACCCTACAAGGGACAATTTCCTCAACCAGAAAATCCTCCATTGCCAGAAAAACTTAACAGAGTTCACAACACTTACAAGGCGATTTTGGAAAACACCCTGTCCGGTTATTGTCTACCTGAACCATATAATGCCCAGCGTTTAAGGGATGTTATTGAAAAATTCATGCAGAGCTTAAGAGATCCATCTTTGCCTCTGCTGGAATTACAAGAAGTCATTGCCTCAATTTCTGGCCGCATACCTATTTCAGTGGAAAAGAAAATACGTAAACTTATGACTTTGTATGAGCGCAATATAACTAGTGTCCTAGCACAATTCCCTTCCCAACAAATTGCCAGTGTTATTGATTCTCATGCTGCCACTTTACAAAAACGTACAGATCGTGACAATTTCTTCTTGACCACTCAAGCTATTGTTCAATTGGTGCAACGTTATCGTAATGGCATTAGAGGTCGCATGAAGGCCGCTGTCCATGAACTGTTGCGTCAGTACTATGATGTCGAATGCCAGTTCCAACATGGTCATTATGACAAATGTGTAGGCTTGGTGAGAGAACGCAACAAGGATGATATGCTTACCGTGGTGAATACAATATTCTCTCATTCCCAAGTGGCAAAGAAGAATTTATTGGTAACTTTACTCATCGACCATTTGTGGGCTAACGAACCTGGTCTTACCGATGAATTGGCCAATACCTTAAGCGAATTGACTTCTCTCAATCGTGCCGAACATTCTCGAGTTGCCTTAAGGTCTAGACAAGTTCTAATTGCTGCCCATCAACCGGCCTATGAACTAAGACACAATCAAATGGAGTCCATATTCTTGTCAGCTGTAGATATGTATGGTCATGATTTCCATCCAGAAAATCTTCAACGCTTGATTCTCTCGGAGACCTCAATCTTTGACATTTTACACGATTTCTTTTATCACTCCAATCGTGCTGTCTGCAATGCTGCCCTTGAGGTGTATGTAAGAAGAGCTTATACCTCTTATGAATTGACTTGTCTTCAGCATTTGGAGCTCTCTGGTGGTTTGCCCTTGGTACATTTTCAATTCTTGTTACCCACTGCCCATCCGAACAGACTTTTCTTGCGCTTAGCATCAGAGGGTGCTGAGAACGGTATAGATACTATTGGAAATTCCTACGTTCGCACAGGTTGCATGGCAGCTTTTGATTCCTTTGAGCACTTTGACATGTATTCAGACGAAATTTTAGATTTGCTTGAAGATTTGGCTTCACCAGCAATGGTTAGTGCTAAAGTTTTGGAGGCCGTTGAGGCAGCTGACTCCATGGGCGACGGACGATTGAGTACATCCATAAATGTATCATTATCTGATCCCATAACCAGAGCAAATGCCGCAGAAGAGGCTAAATCCACGGAGCCTATTCATATAGTAAGTGTGGCTGTGCGTGAAACTGGTGAAATGGACGATGTGCAAATGGCACAAATATTTGGCAACTACTGCAAGGAACACCGCGATGAATTGTTGCAAAGAAGAATAAGACGTATTACATTTGCGGCTTTAAAAAAGTAAGTTTAATTGGATTTGTTTTTACAATATTTAAATATTAATAATTATCTTAATAATTTTAGACGCCAATTCCCCAAATTCTTTACCTATCGTGCCCGTGACGATTTTGATGAGGATCGAATTTATCGTCATTTAGAACCGGCATGTGCCTTCCAACTAGAATTGAATCGCATGAAAACATATGATCTCGAGGCATTGCCAACTGCCAATCAAAAAATGCATTTATATTTGGGCAGAGCTAAAGTGTCCAAGGGTCAAGAAGTTACTGATTTCCGTTTCTTTATACGCTCTATTATCCGTCATTCTGATCTAATAACCAAAGAGGCATCATTTGAATATCTACAAAATGAGGGAGAACGTGTTTTGCTAGAAGCTATGGACGAATTGGAAGTAGCATTCTCGCATCCTTTTGCCAAACGTACAGATTGTAATCACATTTTCTTAAACTTTGTACCCACCGTTATCATGGATCCCGCCAAGATAGAAGAGTCCGTGACAAAGATGATTATGCGTTATGGTCCCAGACTATGGAAGTTGCGTGTATTGCAAGCTGAATTGAAAATGTTAATAAGACAAAATCCACAAGCTCCCACACAAGCTGTACGTTTGTGTATTGCCAATGACTCTGGCTATTTCCTAGACATATCCATGTACACAGAACACACAGATAAGGAAACAGGAGTTATTAAATTCAAGGCTTATGGTGAAAAACAAGGTTCTCTTCATGGTTTGCCAATTTCCACACCCTACATGACCAAAGATTTCTTGCAACAAAAACGTTTCCAGGCCCAAAGTAATGGCACCACATACGTCTACGACATTCCCGATATGTTCCGTCAAATGACCGAACGCCATTGGAAAAAATATTCTAATGCCCGACCCACAGTTGATGTGCGTATACCAGAAAAGATCTTAATCGATTGTGTTGAACTTGTTTTAGATGGTGATAATCTGGTAGAAATGAAACGTTTGCCGGGAGAAAACACGGTAAGTTATTTTTCGAAATAATTTAAAATTTTTAAAAATATAATAACAATTTTACGTTTTAGTGTGGCATGGTAGCATGGCGTATTGTTTTGGCCACTCCCGAATATCCCGAGGGTCGTGAAATGATTGTCATTGCCAATGACTTGACCTATTTCATTGGTTCATTTGGCATTGAAGAAGATGTGGTATTCCACAAAGCTTCTTTATTGGCTAGAGCCCGCAAAGTACCAAGAGTAAGTTTTTATATGCTCCTGGAGATTATAAAACGCTTTTTTATTAAATTTTTATTTTAGATTTATATTTCCGTAAACAGTGGCGCCCGCATTGGTTTAGCTGAAGAGGTCAAAGCTATGTTCAAAGTTGCATGGGAAGATCCAGAAGAGCCTGATAAGGGCTTTAAATACTTGTACCTGACTACTGAAGACTACAGCAAGGTGGCTAATCTCAATTCAGTGCGTGCCATACTCATTGAAGACGAGGGAGAACCCAGATATAAGATAACCGATATCATTGGAAAAGATGATGGTTTAGGTGTTGAAAATTTACGCTATGCTGGTCTTATAGCTGGAGAAACATCACAGGCTTACGACGAGATTGTAACCATTTCTATGGTAACCTGTCGTACCATCGGTATTGGTTCCTATTTGGTGCGTTTAGGACAACGTGTAATTCAAATTGATAATTCTCACATCATTTTGACCGGCTATGCTGCCTTGAACAAGTTGTTAGGCCGCAAAGTCTATGCTTCTAATAATCAATTGGGTGGTGTCCAAATTATGTACAATAATGGTGTAACCCACAAGACAGAGTCTTTAGATTTGGATGGTGTTTATACAATCTTGGATTGGTTATCATACATGCCAGCCTATATTGGTTGTGATTTGCCAATAGTTTTACCAAGTGATCGTATTGATAGACCTGTTGATTTTATGCCCACCAAATCACCTTACGATCCACGTTGGATGTTGGCCGGTAGAGTGAATCCTGGTGAGTAAATGAAAATGTTAGGGTAATTTATTGTTGAGCTTAATTTTGTGTTTCTTTGAATAGCTAATGCTAATGATTGGGAAAACGGATTTTTTGATCGTGATTCCTGGAGTGAAATAATGGCACCTTGGGCTAAGACCGTAGTTACTGGTCGTGCCCGATTGGGTGGTATACCCGTGGGTGTTATTGCCGTTGAAACACGTACTGTAGAAGTTGAAATGCCTGCCGATCCTGCCAATTTAGATTCCGAAGCTAAGGTACTTTTGAAAAATTAAAATTTTAAAATGTTAAAATATAACAAAATTGATTTTTCTTAGACATTACAACAAGCTGGTCAAGTTTGGTATCCCGATTCATCTTACAAAACCGCCCAAGCCATTAAAGATTTTGGTCGCGAAGAATTGCCTTTAATGATTTTCGCCAATTGGCGTGGTTTCTCTGGTGGCATGAAGGATATGTACGAACAGATTGTAAAATTTGGTGCCTACATTGTAGATGGTTTACGTGAATACAAAAAACCCGTTTTAATCTACTTGCCACCTAACGCTGAATTGCGTGGTGGTGCCTGGGCTGTTTTGGATTCGTTGATTAATCCCCGCTATATGGAATCCTATGCTGATCCTGAGGCCAGAGCTGGTGTTTTGGAACCTGAGGGTATTGTTGAAATTAAATACAAAGAAAAAGATCTAGTCAAGACTATACATCGTTTAGATGCCACCACAAAAGATGTAAGTTCTATAATTTTACTAAGCAAACAAGAAAGTGTTTAATTTGTTTATTTCAGTTGAAAAGACAAATGGACGAAGCTTTGACCAGTGGCGATAAGGCTATGGCTGGTCAATTTGAGGAGAAAATTAAAGAACGTATTGCTGCCTTGGTGCATGTCTATCATACAGTAGCTGTTCACTTTGCCGACTTGCATGATACTCCCGAGCGTATGATGGAAAAAGATTGTATTCGTGAAATTGTACCCTGGCGTGAATCTAGAAGTTGGTTATACTGGCGTCTACGTCGTCTTTTGTTGGAAGACAATTTCTCTAAGAAGATTGTTACAGCGCAGGACAACCTATCGCTGGGTCAAGCCAAAGAAATGTTAAGACGTTGGTTGGTGGAAGATAAGGGAGCAACAGAGGTGAGTAGATATTATTAAACTATAGAAGCCCATTTCGCGTTGCGGCACCAAATTTAAATTTTATTTTAAAGTAATTTACGCTTTATAGAAACCATTTTTAAAATTTATAACCATCGTGGGGTTTTTGCCCTATAAAATAAATTTATTCCATACATTTGTTTTCTGTGAATTTAAAGTGGATAAAGAACAATGAAAAAACACAAACGCACAGACAAACATACATTTCATTAGCACGTGTGTGTGTATTAGCTTTCTCTTATTGGATAATCGTCTCCATTAGTTGTTTCCGAATTAGTGTAAAAGCGGTATATTCTCTTTTTTATGGGACTTATCGAAAAGACCACACGTCAAATCAATGTATGAAAGTGCAACACCTTTATATTATATAGTCTTTGACTATATACACATTTTAATTTTAATATATTTAACTATTTTATAATAAAAATATTTGAATAAAATACTACCCCATTTTACCCCTGATCTTTACCTTGTTTTTTGGAAATAACATGGTACATAATTTACGTTCTTTATGGAGCTACAAATTGATATAAGTGCACCATTCCAAACTCTATCGAACTCCTTGGAAATATCAAAAGCTACAACTCTACTTTCGCCAAAATGATTAATAGAACTGCACCATTTTTCCGATAGGAAAGCCGATCGCTTAGTATGTTGTTGGACTCTAGGTATTTTACCAGACGGTAATTGACCATACTCTCCATTACTTTAGAGAGTGCAGAACAAATTGCTATTGGGCGGTAATTTTTGAGGTTATTTGCCTCACCCTTTTTAGGGATTGGTGTTACATTAGTCACCTTCCAACACATTGGAAATTCACCAGCACGGTACAAGATGCTGAAAAGGCTGGCTAGTGGACGCGCTAACGTCGAAAAGCACTGTTTCAAGACCAGCGTTGGAATGCCATCCGGCCCAGTAGACTTATTAATGTTGAGATCCGATAAAACCTTTTTAACAGCTCGAGCTCGAAAAAAATATATCAGGCATAGTTTCAGATATCCTTTCGAGTGCAGGGTGTGGTTGATTGCTTTCCGGCAAGCACGAATTGCTTGCAAATATTTCAGCTAGAAGGTTGGCTTTATCAAATTCGTTCTTTAACCGTACAGTAAGGCTATGGAATAAGCTCTCCGCAAAAGTCTTTCCACCTAACTAAGATGTCAATAAATTCTAATCGAATATCGACAAATACTACTTCCTCTATCCTCCTTCCCATAACCTTTTTTCCTAGTTCCATCACAATGCAATGCATAAGTAGGGGTCATCCCCTGAGTGTTGGTTTTAAATAAAAAAATACTAATACTTACAGATCTGATTACTATTTTAAATGCATATTTAGATAAACCAAAATGTTCATACAATAATTTATTTGCATTTTCAGTCTTACATTTGGGATAAGAACGAAGAAATGGTTAACTGGTATTTGGAACAAATTAAATCCGATTCTACTGTCTCACGTAACATCAATGCCGTACGCAAGGATGCCATAATATCCAGCATAACAAAAATGCTAGAGGTAAGTTTGCAAATTCAAGCTTGGAGTTCCTCTTAAATATTTAAAATGTTCTCATTTTTTTATTATAGGATTGTCCGGAAGTTACTTTAGATGCGGTAGTGGGTCTCTGTCAAAATCTAAATTCTGTGAATCGTGGTGTAGTAGTGCGTACCTTGGCGCAATTACAATTAAATGAAGAGGCTGGTACAACAAATAACCAAGGATGATATAGTTCATCTTCATCCACAACAACACATCCCTTATTTTCCTATCATTATCATAATTATTAGGTTTAATTACACTCTCTACACTCCTCAACAACACAAGTTATGTTTTGTTAAAAACGTTTTTTTTTTACGTCTATTAAACAAAAACATTACAACAATATAAAAATACAAAGACATGACGACTCATTTTGCATTAAGTATAACCAGCTCCATTATACCCACCCACCAACCCAACATTTATAACTTGTAACGACCCTTCTTTTTCCCCATTTTAGAACTATTCAATTGTTATTATAATCTAATTTTCTTGATTATATTATATAAATTTAAGACATTTTTTTATTAATATTTTTTTTATTTGCATTTGTTATTTTCCGCTCCCCTTAGAATAATAATTTGAATTTTGTAATGAACGAAACTCTAAACGAATGCTTTAAAGAAAATCAAAAAAAAAGATAGACATTTAGACGATATTGGTTTAAATCGTCGGTGTTGGTTAAATACAATTTTACGCACATTTTTTTGATCATTAATTATCTTATGTTTTAGTTAAAATAAAATTATATAATGATCTTTTGTTTTCCATTTCGAATCTATTATCGATTGATTTACTTTATAATTATGTATATGTTGTACAATTGAGTATGAAATACTTTCCATTAGTTTATACAGTTTATTCTAGAAAGCTAAGCTGTTATGTTAAACAAAACTATAAAAAAATTATATTTTCAGGTATAAAAATATAACTTTTATAAGAAAAAAACAAAACTTGAATATAGAAATATATTGTAAAAATTGATAAAAAAAAAGTGTTTTAATTTTTGAAACAAAACGAAAATAAGTATCCTTTTCCATTTAAACACAAAAAAAAAATTTAAACTTTTAGATTTGAGATAAAAACAAATATTTATTTAAACCTTATAAGATTAGATGAAAATTTTAGAAAATAATTTAACAGTTTAGAAAAAAAAACACTTGTTAAACTTAAAGTGCTTTCAAAAAGCCAGTTTTAATAGAATAGAATGACCCCACCTCATTTTGACTTAAGAATTTATCTCATCCAGAGTGTGAGCCATCCATTCGGGTTCTGAAGCGGCTATTTTTTCTATTATTGAATTGACCTGATAGCACAAAGATTGTATTTGACGATCCCATAATGGTAGGACTTCACGTTTTTCAAAATGAACAATACCACTTATTTGATCGATATGACCATTCATGCGTCCCTCGGTGATCATTTGTGAGGCAATATTCTCGGCTTTAGCGGCTGGTATATCCAAGAGTGCACCCAATTCTACGAATGTTATGTTATTATATAATTTACTGGCAGATAATAAATTGTGCTCAAATACGGCACGATCCAATATAGAGGAACCATCAACAGTGGCTGCTTTTTGGTGAGGCTGCAGTAAGGCTTCAAATTCTTGCAATTCAGAACGACGTATAATACGATCCAAGTACATTTTCTCTAAAATCGAATAGGCCGGTAACTGTTGGCAGCGTTCATCTTTAAAAAGTGTAGCTAACATACGAGAACGTTGTTGGCCGGCTGACGCTAAGACGGTACATATTAGGGCTTTCTTAAGGGCTGTCATACGCTCACCCTCATCAACGATAGTGCGATAAGAGAGTTCGTTGTAACGCTGAGCTGCTTCGATAAATTTGCGTCGATAGTCGAGCACTCGGGCATAGCAGACTTTGTAGAGGACCTAAAAAGGAATGAAAAAAAGTTTTTGAGATTTGTATATAGAAATATTTTAAGACGCTTTCTTGGGTGCTATATTTAGAATTAAAGATTAAAAGGTGTTAGAACAGTGTATGGTATTTATATAAGTCTTTATAATAAATATAGGGACCATAGATATTATTGTTCAACATTTAAGTGACTACTATCGTTTCCGGGAGTGGACATTCTTAAAAAATTTTACTTATAAATTTTATTCTAAAATTCTACATAGGCATAAAAGTTTATCAGAGTTTAACTGTTTTTCGCGTGAGATTTACATGGTAGCTAAGGTCAAATGTGAACTAATTTTACAATATTTTATATGCTCGTCTATACTTGTATGCAGCTGTTGTAACCGCGATACAATTGGTAATATCGCAGAAGTGGCAGTCCTTGGTCGGAATCCTAAGATTTCCGAGTCGTTCCGGTACGCTTGTATGTAGTAAATTATAATTTGATATTGATAAGCATTGTAATGGTGTGTAATATGGCGGTAAAACTTAAATATTACCGATGTCGCCCAATTGTAATACCAAGAAATAATAAACGTTTTTGCCAAAATCTAAATATTTTGGATTCAAAAATAAAACTTAATGATTTACATAGAAATTTTTTCTATAATAAGAGTATAATGCTTTCTTTCGAACCGAAATACAGAGTTATACCACAGTTTTTTGTAAAGTTCACCACTGGTCTCAATTGGCTTAGATAGGGTAGTCTCCTTCTTCCTCTATCCTATTCATTTCTCTTCCTATCTTCAATCTTCTCTTTTCTCCTCTTTTAGTAAAGGATCACAATGGACCCCAGGAGTCTCCGAGACATTACCTTTATAACCTAACCTTTTTGTAAAGTTTACAGAAGACTTTTGTTTTATACCTGAGTAAAATAATTACCTGCAATTCTTCAACCTGTGTCTCTGCTTGCAACAACGAAGCACGATTTATATAACATTCCGCCTGCACCGAATCATTCTCTTCCAAATACAGCCTGGCTATCTTCAAATAAGTCTCCAACTTATAATCCACCGTATATTGTTTTTGGCCAGTTTCCAAGGGAATGCCAACCAATACATTGGCAGCATCACGCCACTGTTGGTTACGTTCATAAATATCGGCCAAATGTTGACGTATACCAGCAACTTGCTCCTCAAATGAAATAACTCTCGGCTGTACCTTTTCCAATGTAAAGTGCGACACCTGTTTTGATACTTCATCGGGTAGTTTGCTTAACTGTATGCCGACATCATTTAGAATTTGTCGCGATATCACTAGACTAACATGTTCATTGACTATGGCTTCCACAAATAATTTCAATGTATCGACTAGCTCATTGCCGGTATTAGTAAGTACCACCTCCAGAAGTTGTCTATACCGGTCGGCTTGTTCTTTGTGTGTTCCTGAGAAATTTACCAAAGCCATCAATTGGCTGCGCAAAACATTGGATGTTACTACCATTTTGATGAAATTTAAATTTACGTTCGGTGTTAGTAAAAAAAATAATTAAATCTGTTTTCCAGAGATAGAAATATAAAAACTAAATCGTTGCAAAATTTTTTCTTGCAAATTTTTGGTGTCTGACAAAAGAGGTGTAAACAAACGGTACGTCAAAGTCACAAAAAAAGAACAAAAAGTTAAAAAGTACTTTTTGTTGCAACTATGTTTTTTAGAGATTTTTACTTTTAACAAAAATTGGCAATATTATATATTACACAGGTCTACAAAATTTAAATTTTTGTTAACCGCATGATATATTTTCACTAAATTATAAATTTAATGCGCTGATTTCAGAAATGGTGAGCATTTTTCTCTGTCACATCAGGGTTTTTGCAAAAATCAAAAGTTTCCCTATTGTAGATTTTTTTATCAAAAATTTTTTTATAAAAATTTTTTTATCAAAAATTTTTCTATAAAATATTTTAATCAAAAATGTTTCTATAGAAAATTTCTTTTTAAAAAATTTATCTATAAAATATTTTTATCAAAAACTTTTCTATAGAAAATTTTTTTATCAAAAACTTATGTATAGAAAATTTTTTTATCAAACATTTTTCTATAGAAAATTTTTTTATCAAAAATTTTTCTATGGCCTAACCAACCATCGAAACGCGTCGACGAATTTTGGTTTCTCCTCAAACATTTTTTGGCTTTTTATCAATAAATTGGTCTGTTTCATTAATAAATAAATGTAACAGATTTGGGATCAAATGCGAATACTCTTCTTTTTGAATAATATTTACATCCCGACTATTTTGTTATTTTTTGATAAAACTGCATGCATTCAGCTTATATTTAAAAAAAACTTGTATATTTTTAAAACATCCCCCCCCCCCTTTTTCACAGCATTCTGCACATAGTAGCCAACGGCTGCAGCAAGAATGTGGGAAGTGAAGGAAGATGAAAACTGAAAATTGTTTGTGTTTTGTTCAGTCGATGATCTAGGCTTTTACTTATGGTTTATGAACATAATTCTTAAAGGTTTTGTTTGTAAAATAAGTAATAATGGGAGGTTTTCGATCTGTCTAAATTGGGGCCTAACCAAACATCGAAACGCGTCGAGGAATTTTGGTTTCTCAATAAATTTGGTTTCCCAATAAATCAATAAATTGGTCTGTTACATTAATAAATAAATGTAACAGACTTGGGATCAAATGCGAATACTCTTATTTTTGGAAAATTTTTTATTACAAATTTTTATAAAGAAAATTTTTTTACAAAAAATTTTTCTTAAGAAATTTTTTTATCGAAAAACTTTTCCATAGAAATTTTTTATTTTCTATAGAAAATTTTATAGAATTTTTTTTATGAAAAATATTTCTATAGAAAATTTTTTTATCGAAGGTTTCGCTATAGAAATTTTTGATAAAAAAAATTGTCTATAGAAAAATATTTTTATGAAAATTTGTTTATCTAAAATTTCTCTATAGAAAATTCGTTTATCAAAAATGTTTCTACAAAAAATTCGTTTATCAAAAATTTTTCTATAGAAAAATTTTTCTTTTAGAAATTTTTTTTATCAAAAATTTTTCTATACAAATTTTATATCAAACATTTTTCTTTTTAGAAATTTTGTTTTTTCAAAAATTTTTCTATAGAAAATTTTTGTAAAGAAAAATTTTTTATGAAAAATTTTTCTTTAGAATTTTTTTTTATCAACAAATTTTATATAGACATTTTTTTATCAAAAATTTTTCTATAGAAAATTTTTGAAAAATTGTTCCATAGAAATTTGTTTTCAAAATTTTTTCTATAGAAAATTTTGTAGAATTTTTTTTTATCAAAAATTTTTCCATAAATATTTTTTTATCGAAAGTTTTTCAATAAAAGTTTTTGATAAAAAAATTTTCGATAGAAAAATTTTTTTATGAAAATTTGTTTATCTAAAATTTCTCTATAGCAAATTCGTTTATCAAAAATTTTTCTATAGAAAATTTTTTATGAAAAAATTTTTATAGAAAATTTCTTTATTCAAAAAGAAGAGTATTCGCATTTGATCCCAAATCTGTTACATTTATTTATTAATGTAACAGACCAATTTATTGATAAAAAGTCAAAAAATGTTTGCGGAGAAACCAAATTACTTTATCAAAAATTTTTCTGTAATTTTTTTTTTTAATTTATCTGTAAAAAATTTTTTTATCAAAAATTTTTCTATAAAAATTTTTTTTTATCAAAAGTTTTTCTATAAAAAATTTTTTTATCAAAAATTTTTTTATAAAAAATTTTTTTATCACAAATTTTTCTATAAAAAATTTTTTATCAAAAATTGTTTTATAAAAAATTTTTTATCAAAAGTTTTTCTACAGAAAAATTTGAGAAAATTTAGTTTTGAAGAAATTCTTCTATAGGTGTCATATTAAGGTATCAGTTTTTATTCTAATTTTAGTTTTTTCATAGTAATTGTTTTCTTTTTCCAGGAGTGGGTTACTACCCCGACGTCCTAACACATATTTCTATAGCTCTCATGGGAGAACTCGCTGCACTTGTTAGCTCACTACTTCAACGGGTGTTAACGTTGCTTGGTATCCCCTACATCGTATTCTTTCGAACCGTATAATTTGTTGCTATAAATAGGATTTTGATTTTGTTTCTTATATATTTTGTTTTTGTACCAACCAACTGACTTCGCTAACATCCAATTCTTAACTGAATGCTTTTAATACTTTTAACGAATTTCAATAATAATCGTGAAATTTACGAAAATTACAAAAAGACTTTGTCTTCTGGTAGTATGGGCTGCATACGACTGCATATGATCATATGATCGGCTCAGACAAACTTATCTAATTTAATTTCATTGAAAAATCCAAGTCTAATATTTTAAAAATATGTTTACCTGACAAAACAGTTGGCAACTCGGAAAACGCTTAAATTTGTGAAAATTTAGCTTCCTTGTCATCACTTAACTTGTTAACTGTTTTTGTCATATTCTACATTTGCATACAAAATAAATTTTCTATGATTTGTTTATTGCATTGATATGGTATTGTGATTATAATAAAAAAACATTTAATAGAACAATTCTTACAAACAAAAAGTAACAAAAAATATGGCTGTTGAGATCTCACATCACTCGGCTGACCAGCCGCCACCTCTATTGGCCGCACAGAATTCACTGGAGCAAACATTTGTCTTTTTCCTAAATTCCACACAACGTTTTGTGAATCTATACTGGATGGATTTTAATGGTAGTCAGGACTTTTTTACTATGCTTAAACCGGGAGCCGGGATAAAGGCAAATACTTTTGTAACACATCCTTGGATATTTCGGGATTCGCAGACGGGCGAACGTATGCAAGTAAAACATCAGGATATATTTTGGCCACAACTGTATAGGGTGCGTGATCCACAGAATCGATCTCAATGGATACCATGTCGTAAATTAATAACCATACACCTGCCCGTAAGATCTTTGCGTTATCATAGCCTATGGAATTATGCCAAAGAAATATACGGTAATCATACGGTATTGATGGAAAGGGAAGATATACCACATATTTTGAAACGTGATTTGAATAACGTATTGAAATTGATAGAGAAACATCGTGCCACGGGGGTAAGACGGCGGTAGTTGTACATAAATAGTTAGGCTGTTAGTTCATAATTCATTCCTTGATGTTAAAACAATCTTATATTCATTAAATGAATGAAGCATTTCATAAATATATATATTAATTAAAATATAGTTAGTGTACATTAAGAGGAATGAGTTTTAAATAATCACTTCCATAGTGATAACTTTTAAAATGTAATATGCTCCACTGGGAGTCAAGGATAAAAGAATATACATAATAAGGACTGGTTTTGACTAATTTAGAGTAAATTCTTCATATATGATTGAAAATTTCAACCACATAAATTTTTAATTTTAAAGTGCAATTTGGTCTTTTTCTAAAATATTTAGAAATACAATTTAGCAATAATAAAAAAATTTAACTTTAAGGTAGATATTTACAAGTTTTTATTTTGCCTTTATTTGAAGTAATTGGCATTGATTTCATTATATTTATATTTGAATAAGTATCTTTATTAAATAATTATTATAGCTAAAAATTGGTTAACAACATCTGTATTTTTTCTTAATCCTTTAGTTATTAAGATCTTATTTAGTTTGTTGCTTTAAGTTCTTAGTCTTCTTAATGATAAAGGGCACATAAACCATTATGTAGTTTGATTAAAGCCAATGGAATAAAAATTGTTGCAGAGTAAAAATAGTCCATTCTGAAGATAATACAACTAGTTTAATTTTATTTTATGATAATGTTCTCACACACAACAAACTAAATAAAATCATATAAATACATTTTGGCATATCCCAATTTTCGTACTTTGCTACTAAAGTTGTTGGTTAAAACGTTTATCCGACTTTGATTGCAATGAACAAATCAAAAGAACTCGTTGGAGAGAACTTGTTTTTCATGATTTGTGCTTTTTATCTGTTGAAATTTGTTATGCGAAAAATACAAAACATTTAAATACTTTTTGTATTCAAAGTTTTCCATCATAGCTAAAATTTGGCTTTGTTTTGTACTGGAATGTGAGATCGGTTGACTGTTTCCATATAAAATGTCTTACAGTACGTAGATCCATATTGGGATCTACCACCTAAAAAGTTTGTTTATAAATAAAAAGTAATTAATAATTGTTCTCAATACAAAATTCAAAAAAAGTGTTATAACATACCACATCATTGCACCAAAGTTCAATGCGATCCTCGACAGGAACTTGGGAACCTTCTGAATTGGCATCACTTTGACTATTTTGTGACGAACTAGAAGCATTGCCACCACTGGGTGTTGTTTCGGCTCCCAAGACTTTTTCTAAAACATGTTCGCATACTTTGCGACATTGTATGAACTCATTGGCCACCAGACGGTCCTTAAATATATAACTTAGTTTTGAAAAAGAATTAACAAAAAATAAACAAATGATTACCTTTTTAGTTCTCTCTGGTTTGCCCATTTGTGGATGAGGTGTAAGAAAGAATGGTATTTTAAGGAATTTTGGTGTGGCCTTTTCTATTACTACATCCGTAACCCATTGTGGTACTGTTTCGTGTAGTAATGTACTTTCACTTTCTCCGGCAGCATCTCTTACCAATAAACGGCAAACTGTGCGTCCGCCCACCTCGCTGATTTGTAAAAATTGTTAAAAGTGTTTTAAGATTGTGTTGAAAACTACTTACCTAAATATTACTGGCGTGTGTTTGGGTACTTGGAAAAACCCATTGCCTCTTATATCTTGTTCCATTTCATTTGGTGGTAAACTATGAGGCGGTGTCCAATATTCCAATAAAGCTTCTAACAACAACTTACCATAGTTTATCTAAAAAATATTAAGTACATAAGAAATGTATTTATATCATTTAAAAATATATATACGTACCTTTATTTCGGACTGAGGTTCTGAACATTCAGGAAGACCAGCTTCTATTGATACCCAAGCAGAAAAGCAATCAACTTCATCTTGACCCAAAACTATTGTAGGCATCTGTTAAAACATCATTATAGTTAAGTTAGTATGATTAAGATTAAGGTAATTCTACTTACCCCTGTTTTTAAATCAACTGTAAACCAATTAGGAATGTATACTTGTTTATTACGTTTCTTGATTTCATCTTCGAAATCAACTTTTCCCAACTCTTCTTTTTTGACTACTCTTAAAGCATCGTAAATTGCTACATTATCTTCCGTATCTCTGGTAACAATGTGACGTTTATCATTTAAGACAACGCATTTCTTAACAGCAGCACCACCTGAAAATACAAACAAAGGATTATAAATATTTTCAAGATTATACTTAAAATCAAAATAATCTTACCTTTAATACATGTCAATTCAGTACCACTACCTGTCCACTGAGCATCCATACCACCACTTGAATTCAAGGTACATTTATCGAATAGCGGCAGTTTCCAACAGCGTATATCTGAATTCCAAGTCGTTGCCCATACACCAGATTTGTCTATGTTAAAACATAAGCTCAATACTGGGGCTTTCTCTTCACACACCACCATAGAATTACTAGGATTTCTCAGTTCTGTTATAACAATATTGCGGTCCCGACTACCGGATATAATGTATTGAAAGTTTTCAGTCATCAACAAACTCCAGACACCCTCTTTGTGGACATGTATAGTTTGTACACAACGTTGTTGTCCCAGATTCCATATTTTAATAGTACCATCTGAACTGCCTGACACAACCTGGTTACCATCGGGAGAAACTACTAAGGCACGTACATTTTCCGTATGACCGCGTAGTTTCATGCTACGTATACAGGTACGGGGATCCCATACCCTTAAAATATTCTCTGTCGAGCCACTTACAATTACTGTTCCTGCTGGATTCATGGCTAAACTATATATAGAATCCTTTGAACCATTAAGACTAGAGGCTAAATAAAATTGTTATAAATAAAATGTTTTAAGATGTTTGGAATGTTTCAGAAATAAATAAAATGCTTACTGGTCACTGTGTTATTACTGGCAGTTAATGCTGTTAATGTGTTAACATCCCACAGGAAGATAGCCTTATCTAAACCGGCACTTGCCACTTGTTCACGATCTTTGGCATAGGCCAATGCCTGAACGTAATCACGATGTGTTCTCAATGTTGACATACAAAATCCTTTGTGGGCATTCCAAACTTTAACAGTAGTATCACAGCTAGCACTAATTACTGGAAAAAAGAGAATATAGAAATTTGTTAGAATTATTTAGAGGGAAACAGCAATTAAGCTAAGACTAAATACAGTTGCTTCCACAAAATGCCAATGGAATCATAAACGGAGGTATATGGTTCCAGTTCTACGCATGTTTTTACATCATGTATGTGTGGAAGTCTAGTCCAAGCATAAAATAATATCTACTCTGGCATCGATTAAATCTTCCCGGGAACCTGTATAGTGGGTCTTATGGAACAATTTACTTACAATTTCTGCCATTGCAGCACAAAACAATATCATTGACCCAGTCATTGTGATGCTCCATGGACTGTATATATTTCTCATTCGATTCAGAGCGTGAATTCCAAACGCGTATAATAGCATCTCTGCCGGCCGAGTAAAGTTTACCATTATTCGGATCCAATTGCATGGCATTGACACCATTTCTATGTTGCTTTTCTTCGGCATCTCGTATAACATAGGAGGCCTTTTAAGCATAAGAAAAAAAGTATTACTTTAATACAATATTCTCTCCAAGAATGTTTCCTAAACATACCTGCATTTTTTTGCGTCCTCCTTGACAACTTTTATGTGTCAACATTATTTGACAGAGCCGTCTTGTCGGAAAAAATCTTGTATATTTTGTTACCTTCCAATTCTTTTAATGTTTCCTTTTCAAATACAATAAGGCACTAAATGGCTTATGGTAGAGCAATGGGAATTGGTGATGTATAGAGGAAAAACATTCGCGTTGTTTTAATTGTATTAAATTACTTAAAAATATCAAAAACTTGCAGTAGTCTGAAATTTTTCTTCACGAAATCCTATTAAAAAAATTTTAGATACTATTTTATTTTTTTTCAGGCAGCGTTGTATATTTTGTATATTTGTAGTACTTTTATATACAACACTGCCGGTGTATCATAATTCTATTACATTTTTCTATTTACCATCTCTAGCAAAGCGCAATAACTGTAAATTGTAAATGACGAGTAAAAATATGCACAAAAAGTGAAATTGTAAATTTTGTTTATTAAAAAATTATTCTTGAGCAAGTTATAAACATTCTTCAAAGTTAAAAACGTACATTGAGGATTTTAAATTACATGAACTTATTGGTGTATATATAATAAATTGTTTATGACGTGTAAAAAATATGTAGAAAAAGTGAAGTGTTCATTCAAAAAATTATTCCGGAGCAAGTTACTAATGTCGTTCAACGCTAAAAAATGCTCAAAGAGGATTTTAAACTACCAAAACTTAATGATAATAGATAAATCTAACAATGGATACCAAGTTTTCGTGGAAATAAGTACTAGAGAACGCGTGAAAAAGGTAAGACATCAGTCCAATCCCTTGTTGTTGTAACTGCAATATTATTGGTAATATCGCGTAGATGGCAGTCCTTGGTCGGACTCCTAAGATTTCCGACTGCCGTGGGAACGTGTCTAATCCGTACTAACCTGTGGTTGTGCCATATGTTGGGAAGCTGTGAATAGTCTCTTATTTGAGTATCCTTAACAAGGTTCGATCATTATGCTCTTCTTATTCCTAAAAAAACGCTTCAAAAAAAGGGATGACAACTGGAATTCTTATAGGACACAAAAGAATACATAATCTAATAGGACTTACAGGTATTGATGCCCTAAACTATGTTATAGTTTTATTAAAGATTAAGATGTGTCCGAATCGATAGAACATATTTTCTTTCATTGTCTTGTGCTCCAGAGTTTGAGACTAAAGTTTTAAGAAATGACGTTCATCACGGGTACTATGACATGCAAAAGTGCAGGTTTAAATAAAATTTCAATCTTATTTTATTTTCTCATACTTTTTCTCTATTTGGTATGATCACAATAAACCTATTGTGTGTTCGAGTGAAAGTGTCAATTTGTGACAACATTTCACACCTATCCCTATTAATGTCAAAAGTTTTACTTTTTTCATGGTCCTGTGTGCTTGCATTATTGTTTATGTTTACTTTTAAACAAGATGCTGGTCCACATTTCAGGACAAGAAGTTACAGTTCTTTTTGGAGTAAAATTTATACAATTTATGCTTTAACGGGGTAGTTTAATGAAATGTAAAACCTAACCCACTCTCTAGGGAATCATCAATATTTTGAACTCAAAAACGTTGACCGATTTGTTATTAATTTTGGGAATAAAGTGAAGACACTGGAATCATTAACTTTTTCAAATAAATGTATAATAAAAATTTTTTATAGAAATTAAATTTTTTTTGGTATAATTTTTTTAATAAAATAATTTTTGGTATAAAAACTTTTGAACAGAAAATAGTTCATAACAATTTTCTTTAATAGAAAAGTTTGTAGTATTAATTTGTTCGTACACAATTTTGATAAAAAATTAAATATTTCGAAATTTTTCTGTAAAAATTGTGTGTCAAAAATTACACACAATTTTTATAGAACAATTTTCGATATAAAATTGTTATAGAAAAATTGTCGTTAAAAAATTTGAACAGAAATTTTTCGATATAAAATTTTTATAGAAAAATTTTCGACATAAAATTTTTATAGAAAAATTTTCGAAATAAAATTTTTATAGAAAAATTTTCGACATAAAATTTTTATAGAAAAATTTTCGACATAAAATTTTTATAGAAAAATTTTCGACACAAAATTTTTATAGAAAAATTTTCGACATAAAATTTTTATAGAAAAATTTTCGACATAAAATTTTTATAGAAAAATTTTCGACATAAAATTTTTATATTAAAATTTTCGACATAAAATTTTTATAGAAAAATTTTCGACATAAAATTTTTATAGAAAAATTTTCGACATAAAATTTTTATATTAAAATTTTCGACATCAAATTTTTATAGAAAAATTTTCGACATCAAATTTTTATAGAAAAATTTTCGACATGAAATTTTTATAGAAAAATTTTCGACATGAAATTTTTATAGAAAAATTTTCGACATGAAATTTTTATAGAAAAATTTTCGACATAAAATTTTTATAGAAAAATTTTCGACATCAAATTTTTATAGAAAAATTTTCGACATCAAATTTTTATAGAAAAATTTTCGACATAAAATTTTTATAGAAAAATTTTCGACATAAAATTTTTATAGAAAAATTTTCGACATGAAATTTTTATAGAAAAATTTTCGACATGAAATTTTTATAGAAAAATTTTCGACATGAAATTTTTATAGAAAAATTTTCGACATGAAATTTTTATAGAAAAATTTTCGACATGAAATTTTTATAGAAAAATTTTCGACATACAATTTTTATAGAAAAATTTTCGACATAAATTTTAATAATTTTTTTTCAATAAAATTTTTTATAGAAACATTTTAGTTATACATTTTTGATGTACAATTTTTTAAAGAAAAATTTTTAATGCAAAATTTTTTTAAGAAAAATTTTCGATACAAATTTTATATTAAAAATTTATCGAAAAATTAGGATTTATCAGGCTTGAGTTCATTTTTAATTTTTAAATTATTAATTTGAAAATTTGAAAGTAATAATGTGGAGAAAAACTGAAAAAAATATTTTTGAACGCGGCTAGTGGATTGCAATTTCTGTCCCGCCACAGGATGTCATCAGCACTTAGCGCCCTCGACCACAGTCGAGTTATCAAATTGCAGAGATAATCATCAATTTAACTCATTGAGTTTGATCGAACATCACTACGTTTAATTGATTGTGTATTCTCCTATTACTTGTTTTGCTCGATCTTTTCACTTGAGAAGAACAAGACTTTTTGGTTTGATGCTATTTATAATTTTTTCAGTTTTTCTCCACGTTATTACTTTCAAATTTTCAAATTAATAATTTGAAAATTAACAAGTAAGAGTGTTATATTCGGCTGTGCCGAATCTTATATACCCACCATCAAGTTGTGTTAAATTTAGAAACATATCTCATATATCTACAAGGGTGCAGCTAATTCAAAATCTGCACCAAAACTGGAAAAATCGCTAAGCTATTTGGTATTGTTGGTAAAACCTTTGGACTAAATTAGGTTTCCGTAGCTTTATAGTTCAACATTCAAAAATATTTTAGTGGTTTCCCCAGTATTTACTTTGATCAAAATTCGGTCTCATAACCAGGTATAGTTTTACATTAATAAGTTGTTAAATACTTTTCGTTGTGATTAATATGTAGTTAGGCTAAACACGTTAATAGTAATACGACAGGTCCATATATTTCGTTATGAGTTCCTAATGCATTCATCATATATAAAGTCTGGGCTGAACATTGATTGATGCCTATATAATTTCATAGGTGCAATCTTAATATAATGAATGTACCTCCAAATCTTTTTGATTGTAGATATAAAAAGGGGATGTTATATATATAAGAATTATAGCCAAATGTTGACCGATTATAACAAAATTTTACACACTGGCTGGTATATATAGAGCTTATTCTTGCAAAATTTAGTGACCGTAGCTATCATAGTTTCTAATTTAACAGCTTTTAACTGGCCTTTGCTAAAATTTTTGGTTTCCGTGAGTGTTTTTCACATGAAAGCTAAAGTCAAATATGGACTGATTCCTATAAAATTTGATAAACTGATCAAAAATTGCATAAAACTTCCCTATTTTAAATTTAATCGTCATAGCTATTACAATTGTATTCAATTTATCAGCATTAATGTGTTTCCCGGGGCCGGGTTATATGGGAGCTCTAACTAAATTTGAACCGATTTTGTCCATTTTCAACACACATCTTTTTCAAGATATCCAAAATACTTTTGTAAAATTTTGTCCCTCTAGCTCTTTTCGTTCAAGCGCTAGCGTGCTTTTATCTGACGGACAGACGGACATAAACAACCTTTTCTTTATGTATTTTTGTGTTTCCATAAGTTTTTTATATGGGAGCTATGGTCAAATGGTGACCGATTGTGACGAAATTTTGCACACTGGCTGGCATTGACATAAGACTTCCTTGTGCTTAATTTAGTCTTACTAGCTCTTGTAGTTAAGGAGCTATCACGATTTTATCTGACGGACAGACGGACAAAAATCCCCTTTTCTTTTTGAATTTTTGTGTTTTCGTAAGTTTTTTATATGGGAGCTAGGTCAAATAGTGACCGATTGTGACAAAATTTTGCACACTGGCTGGCATTGATATAATACTTTCTTGTGCCAAATTTAGTGGTTATATCTGTTAGATTTATTGGCATTTAAGTGTATTTTGGGTGAAATTTAGCCTGTTTTCGTAAGTTTTTTGTATGGGAGCTATGGCTAAATGTGAACCGATTTCGATGAAATTTTATATGCTGCCTAGTGCTTATCTAAAACTTCTAGATACCAAATTTTGTCATCATAACTGTCATAATTTGTCATTTATTAGCAAATAAGCGATTAGCCTAGACGAGGTTATACGGGAGCTATGGCCAAATGCTAACCGATTTTGCCCAATTTCAATACCAAAATTTTCTCATAGATAAAGAATGTTTTTGCTAAGTTTCAGTTAGCTAGCTCTTTTCGCTTAGACGTTATCGTGATTTCAACAGACAGACAGACAGACAGACGGACAGACAGACGGACAGACAGACGGACATCGCTCAATCGTCTTAGAATTTCATAAGGATTCAGAATATATATCGTTTTTGATTTTTGGGCCAATATTAAGGAAATTACAAACGGAATGACAATCTCAATATACCCCCCATTCTTTTTGATGGTGGGTATAAAAATGAACTCAAGCCTGATAAATCCTAATTTTTCAATTAATTCAATCTAAAGTTCGAATAATTAATTTCCAAATAATTAAAAATTTATCTATAAAAATTTTATATCAAAAATTTTTACAGAAAAATTTGATATAAAAAATTTTTATAGAAAAATTTGTTATCAAAAATTTTTATTGAAAAATTTGTTTATCAAAAATTTTCTATAAAAATTTTATATCAAATATTATTGCGTAAAAATTTTATATCAAAAATTATTGTGTAAAAATTTCGTATCGAAAATTTTTCTATAAAAATTTCGTATCGAAAATTTTTCTATAAAAATTTCGTATCGAAAATTTTTCTATAAAAATTTCGTATCGAAAATTTTTCTATAAAAATTTGATATCGAAAATTTTTCTATAAAAATTTGATATCAAACATTTTTCTATAAAGATTTCAAATCAAACATTTTACTATGAAGATTTCAAATCAAAAATTTTTCTATAAAAATTTCATATCAGAAATTTTTCTAAAAAAATTTCAAATCGAAAATTTTTCTAAAAAAATTACATATCGAAAATTTTTCTATAGGAATGTCGTAATGAAAATTTTTTTTTAAAAAATTTCGTATAGAAAATTTTTCTAAAAAAATTTCATATGGAAAATTTTTCTAAAAAAATTTTATATGGAAAATTTTTCTCCAAAAATTTCTATCAAAAATTTTTCGAAACAAATTTTATATCAAAAATTTTTCTATACAAAATTTTTTATAAAAATTTCATATCGAAAAATTTTCTATGAAAATTTCATATCGAAAATTTGTTTGCAAAAATTTTATATCGAGAATTTTTATAGAAAAATTTTATATCGAAAAATTTTCCATCTAAAATTTTTCTAAAAAAATTTTGTATCAAAAATTTTTCTTAAAAAATTTTGTATCAAAAATATTTCTATAAAAATTTTATAACGAAAATATTTCTATAAAATTTTTTTATGGACAAATATGCGATATAAAATTTTATATTGAAAAATTTCGATATATAAAATTTTTATAGAAGCATTTTTAATAGAAATTTTTATAGAAAAATTTTCGACATGAAATTTTTATAGAAAAATTTTCGATATGAAATTTTCGAGTCAATCGATAAATAAGAATTTGGGAGCTCACTTTTACAATTTCGATGAAATTTTGTGTTTATGTATTAGTTTAAAGTTCGCTTCTTTAGGATTTTTTGGAATTAAATATTTATTGCCCTTTATTTTACTAAAAAAATACTTTCCGAACTATCTAATACTTACTTTATTATCTTTATAGATCTCCTCTCAAAAAAATATATTTGTTTATGGTGAAAATACTTTTTATTTTGCTTTTTTTTATTATTTAGTTTAAGTAGCATTTTTTAAATTTATTTTAATTTTTTATTTTTTATGCATCTATTTGTTTTTTTTTTATTTTTCTTTGAACACAAGAGTATAAATTTGTAAGCGATAATAAAAATATATACATATGTTACGATTGCTATCCGGAATCCGGTGATAGTAAATTTGATTTATTGATTGTAGGAGCATTTTGGTCATCCATACTTTGGAGATTATGTGCGGAGCTTACCTAAGAGCAGAAAATATGTTTAGGTAAAGGAAATATTAAACAAAAAATTATAAAGTTATACATACGGGACTAATAGGTGTAATAACTATTGCAGTACGTGTTGGTCGGTGTAATAAGGCGGTATCTTCCGTTGTTTCATCACAATCGCCTTCAGCATCTGCATCGACAACGGCATCACTGTCAATTTCCCACGATGGATATTGATCGAATTCTTCTTCGCAATTGAGATCTTCTTCCTCTAAATCTTCATATTCATCGATTAATATTACTGCAAATATAATATTTTGTTATATTTTAATGAATCTTCCTTTAAGTTTTGTTTTCTTTTACAAATAATGACCAAAAATAGATTAAATTTCTTTCAAATATCAAAATTTTTCAGAAAATTTTAAATTTTTACAAGAAAATGGAATTGTAAACTGTAAAGCCCTACAAAGTACTGGTCTTTGTCGTATTAAAAGAAAAGTTTGTTATTTAATAAACATAAATAATCCTCTGATTTTCATTTTTTGTAAATTCGGCCTTATAGTCCGATATTTCGTTGAATATTCTAAATAATTCATTTATAAATAAGTAAGCTAAGTATTTGGTTAAAGTTTTTTGAATTCTGTTTTCTTTTTATCAGAAAAATTGGTCTGTTTTCTTCCGTATTTTTTTTATCGGTAATTTTTATAGAAATTTTGGTAACATTTTCGAAAATATTTTATTGACAATTTGATGGTAAAATTTAAAATATCACAAATCTTTAGCTTTTTTACAATACTTTATAATTGATATCATATCATAATTTTAGTGATAGTTGGGTGCGTGTATTTTTGAATTGTTCTTTATTTGCTTTGGTTGTGCTTCTAAAATTAAATAAAAAGGCTATAACTTAAAAAGTACTTAAAATATCGGTTTAATAATTGCTTAATTATATATTAATGAGAAAGATTGAAAAATTGATTGAAAAGGACTTAATAACTTTGATTTCTATTTTCTTTATTATTTTTGGTCATCATCAGCGCAACACTTTATGTGGTCATTATTATTTACTTGAACTTTCCGGCCTTTGCAAAGGACTCGAGCCGAGTGATTGTGTTTCTATATTTGGTATTGTTATCGCTACTTCATCTAATTGGTTATCTTTTTCATATGGTTGTGAAATCGATCTGGAATAGGGAATAAAAAGAGATTAATGATTATTACATTTTTTTATATTCTTTCTACACACAAAATTTAAAAAAATGTTCGTTACAAAATTTTTATAGAAAAATTTTCGATACCAAATTTTTATAAAAAAATTTTCGATATAAAATTTTTATAGCAAACTTTTCGATATAAAATTTTTTTATTCAAAAATTTTCGACATGAAATTCTTATAGAAAAATTTTCGATATAAAATTTTTATAAAAAAATTTTTAATTTAAAATTTTTATAGAAAAATTTTCGATATAAAATTTTTATCGAAAAGTTTTCGATGTGAAATTTTTACAAAAAAATTTTCAATAAAAAAATTTTCGATACAAAATTTTTGATATGAAATTTTTATAGAAAAATTTCGATACCAATTTTTTTTTTAGAAAAATTTTCTATATTAAATTTTTATAGAAAAATTTTCTATATAAAATTTTTATAGAAAAATTTTCTATATAAAATTTGTATAGAAAAATTTTCTATATTAAATTTTTATAGAAAAATTTTCGATATAAAAATTTTCCATTTATAATATTTAAGAAAAATATTCGATATGAAATATTTATAGAAATATTTTTGATGCAAAATTTTTATAGAAACATTTTCGATGTGAAATTTTTATTAAAAAAATTTCGATATAAAAATTAAAAAAAAAAAATTTTCGATATAAAATTTTTATAGAAAAATTTTCGATAAAAATTTTGGCTACAAAAATTTTTTTTTTAGAAAATTATCGATATAAAATTTTTATAAAAAAATTTTTAATATCAATTTTTTATAGAACAAATTTGAATATAAAATTTTTATAAAAAAATGTTCGATATAAAATTTTTATAGAAAAATTTTCGATCTAAATTTTTTATAGAAAAACTTTCGATGTAAAATTTTTATAGAAGAATTTTCGATATTAAATTTTTAGAGAAAAATTTTAGATATAAAATTTTTATAGAAAATTTCTCGATATAAAATTTTGATAGAAAAATTTTTGAAACAAAATTTTTATATAAAAAATGTTCGATATAAAATTTTGATAGAAAAATTTTTGATACAAAATTTTTATATGAAAATTTTGGATATAAAATTTTTGTAGAAAAATTTCGATATAAAACTTTTATAAACAAATTTTCGATATAAAATTTTGATAGACAAATTTTCGATATGAAATTCTAATAGATAAATTTTCGATATAAAATTTTTATAGACAAATTTTTGATATAAAATTTTTACAGAAAAATTTTTAATATAAAATTTTTAAAGAAAAATTTTTATAGAAACGAAAATCTTTTAAAGAAAATTTTTCGATATAAAATTTTTATAGACAAATTTTCGATATAATTTTTTTTAGAAAATTTTCGTTACAAAATATTTTAGAAAAAATTTCAATAAAATTTTTTTTTTAGAAAATTTTTCGATATACCATTTTCAAAGAACAATTTGCGATATAAAATTTTTATAGATAAAATTTTTATATCAAAATTTTCCATATAAAATTTTTAGAGAAAAATTTTCGATATAAAATTTTTATAGAAAAATTTTTGATACAAAATTTTTATAAAATATTTTTCGATATAAAATTTTTATATAAAAATTTTCGATATAAAAATTTTCGATATAAAAATTCTCGTTATAAAATTTTTATTGAAAAATTTTTATAGAAAAAAAAAAAATTTTTTGTTTCTATAAAAATTTTATACCGAAAATTTATATAAAAATTTTATATCGAAAATTTATATAAAAATTTTATATCGAAAATTTATATAAAATTTGTATAGAAAAATTTTCGATATAAAATTTTTATAGATAAATTTTCGTTATACAATTGTTATAAAAAATTTGCGTTATAAAATTTTTATAAAAGAATTTTTTTTTTAGAAAATTTGTGATAATATTTTTTTTAAGAAAATTTTCGATAAAATTTTTTTTTTAGAAAATTTTCGATAAAATTTTTTTAGAAAATTTTCGATAAAATTTTTTTCCACTGTTTTCGATACAAAATGTTTTTTAGGAAAATTTTTTATACAAAATTTTTTCGAAAAATTTTTTTAGAAAAATTTTCGATACAAAATTTTGTTAGAAAAACTTTCCATACAAAAATTTTGTATAGAAAATTTTTCGATATAAAATTTTAATACAAAAAATTTTGATACAAAATTTTTTTACAAAAATTTTCGAGATGAAATTTTTATAGAAAAATTTTCGATATAAATTTTTATAGAAAAATTTTCGATATAAATTTTCATAGAAAAATTTTCGATATAAATTTTTATAGAAAAATTTTCGATACAAATTTTTATAGAAAAATTTTCGATATAAATTTTAATAGAAAAATTTTCGATATAAATTTTTATAGAAAAATTTTCGATATAAATTTTTATAGAAAAATTTTCGATATAAAATTTTATAGAAAAATTTTCGATATAAATTTTTATAGAAAAATTTTCGATATAAATTTTAATAGAAAAATTTTCGATATAGACAATTTTTGTCAAATTTTTATAGAAAATTTTTTGTAGAAAACTTCCGTTCTAAAATTTTTATAGATCAATTTTCGATATAAAATTTTAATAAAAAAAATTTTCAATACAAAAATTTTCGTTATGAATTTTCGATTTAAAAATTTCTATAGAAGAATTTTCTATAAAAATTTTTGATATTAAATTTTTAGTGAAAAAATTTTTGATAGAATTTTTTTTTTAGAAAAATTTTGGAAATAAAATTTTTAGAGAAACATTTTTGATGTAAAATTTTTATAGAAAAATTTTCGATATAAAATTTTTATAGAAAAATAAATGAGAAGTTAAAATTTATCTTACCTTAAGGTAACTCTCTTTTTGGTTCTACCTTCTACGTCAGCTATGAAACCATCACTACTTCGCTGATGATAAACACGCGGCGGTCTAACATCGATTGGTAAAGGATATGAACAGGTATCGGAAGACTAGAAAAAGCATTAAGCTTTAATAAGCAATTCAAACCTTGAGCCTACTTATTAAATGGAGTTGCATAGACACGTCGAAGACGAAAATTTCTAACAATATACGATCAGTAAGAAACTGTAGTCGTCGAAATGTTACGAAACCCTTTTTCTAAGCGGTTAAATTTTACAAAAATGTTATACTTACCTTTGTATATTCATTGGTCCCCTTTGGGGGGCACAGCCCAGCTGTGGTCGTTGATGCATCTAACGTTGTTATAGCAGCTACCGCCGCCACTATAGCATCACTTTTTTTCGCTGTGCGATTTTGCCAATCTTGTGTTGGGCCACAGCCATGGCCATGATTAGGGAGGTGATTGTTGTTGGAATGTTTAGAGACCTGAGGATTAGGGGGAAGAGATTGAAACCGCTGACGGTCCTCCATGTAAGCTTTAATTAAAATATCTAATTTTTCTTCTATATCGGCCACCTAATTTTTAAAGAAATGTTTAAATATCTTCCAAAAAAAAAAAATCGTATAACTAAAAAAATTACCTGTCTTTCGACTTTGACCACTCTTGATGCTAAGCTTATTTTAGAAGCATAAGCGTCTTTTGATTTGGAACCTTGTTTTCCCAATATTTGATCTAATCTGTGAATATTATTATTTGATTTGATAAGTGATTTTATATAAAAAAAGAATTAAAAAAGAGAATAAAAAATGCCTTTTAACTTACCTGGCATGAACATTTTTAACACGTCCCAATAAATCCACATGACCAGCGGCATATTGTTCCATAACATCTTTAACATCATAGGGTTTAAGGGCTTCTTTAAATTTACGACGCGCAACAAAGTATTTTAACTGAAAGATATCGTTGGAACAAATGTTAATACTTTAGACATCGGTGGCGGGCTTTACAAATAAATTCGGACTTGGTTTCGTTGTGTGAGCGTTTACAATTAATTTCTATATATTGTAGGCTCTTCGCTAGCTTTTAATATTTCAAGGATGATCGGAACGATATGATATGGTCACACGATTTGATTGATTTCTTATAGTTATTACATTTTCAAAGCGTCTTAAATAAGCTTGTCTTTGACTAAGATTATTTAGAGTCGTTGAACTTGAAATCGTGATTGATGTTCTTAACAAGAAATTTAAAGTAAACCAAAATTCTATATTATTATAGAGAAAATGGAACTTTTTAAAATTAAATTGTAATTTTTTTTAGAGAAATGTAACATTTTTATAGAAAAATTTTCGATATAAAATTTTTATAGAAAAATTTTCGATATAAAATTTTTATAGAAAAATTTTCGATACAAAATTTTTATAGAAAAATTTTCGATATAAAATTTCTATAGAAAAATTTTCGATATAAAATTTTTATAGAAAAATTTTATATAGAAAAATTTTCGATATAAAATTTTCATAGAAAAATTATCGATATAAAATTTTTATAGAAAATTTTTCGATATAAAATTTTTATAGAAAATTTTTCGATATAAAATTTTTATAGAAAAATTTTCGATATAAAATTTTTATAGAAAAATTTTCGATATAAAATTTTTATAGAAAAATTTTCGATATAAAATTTTTATAGAAAAATTTTCCATATAAAATTTTTATAGAAAAATTTTCGATATAAAATTTTTATAGAAAAATTTTCGATATAAAATTTTTATAGAAAAATTTTCGATATAAAATTTTTATAGAAAAATTTTTCGATATAAAATTTTTATAGAAACATTTTCGATATAAAATTTTTATAGAAAAATTTTCGATATAAAATTTTTAAAGAAAAATTTTCGATATAAAATTTTTATAGAAAAATTTTCGATATAAAATTTTTATAGAAAATTTTCAGTATACAATTTTTATAGAAAAATTTTCAGTATAAAATTTGTATAGAAAAATTTTCGATATAAAATTTTTAAAGAAAAATTTTCGATATAAAATTTTTATAGAAAAATTTCAATATGAAATTTTTATAGAAAAATTTTCGATATAAAATTTGTTTAGAAAAATTTTCGATATAAAATTTTTATAGAAAAATTTTCGTTATAAAATTTTTATAGAAAAATTTTCGACATAAAAATTTTATAGAAAAATTTTACTATAACATTTTTATAGAAAAATTTTCTATATTAAATTTTTATAGAAAAATTTCAATATGAAATTTTTATAGAAAAATTTTCGATAGAAAATTTTTGTAGAAACATTTTCGATAGAAAGTTTTTGTAGAAAAATTTTCGATAGAAAATTTTTATCGAAAAATTTTCGATAGAAAATTTTTATCGAAAAATTTTCGATAGAAAATTTTTATAGAAAAATTTTTGATAGAAAATTTTTATAGAAAAATTTTCTATATAAAAGTTTTATAGAAAAATTTTCGATAGAAAATTTTTATAGAAAAATTTTCGATGTGAAATTTTTATAGAAAAATTTTCGATGTGAAATTTTTATAGAAAAATTTTCGATATAAAAATTTTTTTTAGAAAATTTTTTTAATATATAATTTTTATAGAAAATTTTTCGATATAAAATTTTTATAGAAAATTTTTATAGAAAATTTTTCGATATAAAATTTAGTATAAACAAATTTTCGATGTAAAATTATAAATAAAAAATTTTTATAGAAAATTTTTCAAAATAAAATTTTTATAGAAAATTTTTCGATATAAAATTTAGTATAAACAAATTTTCGATTTAAAATTTTTATAGATCATTTTTCGATATTAAATTTTTATAGAAAAATTTTTGATATAAAATTTTAATATTAAAATTTTCGATACGAAATTTTAATATTAAAATTTTCGATACGAAATTTTAATAGAAAAATTTTCGATATGTATTTTTTATAGAAAAATTTTCGATATAAATTTTTTTATAGAAAAATTTTCGATATAAATTTTTTTTATAGAAAAATTTTCGATATAAATTTTTTTATAGAAAAATTTTCGATATAAAGTTTTTTATAGAAAAATTTTCGATATAAATTTTTTTATAGAAAAATTTTTTGTTAAAAAATGTTTATCAAAAAATTTTCTTTATAAAATTTTTATAAAATAATTTTCGTTATAAAATTTTTAAAGAAAAATTTTTATAAAAAAAATTCTCGTTATAAAATTTTTAAAGAAAAATTTGTGTTATAAAATTTTTATAGAAAAATTTTCATTATAAAATTTTTATAAAAAAATTTTCGATATAAAATTTTTATTGAAAAATTTTCGCTATAAAATTTTTGTAGAAAATTTTTCGCTATAAAATTTTTGTGGAAAATTTTTCGTTATAAAATTTTTGTAGAAAATTTTTCGTTATAAAATTTTTTCGATATACGATAAAAAGCGGATTTTGAGTAGATAAGTATCAATCTAAATATTTCGATAGTTAATAGAAAATTTTTAAAATTACCTAGTTTGAGCTTTGAGGCCCTATGCTCCACTGGGAGTCAAGGATAACAGAAGAAGAAGAGCCTTAACCGCGGAAAGTGTTAAGCTTTTTCTTTTCGCAAAATTCGGAGGATTCAAACACTTTACACAAGACGTATACTAACAACGAGCGATTATGAGTGATTAGAAGTGAAATGTATTCCTTGAAATCAAGTAAATTAAACTTCAGAGCTTCAAACGCTTAACTTGAAAGTAATACGATATTAAAAGTTGTACATTAGTCCGAAGCCCCTAAAGGTATGCAAGACGAATTCTCGCAGATTTAGTATTATATTATTATAAATTTCGAAATGCTTCCCCGGTTTTGAGTTTTGAGAGTTATCTTATTTTGGTATATGCAATTTTATTCAACTTTTTAGGAATCCAGTTAAGAACATCAAAAGATCTTGAGAAACCTCAAGATTTTGTTTTTGGTTTAGCGTGCTTTAAGTTATGCGTGTTTTAGTTAGAAGTTATGAGTGTTTTAGCAAAATTATCTTCAAAAAAAGATTTTTAAAGGTATTAGGTAATTTAAATAAAATTGCAGCTCTTAGGTTTTAATTAAAAGCTTTTTCAGAATTGAAATTAAGTGTCATAAAAAGTTAAAAATCCAAATTTATTTGTAAAGACTTTGGGTAAGCCAAATTTAGCCGTTTTGCCTTGATCCTCTTACCTTTCTAATAAATCTTATGGCAGTCTTATGCTGATTGGTCAATTGAGTGCAGCGTGGCTCATCATCTTCATCTAATTAGGATTGAATAGAGAGACAAAGAGATATAATTTCAAATATTAGAAATTTATAAAATACATAAAAATAGTATATAAAACCATTCAGTACCATTTAATTAACTACAAGTACAGACACATTCAGTTGTAATTGAAATAATTATCTAAATAAAAATTTTAAAAATATTTTACACAAGATACAAGAGACATCTAAAAGTTACTTTTGCTTTTCTTTTTTTTAACAAAATACGAGTATTTTAGGAAAATTTGTACGAAATTCACAAACAAAAATAACGTACAAACATTTTTACGAAAGTCGAAATTAAGGTTATTTTTATTTTAAGGTTTCATACCGATCGTGCCATTGTATGTGCTAATTTTCTACGTTGTAAGTAACAATAACTACTTAATTAAGATATTTCTATAATTAGTGCATGCGATAGATTTGGATGTGTTTAGTTTAAAGACGAATATTATTCAAAAACTTTTTTTATATTTTTAAGATCTTCAGAAAACTTTCAGGCCTTTTAGAGAGAAGCATGAAGACGTGTCGAAGACTTTTGTTTTGTACTACAAAATTTTTAATTTAAACTAAGATAATTCCAAAAAAATCGTAAAATTTTAAATAAAATTGTAAATTTTTACTTAAATTGAGATATGCCTATTTGAAATTGAAAATTTTTAAAGTTTCAATGGAAATTAAAGATTTTGGGTTAAAATTGGGAAATTTTCATTACTAAAGTAATTGAGAAAATTCAAAAACACTGACTTTTATTTTTTCTACCCTAAACGAAAGTTATTTTGTTACTTTTATTTTTTCGAGCAGAAATAAAAGTTAATTTTGTTTTTAATTATTGTTTTAATTCATCATGAATAACTTTAACTTTACATAAATTTTTTCGAACAAAAATAGCAGTAATTGTTGACTTTTATTTTTTCGAGCAAAAATATTTCGACTAGAAAAAATAAAAGCAAAAAAATAAGTTTTATTTCTGCCCTTAATAATAAAAGTTAAAAACAACTTTTATTTTTGCTTGCAAAAATAAATGTTATCAAAAAACTTTTAGTTCGCCTAGAAAAAATAAAAGCCAAAAATAACTGTTATTTTTGCTCAAAAAAATAAAAATCAAAAAATAACTATTATTTTTTTTTGTTCTAAAAACTAAAAATTAAGGTTTTTATAAAAATTTTGTCCAAGATCAAAAATTCTAAAATAACAGTTATTTCTGGTCCCTGGAAAATTCTAAAACATTCAGAATTTGCATTTTAAATTTAGAATGTAAATAAACAATTTTCTGTTGAAATTGGGAAATGAGAAAATTCCAAGTCAACCACTTCAAAATTAAGAAATTCCCAAATTGAATTCAGAAATTTTCAAACTAAATTAAGAATTTTAGCTGAAAGTTGTTGGGTTGAAATTGAGAAAACTTCGTTACAAAAATAATTGAGAAAACTTCAAATCAGAATTTAAAATTTAACTTTGAAATTGATAATTTCCGGTAAAAATTAAAATTTTTTTATATCGAAAATTTGTTTATAAAAATTTTTATATCGAAAAGTTTTTTATAAAAATTTGTATATCGAAAAGTTTTTTTTATAAAAATTTGTATATCGAAAAATTTTTCTGTAAAAATTTTATATCGAAAAATTTTTCTATAAAAATTTTGTATCGAAAATTTTTCTATAAAAATTTTATATCGAAAATTTTTCTATACAAAATTTTTATATGGAAATCGATATACAAACTTTTATAGAAAATTTTGTTGTGAACAAATTTTTGATAGAAAATTTTTTGATATAAAATTTTTATAGAAAAATTTTCGATATAAAATTTTTATAGAAAAATTTTTCGATATACAAAATTTTATATAAAAAAGTTCGATATAAAAATTTTATAGAAAAGTGTTCGATAAAAAATGTTTAATAGAAAAATTTTCGGTATAAAATTTTTAGGAAAAAATTTTTGATATAAAATTTTTATAGAAAAATTTTTGAGATTAAATTTTTATAGAAAAATTTTTGAGATAAAATTTTTATAGAAAAATTTTCGATATAAAATTTTTATAGAAAAATTCTCGGTATAAAATTTTTAAAGAAAAAATTTCCATATAAAATTTTTATAAAAACAATTTTCCATACAAATTTTTTTTTTTTTTAGAAAATTTTCAATTTAAGATTTTTATGAAAAAATTTTTGATATACAAATTTTAATGGAAACATTTTTATAGAAAAAATTTCTTTATAAAATTTTTATAGAAAAATTTTCTTTATAAAATTTTTATAGAAAAATTTTCTTTATAAAATTTTTATAGAAAAATTTTCGATATAAAATTTTTATAGAAAAATTTTTGATATAAAATTTTTATAGAAAAATTTTCGATATAAAATTTTTTTAGAAATATTTTCGGTATAAAATTTTTATAAAAAAATGTTCGATATAAAATTTTTCATATACAAATTTTTAAAAAAATTTTCCTTATAAAAATTTAGTATAGAAAAATTTTCATTATAAAAATTTGTTAAGAAAAAAATTTCGATATAAAATTTTTATAGAAAAAATTTTCATATACAATTTTTATAAAAAAATTTTCATATACAATTTTTATAAAAAAATTTTCGGTGCAAAATTTTTATAAAAAAATTTTGGATATAAAATTTAAAAAAAAAAAATTTCCATATAAAAATTTTGTATAGAAGAAAAATTTTCCTTATAAAATTTTTTTAAGAAAAATTTTTGGTATAAAATTTTGTTAAGAAAATTTTTGAAATAAAATTTTTATAAAAAAATTTTCGATATAAAATTGTTATAGAAAAAAATTTCATATACAATTTTTATAAAAAAATTTTCGGTGCAAAATTTTTATAAAAAAATTTTGGATATAAAATTTTTTAAAAAAAATTTCCATATAAAAATTTTGTATAGAAGAAAAATTTTCCTTATAAAATTTTTTTAAGAAAAATTTTTGATATAAAATTTTGTTAAGAAAATTTTTGAAATAAAATTTTTATAAAAAAATTTTCGATATAAAATTTTTATAAAAAAATTTTCGATATAAAATTTTTATAAAAAAATTTTCGATATAAAATTTTTATAAAAAAATTTTCGATATAAAATTTTTATAAAAAAATTTTCGATATAAAATTTTTATAAAAAAATTTTCAATATTCCAATTGTTTTAGAAAAATTTTCGTGGTCAAATTTTTCTTTAAAAATTTTCGTTATAAGAATTTAGAGAAAAATTGTCGATATAAGATTTTGTATAGAAAAATTTTAATAAAATTATTAAAATTTTTTTTTTATAAAATTATAAAATTTTTATAAAAAAATTTTCGATATAAAATTTTTATAAAAAAATTTTCGATATAAAATTTTTATAAAAAAATTTTCGATATAAAATTTTTATAAAAAAATTTTCAATATTCCAATTGTTTTAGAAAAATTTTCGTGGTCAAATTTTTCTTTAAAAATTTTCGTTATAAGAATTTAGAGAAAAATTGTCGATATAAGATTTTGTATAGAAAAATTTTCATTTAAAATTGTTTAATCTTTCTTTTAAATTGTATTTTTTTTATTTAAACCAGGAATTCTCAATATCTATTTTTTTTTTAATTTGGAAAATTCAAAGTTTTAATTAGAATATTTGAAAATTTATTTAAGTTTCTGCAAAGCAGTTTTTCCATATCAAATTTGAATTTTCTAATTTCTCAATTTAATTTGTATATTTTTTGTTTAACCAGAAATTCTCAATTTTATTTCAAAATTTCTTGATTTGATTTTAATCAAAAAATCTCAATTTTATTGTAAAATTTCCTGACTTTAACTCAATATTCTCAATTTCTATTGGAAACAATTTTTTTAATTTCTAAATTGAATATATCAATTGGAATATTTGAATATAAATTGAAATTTTCTTATTTTTAAATGGAAATTCTAAAACTGATATAAATTTTCTCAATTTTTATTGGAATATTCTCAATGACTTTTGAAATTCCTCAATTTAAATTGGAAATTCTCAATATTAATTGGAACTTCTCAATTTTAATCTTATATGACTGATAATTTAACGAAAATTCGGAGATCACGAGAAAGGTACAACAATTTCGTAAAAGATTAATTAAAACATTTCGATTTTCGATTCCATACAAAACTACTATCGTAATTCGTACGATTATGTATACGAATTCGTGAGATCATGGCAATCGTGATGACATGTCGACCATAGTTTTGTAATTGAATATGCCCCTATTGCCGCTCTCAACTCAACTCAGTTTGGTTGCCGGTCGAGCCAACTTTTACTCAACCAAATTATTTTTTGATATGCGGGACTGAAAATTTGAGTTCAGCAATGCCAAAACATTTAAGGGGTTGAGTAAAAGTTTAGTCGACTGGCAGACGACCAAACTGAGTTGAGTTGAGAACGGCAATAGGGGCAATCATGGTTACAACTTTATTAAGATAGTACGAAACTTTGGTCCCTGACTTAACTCTCTTAACAAGGCTGATTATATATTTCTGAGATCATAAGCATTTGAATTTGAATATTCATATAAATTAGTCTGTGTGGTTGGTGTAAGATCGTGTTATGCGTCGTGTAAACGTGATAGAGGTTTGGTGGAAGGTGCGTGGCTACTCATTTAGCTTCAAGAGAATACATTTTTTTTGTTATACCAGCTATTTTGACTTAACTGACTGACTGACATAATCTTAAAAAGCAGAGACGACAAATTCATTTGCCAAAAACAATTTATATAAATTTAGTTAGATCATTCAAGGAATAGTTAGGATCGATTTGGATATTTGGATAATTGTGTGGTTTTCGGAATTTGTTGATTGGTTATTTGCTCTACAAACTAATTAATATATATTTCATAGAGTTACATATTTGGATCGTATGTCTAATATAGAAAAAAAAAAAAGAGTAAGAGACACGAGTTTTGTTTCCATAGAAATAGTCAAATAAAATACTTTTTAAAAACACTTTACGTTTATATTACATGGATTTCTATTACAATGGTTTAATGGCAAAGATAATAAAAAATATTTAGGAAAAAGTGGAGAGTGGTGTACATATTATTTAGCAATTGCACTTTTTTTTGTTGGATTTTTTGTTTTGTATTTCTAAAAGGAATCATTTACGCACTTCCTTCATCTAAGTGACCTGTAAGATTCTCAATATTACTCTCAATATCTTCGGCAAATTGTTGAGGATCAAAAAAGGCTCTACGTCTCGTCTGTGGGCGTTCTTGTTGCTGATCCTGACTGGAACTAACGTCAGGGACCGCTGGACTTTGGCGTCCCATATTAAAATTTGAACCAAATATATCACTCTGAAGCATGCCACAGAGAACAATCGGTATAGAAGTGACATTGCCAAACATTATTTTCGATCTGTTGGTGTTAGTTATGTTGTTATTGCTGTTGATCGCAGTTGTATGGCTGCTGGTTGCACAATTTTGAAGTGTATTCCTATTATAGTCTGTACCATGATCTTGCATTGATCTTGGACTAGGTTGTAATGTGTTATCATTTGTTGGACTGTTTAAATTGTTTAAAGATACAGAACTATGTCTGCGCTGTGGAGCCAAAAAGCGAGGATTTAATGCTGCTAATATACATAAAATTTTGAATTTGAATGCTTTGTCAAGATTTTGAAAACTTTGTACAATATTTAAGTTTAGTTTTTTTTTTGTTCTTATCATTTACATTAAGATTTTTACAAGACTTAAGTTTTTTTTTTAATATAAATATGTAAAAAGAAATGTTTAACACAAAAACCACAGGAATTATGTTTTTGGAGGGGAAAAAAAATATTTTTTTGAAAATTTGTACATCAATTTTTAAGTTATGTTTAAGAATCTAATATTTTATGGAATTCTTTACAGTAAATTTTTTTCAGAACATAAGAGAAACTTTCAGAAAAATTTTTATTTGTATCACTAGGCCACTTGATCCAATGTTTTAATATAAAACGAATTCAGAATCTACTTTTAGAGATCAAATATGATTAAAATAAAACTTTTCTTTTTAAGATTTATATCGGAGACGTCAAGCTCTGTAGCACAATATGCGACCTTTTACGAAAGAGCTTTCTCACCGACACATTATATATGAGCGAGACGCAACTATGTTTGTCCTGCTCACACGTACGTCAAATTGTCTTTGCAAAGTTAGTGGTCTATTCAAAGTCAGTGCTGCCAGATAATAATTTTTTGCTCGATTCTATGAATAATGCTCGAATATATGAAGAAAAATGTAAATCTGGCAACACTGACTGAAAAAAGCTTTTAAGGCACAAGGCCAATACACGCGGCATGCGGCTGCGGACGGTCGTAGTATTGCCAGTACATAAAATGTGCGTTTGTTTACAAAAATATTCATATACAAATATATTTGAATAGGATATAATTAAATCTGTCAGCACAGAAAAAATCTGCCTTGCGGAAAATTAGAATAAAGTTCTACTTTTTTCCATTGCCGCTTCAAATTTGACAAATCAAAAAACAGCTGATTGTCGCCCGCAGCCGCTTGCCGCGTGCATTGGCCCTCTACCTTTAAAGCTGTTTACCACAAATATTAACGTATGTGTTTTCGGACAGGTCTGATTTATATTGTCAAAATTAGACAATTTTGATATTATTTTTTTGCTCTGATCGACTTCTAATAATTACATTAAGTTCCTTCGTTAAGTCAATCGGAATCATGTGCTTTATTTTTAGTTGAGGCCGTGCTTTAAGTTTAAAAAATCTTTGGAAAGCTATACAAAAATTGAGCTTTTTGCGGCACGAACTTTTGGGATAATTTTAGATAAATTTTGTGTGAAAAATCCGAAAACGATTTAAGTTCTTTTTAGTCAGCTCCAGTTTTCGAGATATAATATTTTTTTTTTCGGAAAAGAGGTTTTGCTCGACTCAAATATCGTTACTTTAATATAGAAAGGCCCTAAGTCGTTTTTTATTTAAATATCTTTTTAAAGCTTTATTTAATACAATTTTATAAAAATCTTTTAATTAAAAAAAAAAAACATTATTATAGCATTAAATTCTTTAGAGAATTTAGTAAAAAACTGCGTTTGAAAAATTTCTGTATCATCAAAACTTAAGATTTTATTTAGTTTTTTTCCCTTTCCTGTAATGTAAGAAACATATTAGTAAGGGCTTTTCTATATCAAAGTAACGATATATAAGATAACTAAAAAACGCCTTGCCCTATTTAATAAGCAAAAAATTTCCTTAAGTTGTACTTACAATATTTTTTAATCCACTCAGCAGTTACAGAGATATTCGACAATTTAAACCAAATTTTTAAAAATTTTTGTTTGTTTTTTCAAAAAAATTTAAAAAATATAAATGTCAGCAAATGTTCATTTTTTTACTATTGATGTATAAATGGATATGTTCAACTTCAAAACCTTGAACCAATAGAGACCCGAAAAATCTGAGAGCTTATGATGGTAGAAGAAAAACCCAATATAGGTTTTGAATTATTAGCTAAGGTTTTTTTTTTTAAATTCGTTTCTGACTGGGGTTGGATTTTAGTATAATTTTCAAAAAACATATACTGATTCTTAAGTCCATATCTCGTGAACTATTTGAAATATTGATTTTCTCTCTTCAGCAAATTTTTACCTCTTAATTAGATCTAAAATTTTGCCTTAAGATAAAATCCGAAAAACAACAACATCTTACTCAAAACAACAAAACTGTCAAAAAACGTAAAATTTCGTCAAAGATTTTTATTGTAATTTTTTCGGTGTAAATTTTATTATATCTCTAAAACGACTTAGCAGATTAAGAAAAATGTGAAGACGACTTAAAAATAAAACTGTTCCCAAATTTAGTTTTTTTTTATTAGCTCAATAAAACCAGCCGTTTTAGAGTTATATTAATCCGGTATGTGAGGGAAATCGATCGTTTTCAAATCGATCAATTTCAGAAACATTTTTTTGAGATAATTTTCGGTTATTTTCCCAAAAAATTAAAATTTGGTCTTTAATTCTTTTGACTGATATCTTATCTTTCATTTTTCTTAATTTGTTTTGTGGAAATGGGGAAAACTATCTCAGAAATATATCTGAAATCGATCGATTTTAAAACGATTGATTTCCATCCGAAATCGGAATACTTTTGGAAAAAAACCTGTTTTTCGTTAAGAAAAATATATCTCGAAAACTAGAGCCAACGCGGGACAACCACTGTCATTTTCGGGTTTGGTCTGCTAAAGCTAAAGCCATCTAGATTTGGTCCACAAATCTCGAGCCGCAAAGTCCTGTTGACTTTTGTTATAGGTTTTTCAAAAAAATTAAAAAAAAAGAATTTAGATCTCTTAATTTTTTTTCCTAGGTACATAGTTTCAAATTTTTTTTACCGAAATAAGAACTGGAAATAAAGTCTTATTTGAATACTGTGAAGACAAGACAAATATCTTGCTAAAGGTCGGTCCTTCATATCTCAAGACCATCAAACCCATGTGTAATATATTTGTATAAAGAAAGATTTTTAAGATTCTGAGAATAATTTACTGATAATGAAAACCACCGATTATCTAATTCTAACTTTTGAGTTATAAGAAAATGTTTTCAGGAATACATAAGGCTTTGCAATGATCAAATCTTATGGATCAATTTAAAGTACAGAATACCAGATATTTGATTTTCCTAGAAGAGAATGACTAGAAATAAAATAACCTCAATTCTAAAAATACCTAAAACACAACCACTACAGAAGACACTTTTGGCGCTAGATCCACCGATATTTGTTGTCGTTGTTATCGTTAACGCAATCGTTATTATATCGATATTATATAGTAAATAAGATTATTTATTGTATTTATTAATCGGTTATCGTTTACATTCTGAATACAACATTTAGAACAACATCCATTTGACAACTTTTATTTATTTTTTAATTAAGGTATTTTTTTTTTGTTTTGTAAAAGAGGCGTGCATTAACTTACCATCGGAATTCTTTTTCAATAAAGTGGTATCGGCTACAGAGTCTTCGCTAAAACTTGGATTTAACGATCTTCCATTTTGTACCACTTCTGAAATGCAATAAATTTGGCAAAAAGAAAACCAAAACTACTTTTTTAGCAAATATGTATTTTGAATGTATTAAACGAGAATAGTTTTCTCCTAACAGAGACGCCTAAGCACAGCTGCCACATCTATTTAACATATTATTTTTTGCTCTTGTGCTAAATTTATTTTATTTTTTATTTCTTCTCAAGAAACATTTAAACATTTAGAAGAGATAAGAAGAGGAAGAAGAGATAAGAGAAAGTATAAGAGAGTAAGGGCTAAACAACAATAAAATTTTGAGCTGTAAGTTATTGAGAATTAGCTATTAGTTTAGATCAGATTGAGTTCATCAGATGTTTATGTGTTACGTAATAGAGAAAGGTATTCCCAGTAGGAAAAGTTAATTTAAATTTTTAATGACTATTATTTAAGGCCAATCATTAAATTCAAAATTAGACTTTAAAATTTAAATTTTTATATGTTTGACGCTCAAATATGTTTGACGACATAAGTGATTATAAACTATGGAATTGTCGAACTTCCTTTTAATGATTATGACTTGGTTCTTCCATCAACTTCTTAAATTTTTTACTAAAAAGTTTTAAAGAAAGTAAAGTGCTCTGCCTCTGAAATTCGAACAACAGAAACTGCTTCCAAAACTTTTGGATTGTCATCAAACATATGTGAACGAGTATACCAAAGCATTTAATGAAATGTGGAGTTTCGCAACAAAACTCCACTTTTATTTCTTATGTGGTTTTAAAGAAAACTAGTTAGAGTGTTATATTCGACAGTGCCGAATATGATCAAAATTTCTTTAAAGTTATAATGTTCCTCAATGAACAACTTTGCTCAATATATTGAGCCATAACCGCCAAAAGGGCTTAAGCGACATGATGGACAATTTTCATTTTCTTATAAAAATTTATTATTCATGATCATCTGCATCATCTCACAAAATATCAGGGCAGTAGATTTTACCGTTATGATTTTACAGCAAGATCAATAAAGACTTAAGTACAATTCACTGTCCAAAGATATTTTAAAAAATTCTTCTCTTGTAAATTTTAGTTTTTGGCGCTTGAGTCTTTTTGGCGGTTAGGGCTCGATATAACCAAGGGAATATATAACGTAAAATCAGCCTAAGAACGGGACAAGCGTTAAATAAGATGACTTTCACATCTAATTTTGAAACATTATTTGAATAAAATTTTGGTTCATTGAAAAATTATAATTTTTTTTTTTAAATCATTTTTCCCAATTTCAAACATTTTTCTCAAATTTTTTCAAATGTTTTTCAAATCAGTAATGTTTTATTTTAAATCATCCTCAATTTAAGAATGAACCTTTTTTTCTTACTAGGAAGAACCGATTTAGATAAGTTTTCTTGTATTAAAATTGACAATCGTAGCTACTACAGTTTTATCATTTATTAGGATTAAATTATCATTAATATATGGGAGATATAGTCAAATGTGGACCAACTATTTCACAATTTGGTATATCTAAAAGTAATTTGTATTAAGTTCGATTAATAGATTATTTCATATTTGTATGCAAAAATTGGACCCGCTGTATGATTTGCGACGTAGACGTAAATCACCTTTAAACACTGAATTATATAAATCGTTCTATCGATTGAAATACAAATTTCATACATTCCTCTAAAGAATTGAACCAGATTGTTATTAAATTAAATCTCATATTTTGGGTATCTCCCAAAGAACTGCTTTCCGGGAAAGGAAATTTTGACCCTTACAGCCACAAATTTATTTGCATTGGAATGAAGTTTCAGTGTACAAAATTTTGGTTAAACCGGCTCATATTGGACCATACATCTCATACATTCTCTGAAAATCTTTGAGTTTTATATACTAAGTCCTACGTTTCTCCAATTTTGTAATCCCTTTCGAAAGAAATCAGTTGTCAAGGTCATTAAAATGGTAAATTTTGTGAGATAATTTGTCGTTGGAGGCAATTCCCTTTGGCAATCCGCCAAACCCTTTTCTTCAAGTTTGGGAGCAAAAAATAGTCAATCTAGAGAATATGATAAGGGTGCAATTCGTAGCTTAATCAAAGATTTTCGCTGTGATAACTGCATATCTTGCATTTTACAAGTGGAAAAACACATATTTCTTGGACAATTCCTCAATGAATCGACTAAGGTAGTCAATATAGATTATACCATATGCATCTCAAAACAAGGTCGCCACGACTTTATTGGCTGATAAACCCCTTTGCCTTATTTTGGCCGATTAACCCTGCAAAAATCTACCGTTTGGTCTCAGGTGTGTTGTTTTGTCTACGATGCAAAAACTCGTCCATATCTTTTTTCCTGTGAAATTGTCAAATGGTTGAGTTTGTGGTTGATTGTGAGCAAATGCGGCTGCCATCTTTCCGAAAGCTTTCTCATAACTAATATTAACTATTAGTCTCCTATCGGCAACCATATCGAGATTTCTTTAAATTTTTTTGGATGTGTAGTCTCAACTGGGCGTCCAGAACATTCGGCATCTTCTGTGCTTGTACGGCCACACTAAAATTTATAAACCACTTATTTTCCCAATGAAGCTGTAAATTCAAAAGGTCACGGACTTATAGACCTGCCCATTTCGTGCCTATAGGTCCACATTTGACCCTAGCTCCCATATCAGAAAATTACTTGAATTGACTTTACAAATTTTTGCTGCGATAAATATTTTTCACAGGTAAGTTTGTAAGAAATCAGAAAAACTTTAAAATTTTTTAAGAATTGGACATATTTCGCAATAGAGGTTAAATAGTCGGGCTTACTTGTTTCTAATCAAATTCCAATATCTTAAAATATTACCTGATAATACCCTATGACGGATTTGAGAAGGATGTAATAATCGAAGGATGAATGTAATCGTTAGATTTTTCAGGTTCTAAAAAATGTATAAGACACTTCGGGGTATAAACATAGACCTAGAACTGTGCCACAAAAGTCAATTCCGTTCGGCAGTAAAATGAAATTCGTATTTGCTTCTACAGAAAAAGAAAAACGAAATTTTTTTTCGGAATGAAATCATTTTTTTTTTAAGTGGTATTAAATTTGTATTGTTTTCTTTGTTTTTCAATATTTAAATAATTTCTTATTATTTGTTGAAATAAAGACATATATATTCCCTTATTGCGGTTCACAACTCAACTTAGTTTGGTTGTCTGAGAGTCAACCCAACTTTCACACGACCAAACTCTCTTTTGATATTGTGGAACTCAACTATGTTCAGTTGGCATTTTCATGGTATTGCCAACATGAAATATAAAGTTTGATAAATAAAATGCGAATCTATATTAAAGAAAAATTTAGTTTAAAATGGATTTCCTGGGGTGCAAGACTGCGTCAATGACATGCATGTACGATTTGTTGCTCCAGGAAACAATTTTTAACATCTTTACCTAAATCGAAGAAGATGTTTTCCTTTTTTTTTAATTTATTTATCTAAAATTTTACAAGAAATATTAAAGTCAACTTTAATTAAAAACCAAACCAATAATAAGCAGTGGCGTATTTTTTCGATTTATGTCAATCAAACAGATGTTTAGTTGTAAACCGCAAAACTACAAAAATCATCAAACTCAAAGTCAGCTGAGTTGAGAATGGCAATACCGATTTATGTGAGACGACCAAATTATGAGTTGAGAATGGCAATACCGATTTATGTGAGACGACCAAATTATGAGTTGAGAATGGCAATACCGATTTATGTGAGACGACCAAATTATGAGTTGATAATGGCAATACCGATTTATGTGAGACGACCAAATTATGAGAAAAATTGTAAACCGCAATAGAGGCAAGAGTTACTGATTTTAATTGAAAAAATCGTGTTTTAAAATGTTTTTGGACATTTATAATTTTTCGAAATATTTGAAACCTTAAACCATTTCGATAGAAAATAGTTTCAAATCCGAACGGAATTTGTGACCTGTCTAAAAGTTAAGATTCTAGGAAAACTTAAGATGTAAATATGTTTAATAAAAATATATAATTTTAAAATAAATATATAAAAAAATACATCAATAAATTTGGTAAAAGAACACAGTGGTGGCTAAAAATATAACGAAACAAAAAAATTATAAAACTCATTAAAATTTTTTGAGAAAAGAAATCACATGCTTTTGAAACTGTGATACACAGAACGAACATCAACATAAACTTTTTTTAAAGATATATTTTTTTTTATTTTCATTATCTTTTTAGTTTTTATTCAAAATTTAGGAATTTTATGGAGTTTGAAATTAATTTACTTGATTATTTATTTGGTTTTTTAGATTATATTTTAAAAGTGATTTTATTTACGTTTTATAAGAAATCTGTATATATATTTTTTTTTATTATATAGTTTTATATATATACTATATATATATATATATCAATTAATCAACATTTACTGTGAAAATCGGTGAGAGAATAATTATTACAAAGTATTTCATACATAAATTCATATTAGAGGAGGAGAAAAAAAAAACGGAAATAAAATGAAAATTAAGGAAATTTATTTGTACTTTGATGATGAGTTTATAAGAAAATTTATAACGAAAAAAAATGTGAGTTCGCTAAATGTCAACAGAAACTTACATTCATAAATAATTCCCCAAATTTTTCTTATTCCTCAGAGGCGCAGCTCTATAAGAGGGGGATTTGGAAGTTTGAATTTGTTTATATTAAAATTTATTTTCAAATACAAGTGCAAATCGCTATAAAGAGTTTTTTATGGATTGTTTTGTTTCATTTTTTTAAATGTATTTTTTTTGTTTATTTTAAATAATTTTATAAAAATTCATGCAAAGTCCCATACGATTCCCTAAAGGAATAAAACAAACTCCTGATCTCTCTCTTTCTCTGTTGTGATTGTGGTTGTTGTTGTTTTTTTTGTGGTATTCTATACCGTTGGCATCCTAATCTTATATTATATATTTATTATATTATTTGATAATTTGTTGAGATATCAGTATGTATTTGTTAATATTAATTAAAAAATGTAATTAATTTTTATATACAGGTGGGCTTTTTTTAAGTAACCAAAAAATAAAGATTTGGCTCGATTAAGGGTTAAATGAATCTATAGTAATAGTTCGCTTTTTGGTTTCGATTTGGGTAATCAAATAGACATTATTTGTGGCCAATTTTTATAAATCTGGGCATAAAACTATTTTGCGTTTTTGAGAGCTCGAAGATAAAGAACAACGGGTGATCTAGGAATGAAAAGATCAAGACAAATACCGAAATATTTTCAAAAATTTTTACGTCAAAAAATTTTCTATAAACATTTTTTCAAAAAAAAAAAATCTATAAAATTTTAAAGAAATTTTTACATCGAAAAATTTTTTATAAAAATTTTTACCTCGAAAAATTTTCTAGAAAAATCAACATTTTTACATCAAAAAAATTTTTGTGTAAAAATTTTTGCATCGAAAAATTTTCTATAAAAAATTTTTCGTTGTAAAAATTACTATAAAAATTTTTCTATTGTAAAAATGACTAGAAAAATTTTTCCTTTGTGAAATTTACTATAAAAATTATATCGAAAAATTTTCTATAAACACTTTTTCATTGAAAAATTTTTATATACAAATTTTCTATAAAAATTTTTGTATAAAAATTTTTTATCGAAAAATTTTCTTAATTTTTTAAGAATTAAAAAAACGAGCTCGAGGTCTTTGTTTTATAGTTTTATTTATTTATTATTCTCCTCCAATATTTCGATATCCTTTGGATATCATCTTCAGGGACCTTTAGAAGTTTATAAAAATTATAAATTACTATTTTTGTTACACAGTGTACATTAATCACACATAGATTTATACATAACAAAAAAACAAATAATCAATTTTCATAGAAAATGGTTATACAAAAATTTTTCAATGAAAAAATTTTTATAGAAAATTTTTAGATAAAAAAATTTTATACAAAAATTTTTCAATGTTGAAATTTTTATAGAAAATTTTTCGATTCAAAATTTGTATACAAAAATTTTTCAATGTAAAAATCTTTATAGAAAATTTTTCGATGGAAAAATTTTTCGATATAATTTTTATAGTAAATTTCACAAAGGAAAAATTTTTATATTAATTTTTAGAAAGGAAAAATTTTTATATTAATTTTTACAATGGAAAAATTTTGATAGAAAATTTTTCGATAAAAAATGTTTATACAAAAATTTTTTAATGTTTAAATTTTTATAGAAAATTTTTCGATTAAACATTTGTATAGAAAAATTTTTCACTGTAAAAATCTTTATAGAAAATTTTTCGATGGAAAAATTTTTCGATATAATTTTTATTTTATCTATAGAAAATTTTCATCGAAAATTTTTCTATAGAAAATTTTCATCGAAAAATTTTCTATAGAAATTTTTTGTCGAAAATTTTTCTATAGACATTTTTTGTCGAAAATTTTTCTAGAGAAAATTTTTCGTTGAAAATTTTTCTATAGAAAATTTTCATCGAAAAATTTTCTATAGAAAATTTTCATCGAAAAATTTTCTATAGAAAATTTTCATCGAAAAATTTTCTATAGAAAATTTTCATCGAAAAATTTTCTATAGAAAATTTTCATCGAAAAATTTTCTATAGAAAATTTTCATCGAAAAATTTTCTATAGAAAAATTTTCATCGAAAAATTTTCTATAGAAAAATTTTCATCGAAAAATTTTGTATAGAAAATTTTCATTGAAAAATTTTCTATAGAAAATTTTCATTGAAAAATTTTCTATAGAAAATTTTCATTGAAAAATTTTCTATAGAAAATTTTCATTGAAAAATTTTCTATAGAAATTTTTTGTCGAAAATTTTTCTATAGAAATTTTTTGTCGAAAATTTTTCTATAGAAATTTTTTGTCGAAAATTCTTCTATAGAAAATTTTTCGTTGAAAATTTTTCTATAGAAAATTTTTCGTTGAAAATTTTTCTATAGAAAATTTTCATCGAAAAATTTTCTATAGAAAATTTTCATCGAAAAATTTTCTATAGAAAATTTTCATCGAAAAATTTTCTATAGAAAATTTTCATCGAAAAATTTTCTATAGAAAATTTTCATCGAAAAATTTTCTATAGAAAATTTTCATCGAAAAATTTTCTATAGAAAATTTTCATCGAAAAATTTTCTATAGAAAATTTTCATCGAAAAATTCTCTATAGAAAATTTTTCTATAGAAAATTTTCATCGAAAAATTTTCATCGAAAAATTTTCTATAGAAAATTTTCATCGAAAAATTTTCTATAGAAAATTTTCAACGAATTTTCAATGACAGCATTTATACGATAATCTGCAAACGGGTAGTTATTGGGTCCCTAAGAATGTTGTAAAATGTTGTCCATCGCGGTCAATTGCCTTGTTAAGCTTTGCCGTCTGTATAGCCTCTGTAACCTAAATGGTCTTTTAAAGTTCTGGAGTCGTCCGTTGTAGGAGATTTTGTAGTTTGGTAGGAATTCTTAGAATTCCGAGTCCTTCCGGTACAAAGAACCGACTACCGTAGGAACTTTGTCCGTTGTTGTAGTTGTAACAGCTCTAACATTTACAATTTTATAATTTTGTTTTTATGGAGGATCTGTTAGGAGATCAAGGCCAAGAAATTATGCTACTTCTACTGGATGTGTTCACAAATCTTCAGGACTAAGTCAAGTAGGGTTGGCGGTACATTAAAAATGTGGGGTATCATGAGGACCTTGGCCACAAGCTGAGCACATGTTGCTGACGGCACGGTCTATGCGGGACCAAAAGATGTTTAATCTGTTGCTCCATCACGATATCAGTTGAGCCAGAATGACTCTTGTTTTCCGCGACAGGTTCTTTTCTTCTTCTGCTATGGGCGGTAGGCGACCTCCTAATACAACATTCAAGCGGTAACCAGAAATCGCGGAGTGGCGTCTTTATGAATGCAGTTTAATGCTTCCATGTACGAGGTATGATCTAAAGAATCAAGTACATATCTTCGTATGCTATCCTCATACACGCGAAGACCTTTCCTGACATGCCTAGGGGCAGATGCCAACTGTGTGATGTTAAAGTTTGGATGATTTGTCCGATGACATCGCAAAAGGAACTGCTGAGATAGCTTAATATTGTATTTCTTTACTGGAAGGATCTTTGTTTCCTCACGAAGATGATGTGGTGAGTAATTTGTTGGCAGCCTCATTGAATATTTCTCCACTGAGTAATACGGAGCAGCATAATTTGCCACTGACCGACCAATCGTTTTATATGTAGATGGCAAGGTTTCTTTGCCCATTCCCTAATTACTGCTGGCTAGTGCTTTAAGGACCTTGTTTCTAAAACGCATTTTATGCGCGACAGCTGTGGCAAAATAAAAATGCTGTCGAGTGTGACTCCCATGACTATCGGGTGGTTCACTTTCGGAATTGGTACGCCATTAATCTTGACGCCAAGTTGAAGGCTTACTTCTTTTGTCCAGGCGATAAATAGGGTCGCTAAGGATTTAGTTGGTTGTATCTTTAGGTTACGTTCGGTGAAGAAATTGTGGATGATATTGAGAAAACGATTCACCATACCGCATAGGTCTTCCATATTATGGCCGATCGCCATTATCGTGCTGTCGTTCGCATATAATATCATTACAACGCATTTCGGTGGAGCTGGGAGTTTAGAGAGGTAGAAGTTAAACAGAAGTAAAGACAGAACTCCGCCCCGAGGAACTCCCTGTTTGACTCTACGGTGTTTTGAGCGCTGAGGGGTTACTCCGTATTTCGATTCGAAAATAAAATTGTTCGAATTCCTATACTTAAAGCATTGTGTTTCGAAAATAATTTCTTTCGAATCGAGATACGGAGTAACCCCCCTGGTCTCTAAACTCTACGAAAATTTTCATCGAAAAATTTTCTATAGAAAAATTTTCATCGAAAAATTTTCTATAGAAAAATTTTCATCGAAAAATTTTCTATAGAAAAATTTTCATCGAAAAATTTTCTATAGAAAAATTTTCAACGAAAAATTTTCTATAGAAAAATTTTCATCGAAAAATTTTCATCGAAAAATTTTCTATAGAAAAATTTTCATCGAAAAATTTTCTATAGAAAAATTTTCATCGAAAAATTTTCTATAGAAAAATTTTCATCGAAAAATTTTCTATAGAAAAATTTTCATCGAAAAATTTTCTATAGAAAAATTTTCATCGAAAAATTTTCTATAGAAAAATTTTCATCGAAAAATTTTCTATAGAAAAATTTTCATCGAAAAATTTTCTATAGAAAAATTTTCATCGAAAAATTTTCTATAGAAAAATTTTCATCGAAAAATTTTCTATAGAAAAATTTTCATCGAAAAATTTTCTATAGAAAAATTTTCATCGAAAAATTTTCTATAGAAAAATTTTCATCGAAAAATTTTCATCGAAAAATTTTCTATAGAAAAATTTTCATCGAAAAATTTTCTATAGAAAAATTTTCATCGAAAAATTTTCTATAGAAAAATTTTCATTGAAAAATTTTCTATAGAAAAATTTTCATCGAAAAATTATTTTGATTTTTTTTGTTCTTTTTACAATTTCAGTTTTTTTCAAAAATATTTAGAAAATTGAGATTTATTAAGTTTGTTGTTGTATTTGAAAGGTATTCTTTTAGTGTTTAGAGAAAGACTCTATAATATCACTTCCACACATTGTTTTGCCATATGGTCGTTTTGAAAAATCCCATAAAAAATAGGGTACACCGCCTTTTCTCTAATTCGGAAACAACTAATAGAGACTATTATCTAACTAGAGAAAGCTAAGGCACACACACGTGATCATTAAATGTATGTTTGTTTGCTCGTTTATGTATTTTTCATTGTTCTTTATTCACTTGAATTTCATTTTTGGCTAACAAAAATGTATAGAGTGTAATATCTTTATATTATAAAGTCTTCGGTCTAGATTTGCATTAGCACAAAATTTGATTTATCAAATTCGACTATGATCCTAGACTTGGTGGCCAAAGGAGGTACTAACTAGGGTTGAATCTTTAAAGCAAGTGTCTCAAATTTTGAATTGCAAGGCATGCGCTATAATTGGGGTTCAAAACCGGCTAATGAATATATTTTTTACTTAATCGAGCCAAATTGTTAAATAGCTAAAATAATAACCCCCTACAACCAGTATGCTTCAAAAATTAACTGCTTTAAAAATATATATATGTACAACAAAAAAACGATCATGTTTTAAATATTTTTTTTTTTCAGATATATCTTCCGATTTCTTTAACCATAAACTCAACAACATACATGTCGCTTTCAAAATTAAACATTGCAGCAATACTGGACTGTAGGATCTTTTAAATGTATTAATAATTTATAATAATTCTTAAATCTTTTTGTCATATAATATTTTTTCATTAATATTTTTGGTAAAAAAAAATTTAAAGCGTTTTAAATTATATAAAGAAGAAAGTAAGCGAGATCGAAAAATAACATGCACGTACTCTAAATTCTTGTTTTAAATTTAAGATTTTTAACAATTTCTACTTACCAAGATTTTCCACCGATTGATTCATCTCACGTATGTTGCGCGTATACCGTGAGACGCGATTGGTGGCTATAGTTTTGATGCCATCACCGCCCGGCGATTGCTGTATGGATGCGGGAGGTTTGTGTCGTCTGATTGTTGGTAGGCGGGCCACAAATGATGCATTGTGCTTAAAACTAGATGATGCTCTTCTGCGAATTGTTTTATATTGAGGATATATATTTTTTGATTTGATTTGTTTTGTAACGAAATGGCATTAAATGGAGGAGAGTTGGAGATAATGTTAAATTAGTAGGTTTTTGTGTAGTTGATAGGGGTTATTGTAACAAATTGTAGCAAAATTTAGTTGTTAAAATGGCAGAAGCAAAAAAATTATTAAAAAGTTGATGATTGTTTTTTTTTTAATATTTAGAAACGTTGAATCAAAGACAATATAACCCAGTAAGAACAGTGTCAAACGTTTGAAATATGATGACTTTTACATTTGATGTTAAACTTTTTTTCAAACTTTTTTCAAACCTGAACAGATGTTTGAGATTCACATTCATTTTCAAATCAGGGTTCATTTGAGAATAAACGTTTGAAAAATTATAGTTTCACAAATTGAGAATGAAGGTTATTCTCAAATTATTATCAAACCCTAAGATGATTTGAGAATAATTTGAAAAATGGTGTTATATAAATTTGATATCAAACCTTATTTCAAATTTTTTTCAAACATTATAGATGTCAACGTATTGTAACTCGCTGTCCCTGAATATGATATCCAAAGGATATCGAAATATTGGACATTAGTAATAATTAAAAACTAAAAATAAAAACAACAGACCTCGAGCTCGTTTTAATAATTTCATAAAATTTAATAATTGAAAAGGTCGAATAAATAAAATCGAAATTAATTAAAAATAATTTATGTTAAATAAAATTAATGTTTAAGATATTTTAATGGAATGGCATTGCATTTCAAAAAAATTCGTTATTTCTTTCGGATTTTTTAAAATTGATCCATATTTGACCATAAAACCTTGCTTGAAAAATGTAAAGATTAAAAATTCAATAATATTCATATGCATTTTCTTTGTTTCTTAAAAATTTTTTACCTAACAATAAAAAATATATATTTTAAACAAAAGAATTCAAATATGATGCATCGTTTTCAAAAACAAAATAAACAAACTCAAAAATATCAAAAATACAACGCCATTTTATTTATGTTCCACATGTAGATGATATCCACATTTGAAAAACCTTTGAGAATGAGGTTTGATAATGATTTGAGAATAAAGGCATTTCTCAATTTGAGAATAAAGTCCCCTTTTTGTTGAGAACGCTATTATTCTCAAATCAGTATCAAATTAGTATTAAACGTTTGACCTTTGAAAAAAGATTTATTTTCAAATCATCCTCTATTTGAGAATAAACCTTTTTTCTTACTGGGAATAAACAGATATCGCACTCCATACATTCTTTTTTTGTCAAATTTGAAATTAAAGTGAATAAATAATAATGAAAAACACACATAAACGCACAAATAAACATACATTTCATGTGCAGGTGTGTGTGCCTTAGCTTTCTCTCATTGGATAATCGTCTTTATTAGTTGTTTCCGAATTAGAGTAAAAGCGGTATACTCTGTTTTTTATGGAGTTTTCAAAACGACCATACGCAAATCAATGTAAGGAAGTACAATATCTTTATATTATAAAGTCTTAGGTTGATCCCTTTAAGTATTTTTAATTTTTAACTTTTATTACATAAAAATAATCAAATTCGGAATATTAGGGTTCTTAAATAAAAATATAAATCATCAATTCCTTAATGTTTTTTTGCTTTAACTCTTAAAATTCTAAATATTTATTAAGCGTTTTATAATTATATAAGATCGTACATAGAATAGAGTTTTAGAAAGGACCCAACATTTTTCAAATACATATAGCTTAAGTATTTTATTTCAAAACTACAAAATAAGACCAATTTTTTAAAAATTTAGCTTTTTAACAAACACACACACATGTTTTAAGCATTTTCCAATTAATAGTTTTAATAGCCCCTAATTGGTAGATTGAAATCAATCCTCTAATTCATAAACAAATTATAAAATTGATCAAAGTTTTATGTATGAATTTTGTATAGAAAATGTGATTTATAAATTTATTTATAAGTTTTTCATAACTTTATTTTTCGTTTATGAATAAGTTGGAAATTTATAGGGATTTGCTAGCAATGAGCTCTTTTACATACGCTTTTCGTTACATAATGTACTTCTTTATACTCTTCACCAATCAGTATTTTAAGTTTGTCAATCAGTTTGTAATTTTTTTATATAAGACCCCAACAAATTTTACCGATCTCTTGGAATATAAATATTATTTATATTCGGCAAGCACTTGAATAGCATCAAAATCTGGACCGATTTTGAAATTTAAACACCCAAAACCAAAAAACCAAAATCGACTTTAAAGATCGACTAGAATTGCATCAAAATCTGGACCGATTTTGAAATTTAAACACCACAAACCAAAACAACAAAATCGACTTTAAAGATCAACTTCACTGATGTTATTGATTACACTGTGAAACACGATTTTGGGGTCAGGAAAATCACTACATGTACAGAAAGTACTAGATTGGTGTATTCAAACCCCCAAAGTGTTTGGATCTAGAAGGTGGAGCTTTAGAGTTATCACCATATGAAATTAAGTGATATAAATACAGTATAATGTTTTCAAATGTTTGTTTATATTTATCGGTATATAATATCTCCTTTTTTTGAAGTGATCAATGAAAAATTTGCGTTTACGACCATTATACGGTGTAAAACATACGTATATTAAACATCCATAAACATAAACAATACCTTTAAGCCTTTAAAGGCTTTTTAATGGTACATAACTAATTTCTCGTACCCTACACAGAAAATTGCAACTTTCAAAAGGCGATAACTCCAAAGTTCCACCTACTAGCGCCGAAAGTTTTTAGGGTTTGAAAATACTAGTCTAGAGCTTTTTTTTTTTGACCCCAAACCATCTCCCTCATACTCGTGATGTGACATAGTGTTATCTGAGAAGAAAAATTTTACGCAAAAAGCAACTCAATTAAATACAGAAGAGTCGGACCAGAAAGACCTATATGTCATAGATATATATATCAATCTAAGAGCCTACATATACCCACGTCCGAAACTTGGAAATAGAAAGCCTTTAAAGGCTTTTTAATGGTACATAACTAATTTCTCGTACCCTACACAGAAAATTGCAACTTTTAAAAGGCGATAACTCCAAAGTTCCACTTACCAGTGCCGAAAGCTTTTAGCGGTTGAATAAACTAGTCTAGAGCTTTTATTTGGCATTGGCATTTTTTGACCCCAAACCATCTGCCTCATACTCGTTATGTGACATAGTGTTATCTGAGAAGAAAAATTTTACGCAAAAAGCAACTCAATTAAATACAGAAGAGTCGGACCAGAAAGACCTATATGTCATAGATATATATATATCAATCTAAGAGCCTACATATACCCACGTCCGAAACTTGGAAATAGAAAGCCTTTAAAGGCTTTTTAATGGTACATAACTAATTTCTCGTACCCTACACAGAAAATTGTAACTTTCAAAAGGCGATAACTCCAAAGTTCCACTTACCAGTGCCGAAAGCTTTTAGGGTTTGAATAAACTAGTCTAGAGCTTTTATTTGGCATTGGCATTTTTTGACCCCAAAACATCTCCCTCATACTCGTTATGAGACATAGTGTTATCTGAGAAGAAAAATTTTACGCAAAAAGCAACTCAATTAAATACAGAAGAGTCGGACCAGAAAGACCTATATGTCATAGATATATATATCAATCTAAGAGCCTACATATACCCACGTCCGAAACTTGGAAATAGAAAGCCTTTAAAGGCTTTTTAATGGTACATAACTAATTTCTCGTACCCTACACAGAAAATTGCAACTTTCAAAAGGCGATAACTCCAAAGTTCCACCTACTAGCGCCGAAAGCTTTTAGGGTTTGAAAATACTAGTCTAGAGCTTTTATTTGGCATTGGCATTTTTTGACCCCAAACCATCTCCCTCATACTCGTGATGTGACATAGTGTTATCTGAGAAGAAAAATTTTACGCAAAAAGCAACTCAATTAAATACAGAAGAGTCGGACCAGAAAGACCTATATGTCATAGATATATATATCAATCTAAGAGCCTACATATACCCACGTCCGAAACTTGGAAATAGAAAGCCTTTAAAGGCTTTTTAATGGTACATAACTAATTTCTCGTACCCTTCACTGAAAATTGCAACTTTCAAAAGGCGATAACTCCAAAGTTCCACCTACCAGCGCCGAAAGCTTTTAGGGTTTGAATAAACTAGTCTAGAGCTTTTATTTGGCATTGGCATTTTTTGACCCCAAAACATCTCCCTCATACTTGTTATGAGACATAGTGTTATCTGAGAAGAAAAATTTTACGCAAAAAGCAACTCAATTAAATACAGAAGAGTCGGACCAGAAAGACCTATATGTCATAGATATATATATATCAATCTAAGAGCCTACATATACCCACGTCCGAAACTTGGAAATAGAAAGACCAAATAGAGGAAAGTCTTTCAAACTTGACCTAACAAATTGGAGAATATGCCGATCGATCGATCGGCCTTTGACCTTAACAGCTTGTAAATATAGGTCATTTAAGTATATATCTTACTTATGTATTTAAAATTAGGAGTATATACCTTAAGATCCTAACACCTGCACTAAAATCACTCACTCAATCACCCCCAAATATTATTGCCGAAGACCTCATTTCAATCTGTCCTCAATCAAACTTGGAACACGATTGGCAAAGGGTATAAAAAATTCGGTATAGCCGAATACTATCATTTTTTTCTGTTTTTATAGTTAGAGCAGTGTTATAGTTTAGTTTAAGCTTTACGCATGAAATTTATTGTTTAATGTATGATTATCAATGATTTCAACAAAAATAGCTTTTTTAAAAAATCTATATTCGATCTGGAGCCAAATCGCCGCGTTCGATATCGATCGAAAACTCAGACTTTTAAGCATTCTTTAACATATCCTAGGGTTTTTCAAAATATTAAATTTTGCAATAAGATGAAAAAAAATTGATATCTAAACATATCCGTTTGTTTGCCAAAACTTTTAGTTTAATAAAATTATTTTACTATCAGGGACTTTTTAACAAATAAGGTACAATGTGGTAAACCTTATAAATATGTATATTATTTTATAACTTAGATTATCCTAAACAAATATTTCTGAAATAAAAACACAAATATTTCTAAAATATTCTTTTCATATCAATCGATATTGAATGAGGCGATTTGGCCCCTGTTTTTAAATCGTAGGGCCTACACTAGATTGTGGAAAGAAACACACTTCGGAACATCAAGAATTACTTAGCTAACAATGAGATGCACTTATTGTCGACGACAGTTTCGTACCAGAATAAGGACGTTTTTAGATGCATTGTTTAAGGTTTTTGTTTTACAGTCAATTTTATTTATTTTACATCGACGGCGTGCTACTGCTGTAGGCTTACCGCAGATGTAGGATGATGTAGAATTTAATAAATAATTACAGAAATTCATGTTGCCGTGACTAACGCTATCACTGTTGAATCTAGGGTTGCTGGGCTAGAAATCAATATTTTCAAGATAAAGATTATGCCGGAGGCTATGGCGCAAACCCATCGACACACATCAATGTGGATAACGAGGTTATTGGATGTGTAGGTACATTTGATTATCTTGGAAGCTTGGTATCTATAACGCAAAATCTGCATTCAACATTCTCCGAAGTATTTCGAAATCTCGGCAAATATCAATAAACAACTAAGTTACTTATATACAACTCGAATGTCAAGTCCATCCTGTATTACGGCTGCGAAACTTGGAAATGCACAAATGCCATCAATAAGCAAAAAAATGCTTGCGGCAAATCCTAATATATGGTGGTCGATCCTCGTAAGAAATGAAAATCCCTGCTTGTATAGAGGCATGTAAACGGAAATGGCAGTGGATAGGCTACACACTTCGAAGCCCAAATATCAAAATTGCTCGACAAGCGCTCTTTTGGAATCCAGGGGAAAGCGGCTGTCGTGTTAATGCACCTGCTAGAACGATTGATGCGGAGTTAGAAGCAGAAAACTATTCATGGAATGACTTATGCCTAACATCTCCCAAAAGAGTTCGATATAAAAGGATGGTTGAGGCCCTACGCTCCACTGGAATTCAAGGATGACAAAATCTACCAAATCATTCTAATTCTTTTTAGGCCGAATTTGTGGCTATTAAGGAAGAAGCAGATTGACTATAATATTCTCACGATGGTGCAGATAAATTTTCTGGATTCTGTGTTTTCGAATTCAATATCAGCCCTTGATTGTCAGGATCAATCTTACGTTAATGCCGCGTTACAGGAACATACCAAAAAACTTTATATCAGACGAGAAACTACTTTAAAAATTTCACATGATCTAGAATTGTTGGAATGCTTTTAGCCAATTGCAAGCTTATACTGAGCATACCTCAACAAATTAATGAGGTATGCCCTATAAATATAGAAAACTTTCTCATATATTACTATCACTATCAAAATCTAATATAACAACTTATCTGGACTAGGGCAAGTCAGTAGCTGAGTAACTCTGGGCCCTCATTTCTTTGGAGACCTGGGTTATCTGGCCTCGATATTGGTGGACTTAAGAGCTTTTAAAAAAGATCCGGATGATTCAATGGAGTGATTTTGTGATTCGGTTTTTGATAGCTTTCGTGGTTATACAATGGAGTCTAATTATCAGACTGCGGCACTTACCTAAACTTAGGCATGCGAAAGCTATTGGTTGAGATAAGAGGTGACGAAATAGAGCATAAATCCATAAAGCATATTCTCTACCCTTGCCCTATTATGTTTAGTATGTGACATAATTTATTGGTCGACTTAATTTTTATCGCGTTCAACCGGGGAAGCTAGTTATATGCTCTTTTAAGCTTCCATTGCTAAATAGTAATGATGTAGGAAAAGGTGTTCGAAAATAATCCCGAGGGAACTCATAGAACCGATGACCGAAACTTCGATGAAAGGACCAAGTAGAAGAAAATCTATTAAAGCTTGGCATACGAAATTGCTCGTCCTTTGACCTAAACAGGTTGTAATATAGGCCATTAAAGACGTTGGGAATGTTTGATACCAATCAACGGTTCTGATTGGTCTAACCTTGGTAAGCAAAGACTTATCTTGGTCTATCCTTTATCTCAAATGTAAACGCTGACATCCTCGTGGTATCACCTAATAGACCTACGTTAATTGTTTCCGAATTAGAGTAAAAGAGAGTACTATGGGATTTTTCAAAACGACCATGCGGCAAATCAATGTATGGAAGTGCAACATCTTTATAAATATTATAGTCTTTGGGTGAAAATTTGGCAGTCACTTTACCACTTATACTTATATTATTAAGTCATATATTTTTATTTATTTTCCTTTTTTCGTTTGTCACAGTCGTCAACATTAGGGTACGATTTTCTTTTTCATAGCAAATATTTTTTTTCAGGAGTAGGGTTATCGTTCTTATGAGGGAACTCGCGACTCATATTATTTTGCCTAACCTAAACATAACAATACAAAATTTATCGCATGTGAAAGAAGGTCGTACAACAGATCAAAAGACTTATTCTAGGCTCTTATTTCTTTGGATAACTTGTCAATATTGGCCGACTTAAAAGCATTTTAAAGCGATCCGTATGGTTTAACGGGGTAACATAGTTAACTTTTTTGTCTATACCCGATTACAAGACTGTGACACTAACCTTACCTTAACCCTAGAATGCGAAATTTATCGGTTAACGAGTTATGTTGCTTGAATATGAAAGTTTTCGCTTAAAGCTCTTTGAGACTATTTAAATTTAATGGTTATTTTTAAAATACTTTGAAATTGAAAGAAATTCTTGAATATCGGAACTAAAAGATTTAAGAACGGTTACTTTATCTACGAATGATCTATATGAAATGAGTTTGGGTTTTAATTTTAAATTGTAAAAGTGCAAATGGTGTTTGAAAATTTTTCAAAATCCTTTTCCGGTGCATATTGAGTGTAATTTGTTTTGTGTGTGAGTGATCGTAAGAGTGTAATAAAAATTACAACAAAATCTGTAAGCCGGAAGGATAGAGGAAATATATAGAATGTAATTGTAAGTAGTTAGAAGTTGTGTTCAACAAATACTTATTGTTCTAGCAATTAATTAAAGATAAAAAATTTCAATAACGCTTTCAAAACCCACTGAACATTATTTCAAATTGTCTGAATTCAAAACGTTAAAGAATTTTATTTATTTTTGTTAGTGGATTTTCAATTAAAACTGACATAAAAGAAAGCTATAGCAATTTTTATACTTAAATATTAAATTATTTGAAATGAGTAAAAACAGAGTTTTCAAAAAAGAGGTGAATGCGAGAAAAAAGACTGACAAATACGGGTGGTGTTCGATACAATATTTTTTTTATAATAACTGTAGTATTTAGTTTGATTTTTTCTGATTTTGGAAAAGAATGCGTTTGTTTTTTATGGATTTTTTTTGAATTTAACTTTTACCTAGTTTCAACTAAATTTTTAAACAGTCTATCCCAATACTCAGAACTGAAAAAATGGAAAAACCAAAAGTTTAAAAATTATTTTTTTTTATCATTATTTTTTTTCTTGTTATTATAAAACGAAACAGTTTCAAAATTTCTTTAAAAAGTCATGCTTGATTTGAATGATAATTCGTAGTTCTAGAATAATTTGATATTAATGTTCGTGTGTTAAAGTATTGGCTCGATGTCTTAAGGACTGAACATTTATCAGACCCCTTAAGTTGTTGGATACAAAATAATTTTGAAAGTGATTCTTTTCAGATAAAAATTTGAATTAATTTAGTCATTAACGATAGAAATATTTTTCTATATAGAAAAATTTCTATAGAAAAATATTTCTACCGAAAATTTTTCTATAGAAAAATTTTCAAAAGAAATATTTTTCTATAGAAAAATTTTCAAAAGAAATATTTTTCTATAGAAAAATTTTCAAAAGAAAAAAATATTTTTCTATAGAAAAACGGAAAATTTTCCTATAGAAAAATTTTCAAAAGAAATATTTTTCTATAAAAAATTTTTCAAAAGAAATATTTTTCTATAAAAAAATTTTCAAAAGAAATATTTTTCTATAGAAAAATTTTCAAAAGAAATATTTTTCTATAGAAAAATTTTCAAAAGAAATATTTTTCTATAGAAAAATTTTCAAAAGAAATATTTTTCTATAGAAAATTTTTTAAAAGAAATATTTTTCTATAGAAAATTTTTCAAAAGAAATATTTTTCTATAGAAAAATTTTCAAAAGAAATATTTTTCTATAGAAAAATTTTCAAAAGAAATATTTTTCTATAGAAAAATTTTCAAAAGAAATATTTTTCTATAAAAAAAATTTTCAAAAGAAATATTTTTCTATAGAAAAACTTTCAAAAGAAATATTTTTCTATCAAAAAAATTTTCGATAGAAATATTTTTCTATAAAAAAATTTTCGTTAGAAATATTTTTCTATACAAAAATTTTGGTTCCAAATATTTTTCAATACAAAAATTTTCGATAGAAATATTTATCTATAGAAAAATTTTCAAAAGAAATATTTTTCTATAGAAAAATTTTCAAAAGAAATATTTTTCTATAGAAAAATTTTCAAAAGAAATATTTTTCTATAGAAAAATTTTCAAAAGAAATATTTTTCTATAGAAAAATTTTCAAAAGAAATATTTTTCTATAGAAAAATTTTCAAAAGAAATATTTTTCTATAGAAAAATTTTCAAAAGAAATATTTTTCTATAGAAAAATTTTCAAAAGAAATATTTTTCTATAGAAAAATTTTCAAAAGAAATATTTTTCTATAGAAAAATTTTCAAAAGAAATATTTTTCTATAGAAAAATTTTAAAAAGAAATATTTTTCTATAGAAAAATTTTCAAAAGAAATATTTTTGTATAGAAAAATTTTCTATAGAAAATTTTTCAAAAGAAATATTTTTCTATAGAAAATTTTTCAAAAGAAATATTTTTCTATAGAAACATTTTCAAAAGAAATATTTTTCTATAGAAAAATTTTTAAAAGAAATATTTTTCTATAGAAAAATTTTCAAAAGAAATATTTTTCTATAGAAAAATTTTCAAAAGAAATATTTTTCTATAGAAAATTTTTCAAAAGAAATATTTTTCTATAGAAAAATTTTCAAAAGAAATATTTTTCTATAGAAAAATTTTCAAAAGAAATATTTTTCTATAGAAAAATTTTCAAAAGAAAAATGTTCAAAAGAAATATTTTTGTATAGAAAAATTTTCTATAGAAAATTTTTCAAAAGAAATATTTTTCTATAGAAAATTTTTCAAAAGAAATATTTTTCTATAAAAACATTTTCAAAAGAAATATTTCTCTATAGAAAAATTTTCAAAAGAAATATTTTTCTATAAAAAAATTTTTCAAAAGAAATATTTTTCTATAAAAAAATTTTCAAAAGAAATATTTTTCTATAGAAAAATTTTCAAAAGAAATATATTTCTATAGAAAAATTTTCAAAAGAAATATTTTTCTATAGAAAAATTTTCAAAAGAAATATTTTTCTATAGAAAAATTTTCAAAAGAAATATTTTTCTATAGAAAAATTTTCAAAAGAAATATTTTTCTATAGAAAAATTTTCTAAAGAAATATTTTTCTATAGAAAAATTTTCAAACGAAATATTTTTCTATAGAAAAATTTTCAAAAGAAATATTTTTCTATAGAAAAATTTTCAAAAGAAATATTTTTCTATAGAAAAATTTTCAAAAGCAATATTTTTCTATAAAAAAATTTTCAAAAGAATTATTTTTCTATAGAAAAATTTTCAAAAGAATTATTTTTCTATAGAAAAATTTTCAAAAGAAATATTTTTCTATAGAAAAATTTTCAAAAGAAATATTTTTCTATAGAAAAATTTTCGAAAGAAATATTTTTCTATCAAAAAAATTTTCTATAGAAATATTTTTCTATAAAAAAATTTTCGTTAGAAATATTTTTCTATAGAAAAATTTTCGTTCCAAATATTTTTCAATACAAAAATTTTCGATAGAAATATTTTTCTATAGAAAAATTTTCGATAGAAATATTTTTCTATAGAAAAATTTTCAAAAGAAATATTTTTCTATAGAAAAATTTTCAAAAGAAATATTTTTCTATAGAAAAATTTTCAAAAGAAATATTTTTCTATAGAAAAATTTTCAAAAGAAATATTTTTCTATAGAAAAATTTTCAAAAGAAATATTTTTCTATAGAACAATTTTCAAAAGAAATATTTTTCTATAGAAAAATTTTCAAAAGAAATATTTTTCTATAGAAAAATTTTCAAAAGAAATATTTTTCTATAGAAAAATTTTCAAAAGAAATATTTTTCTATAGAAAAATTTTCAAAAGAAATATTTTTCTATAGAAAAATTTTCAAAAGAAATATTTTTCTATAGAAAAATTTTCAAAAGAAATATTTTTCTATACAAAAATTTTCGTTAGAAATATTTTTCAATAAAAAAATTTTCGATAGAATTATATTTCGATAGAAATATTTTTCTATAGAACAATTTTCGATAGAAATATTTTTCTATAGAACAATTTTCGATTGAAATATAGAAATGTCAAAATATCAACATTATGTGATTTTTAAAACTACAAAAATTTTCGAAAATTGCTCAAATCATCTTTCAAAACTTATTTTTTTCCCAACAAAATCATATGGGTATTTTTGTTCTGTTTTCCTCAAAATCTTTGATGTTCACTTAAGTCCGAAATCTGATGTTTAACATACCTCAGGCAAATAAAAATCTTAGATTTCTTGTTTTAGTAAATGCAAACATTTAAATGATTGTTTAAACATTGAACATAAATATAAGACAATTATTTTATACAGAAAAACTTTTAATCTTATTCGTTTAACACAGATATTTTTAGTAATAAAAACTGACTTGAAAATTTGAAAGAAATTTTTTACTTACGAGGCCGGCGGACTCGGTAGAGCTACTTGATGTATTTTCCATGTTGCCACAGATATTGAATGTTCATCGGCTGCATAGCAGCGCCATAAGGCTTGTATCAGCGAAGCTGCGGGTTGGCGTCGTCTTATCATATGCTTTTGACGCTGCTGTTGTTGTACCTTTAAGGCAAAACCGCTACCCAAGATGCCCTAAAAGAAAGAGATTTGTTTTTTTCTTTTGGTATTATAGGTGGGTTTTTATGAAAGCTTTTTAGAACTTACCGCTGGCAAAGCAAAAAATGATATACCTAATAAAGCACAAAATGAGGCTATCAATTTACCCTGCCACGTTTCAGGAACCATATCGCCATAGCCAACAGTGCACAGGGTTATCTGGAAATTAAAAATATGATTTTGTTTGTAATATATTTTTTTAATATTTTCTAAGTTTTTAAGATCCGAATTAAGTTCAGATGGTGATGACCTCTCACAAAAATGTTATTCCTATTTTTCTTAAAATCTTCGTCACATGCTTTCCCCTTTGACTGCCTACATTTTGGTTGGTTTCAAAACTAGAGTTAGCAAAAATTAGCAGGGACAGTAATTGTTTTTACTTTTATCATAAAAGTCAGAAAATAAGAATTAAGTTTTGACCTTTATTTTTTAGAGCAAAAATAAAAAGTATGTTTTGATTTTTATTTTTTTGAGCAAAAATATTCCTTATTTTTGATTTTTATTTTTACGAGCGGAAATAAAAGTTAGTTTTTGATTTTCGAGCAGAAATAAAAGTTAGTTTTTTTAATTTTTTCTTTCCGGGTGGAAATAGCGGAAATTTATCCACTTAAATTTATCCACTTAAACTTTGGTTTAACGGATTCATAAAAAATCAAAAATGGCGAAAACATATTTTTGTTACATGATCTTCAAACTGTGAATATTCCAAATAAAAGAAGGCTTTTTTATTTTATTAACAATGTTTTCTATGGAAATTTATTTTTATCAAAATATATCGAAAATTTTTCGATATACAAATTTTTTATAGAAAGTTTTTAGTTACTAACATTTTTGTATAGAAAATGTATAGAATATTTTTGTATAGAAAATTTTTAGTTACACAAATTTTTTATAGAAAATTTTTAATTGCAAAAGTTTTCTATAGAAAATTTTTGTAACGAAAAATTTTTTTATAGAAAATTTTTGTAACAATCAATTTTTTGTAGAAAAATTTTTATAACGAACAATTTTCTATACAAAAATTTTTGTAACAAAAAATTTTCTATACAAAAATTTTTGTAAAGAAAAATTTTCTATACAAACATTTTTGTAACAAAAAATTTTCTGTGGAAAAATTCTACATAAACAATTTTATATCAAAAAATTTTTATATCGAAAACTGTTTTTAAATCGAAAAATTTTCTTTAGAAAAATTTTTATATTGAAAATTTTTTTATAGAAAAATTTTTAAATCGAAAAATTTTTTTATTGAAACATTTTTATATTGAAATATTTTCTATACAAAATTTTTATGATGAAAATTTGTGTATCGAAAAACTTCCTATAGATTGATTTTTGAATTGAAAAATTTTTTATTGAAACATTTTTATTGAAAAAAATTTTCTGTAAAAAAAATTTTATATCAAAAAATTTTATATCAAAAAATTTTATATCAAAAAATTTTATATCAAAAAATTTTATATCAAAAAATTTTATATCAAAAAATTTTCTATAGAAAATTTTTGTAACGAAAAATTTTCTATAGAAACATTTTTGTAACGATCCATTTTCTGTAAAAAAATTTTTGTAACGAACAATTTTCTGTGCAAAAATTTTTGAAACAAAAAATTTTCTATACAAAAATTTTTGTAAAAAACAATTTTCTATACAAAAAGTTTTGTTATAAAAAATTTTCTGTAGAAAAATGTTTATATCGAAAAATTTTCTACATAAAAAATTTTATATCGAAAAATTTTCTATATACAAATTTTTATATCGAAAAATGTTTTTAAATCGAAAAATTTTCTTTAGAAAAATTTTTATATTGAAAATTTGTTTATAGAAAAATTTTTAAATCGAAAAATTTTTTTATAAAAACGTTTTTATATTAAGAAATTTTGTATACAAAATTTTTGTGATGAAAAATTTGTGTATCGAAAAGCTTTCTATAGAAAGATTTTTGAATTGAAAATTTTTCTATAGAAATTTTTATTTCAAAAAATTTTCTATAAAAAAAATTTATATCAAACAATTTTCTATAGAAAAATTTTTGTAACAAAAAATTTTCTATAGAAAAATTTTTGTAACGAAAAATTTCTATAGAAAAATTTTTGCAACGAAAAATTTCTATAGAAAAATTTTTGCAACGAAAAATTTTTGTACCGAAAAATTTTCTATAGACAAATTTTTGTAAAGAAAAATTTTCTATAGACTAAATGTTGTGACGAAAAATTTTTTATAGACAAATTTTTGTAACGAAAAATTTTCTATAGAAAATTTTTGTAACAAACAATTTTTTATAGAAAAATTTTTGTAAGTACAAATTTTCTATAGGAAAATTTTGTAACGAAAAATTTTCAATAGAAAAATGTTTGTAACGAAAAATTTTGTATGGAAAAATTTTTTTAACGAAAAATTTTCTTTAGAAAAATTTTTGTAACGAAAAATTTTCTTTAGAAAAACTTTTGTAACGAAAAATTTTCTTTAGAAAAATTTTTGTAAAGAAAAATTTTTGTAACGAAAAATTTTCTACAGAAAAATTTTCTATAGAAAAATTTTTGTAACAAACAATTTTCTATAGAAAAACTTTTGTAACGAAAAATTTTCTATAGAAAAACTTTTGTAACGAAACATTTTCTATAGAAAAGTTTTTGTAACGAAAAATTTTCTATAGAAATATTTTTGTAACGAAAAGTTTTCTATAGAAAAATTTTTGTAACTAAAAATTGTCTATACAGAAAATTCTGTACATTTTCTATACAAACATTTTTGTTGCAAAAAATTTCCTGTAGAAAATTTGTGTTTAGAAAAATTTTCTATATAAAAATCTTTATATCGAAAAAGGTTTTTAAATCGAAATTTTTTTTTAGAAAAATTTTCATATTGAAAAATGTTTATTTAGAAAAATATATCGAAAAATTTTCGTTAGAAAGATATGTCGAAAAATTTTCTTTAGAAAAATTTTTATATTGAAAATCTGCTTTAGAAAAATTTTGATATAAAAAAAATTTGTAAATCAAAAAATTTTAATATCATCAATTTTCTATAGAAAAAATGTTAGCACGTCGACTACTAAGCAAAACATATCACATTGGGACTGGGTTCGAACCCTGATCAAGCAATATTAATTTCTTTAATAATAAATTTCTATTCTATTTTATCACCGATGAAATGATTGTGAGTTTTTGCATTGTAAATATTTTCTGAATTTTTGAAAATGAAATTTTTTTTTGATTTTGAGCAAGAAAAAATATTTTTTCATATTGCAATTTGAATAACTCCAAAAACATTGATCTCATCAAAATCTTGTCTGAGCACATAATAAGGGCAATTTAGTTGTTAAGGCATTTATGTATTTTTCAATAAAATTGGACGAGTCGTTTTTGAGATAAGATAAATTAAATAGGATAACCTCGGAAATTTTAAATTTATTCAATTTTTTTTAATGGATGTTTTTGTACTTAAGGGACCATAAAACATAAGAAAAAATAGTTTAACTAAAATGTAACAAAGAAATCTAACCAAAAACTCTATAATATAAAAATGTTGTACTTCTAGATGTTGATTTGACGTATGGTCGTTTTGAAAAGTCCCATTAGAAAAATTCGGAAACAACTAATGGAGACGATTATCCAATGAGAAAAAGCTAAGGCACACACACGTGCTCATGAATAAATGTTTGTTTGTGCGTTTTTTGTGGATAAAGACACTTTAATTTCTAATTTGACAGAAAAAAAAATTTATGGAATGCAATATCTTTAAATCTTATAAAATGTTCTATGGATATGAGTAAAATTTTTTAAATCTTTGGAAAAAAATCTTTGAAAACTAAACCAAAGTAATCATTTAATTCTAATTAATTAACAAATAATTATGACAAATTACTTAAAATTGTCTATGTCCAAACATGACAAATGCATATTAGAAATCTTTCATTAGTTATTAGCTTATGATAAGAATATTATTATGATAAATGATTAACTAATGACAAACAATAAATATTTTGAAGTTTTTGGCAGACGCAAATATTTGTTTGTCATGGTAACCAAATAAGATAAAGTTAAAAGAATAAAAAATTTTTCCATAATGTTTATATTAAAGAATGAAACTGATAAAATAGTATAATTGTAAAATTGAACTTACCACACCCCACCACAGGGCTTGAGCAAAATTACTAAATTTTTCATTGACATCTTTTTCCATTAAGTACACCAGGAATGATGCAAATATAAGGCCTAGGAATCCAATATACATAGTGGTTATCAGTTCCTATAAAAAATGTAATAAGATGATAATTTTGAGAATTTTATGTAAAGAGTATTTTGTAATAGATTAAGGAATCATAAAAAATCATAATTTCTTTAATCTTGTACAAAACAGAGAGTATTTTATATTAAGTCTTTGGCGCCTACTCACTTGTCTGTGTGCGTATACTACACTGCCCAGTAGTTTCCAAGTGCCACCGCGTCGATCCATACGTACCATACGCAAGATTTGGAAAAAACGTAAACCCCTTAAAGCACTTGTGGCAAATACTTGGCCAGATGTGCCCATACCTAATACAACTACGGAAGCAACTATAGTAATAATATCTGGAAATTGGAAAAAAGTCATAAAAAATATTTTAAACCTTGATATTTTTTTAAATAATTTGTTTAATACCTATAATACAAAATGGCCGTTTTATAAACTTAAAACGACCTACACATCCTTGGTATCGTGACCGACAACCGGATGACCACAGCCTGTTAAAAGAGGGAACAGTTGAATGTTTTGTAAAAAGTTTATTTTTTATTTCTTAACTCACCGTAAGATAAACTCCATTGTGAACCATATAACTACTAATATTTCCATTCTAAATAATATATACAACGCCTCCTTCTCATATGTATCTATTGTTGAGAATACACTCAACACAAGGCAGGTAAATACCATGAGGAATCTGGAATAAAGGGAATTATTGATATTAAAAATTTATTAGAAATTAGACTCTGTTGCAAAAATCGATGTAGCATCTTCAACTACGACAGTTTCGTACTAGATTAAAGAAAATGTGTTGTTGGCTTCTTTAATCTAGTACAAAAATATCGTAGTCGAAGATAAGACTTCGACTCTTGTAATAAGGGGGATACAGAAGACTTCATCACATTAAGACTTAAACCCCTATTGCAGTTCTCAACTCAACTCAGTTTGGTCGTCTGCCAGCCGACCCAACTTTCACTCAAACAAGTTTTTTTTTTTTAGTTTTTTTGTTCCGCAATGTTAATTTGGTTGAGTGAAAGTTGGTTCGGCTGGCGGACGATCAAACTGAGTTGAGAACGGCAATAGGGGCATTAGATGACTTCTTACAATTACTAAACTAAATGAGAATTATAAGAGCTTAATAGTTCTGAGGCCCTATGCTCCACTGGGAGTCAAGGATAACAGAAGAAGAAGAATAGTTCTTTAATATGATTTTTGATTTAATACGAGTACCAATTCTTAAGATTTTTATTATATGAATTTAAAGTTTGGATTTAGAACACCTGGATCCACCTGGGTCGTCAGAGTGTTAATAATGTGTTCACCCACGTATTGATGTTTCTTATCTAAAATTCGATTTGTTTATATAGCAATGTATAGCATTATGATAAATACTCTGGAATTTAAAGGCTTTTCTACCTAATATTTTGTTATTGACTTTAAAGAATTGAATTAATTACTCGTACTTTAAACAAAAAAAAAAGTACTTGAAAAGTATTTAGTTTTTAGCTGATAGTCAATATTACTCGTATCTAATAATGAATGGGCTTTTGTAAATATGGAATTGCAAGTCTTTTTGTGGATAATACATTTTTCGTTTGAGAAAATATTTAGAACTAAATACCTAAAACAAAGCAAGAACTGAACCTGAATGAAATTTCAACTCTTCTAAAGTGGCCGCAAACGATATCGATGGAAATATAAGATATTTCAGACAAATTTGTGTAGCCTACTTTAAGAATAATCTAAATAATATAACATAAATAATATAACATGTAAGCAGGCGTAGGCAGCCCATACCACCAGAAGCCGAAGACTTTTAGTAATTTTCGTAAATGACTTTGTTGCCACGACTCTATTATTTTTGAAAACGTTGTTTGAAATAAATGCAACCAAATTAAGAATATTTCTCGAAGCTGAAATAATATTAAACAATTTTATACTTTTTAAACTAAAAATATTTCTTAGATATTTTCTACAAAAATATGTAGAAAAATTTTTGATAAAAATATTTTTCTGTGAAAATTTTTGATAAAAATATTTTTCTATAGAAAAATTTTTTCAAAAACAAAATTTTTTTTCTATAGAAAAGTTTTTTAAAAAAAATTTTTTTATAGAAAAATTTTCTCAAAAAAAAAAAAAATATATATCTATAGAAATATGTTCTAAAAAACCAAAATTATTATGAAGTTTTACTTCACTGTATTGCACTAAGATCACAATTTATTACAATTATTTGTTATTAATAAATAGTTTTTTGATAAAATCAAAATTTTTTTTTAAAAATTTTTCTATAGTAAAATTTTCTTAAGTAAAATTTTCTATAAAAATATTTGTCTATAGAAAAATCTTCGATAATATTATTTTTCTATAGAAAAATCTTCGATCTTCGTTAAAAATATTTTGCTATTAAAAATTTCTAATAAAAATTTGATATGAAAAATTTTCAATAAAAAAGTTTTTGATAAAAAAATTTTCTATAGAAAAATTTTTGATAAAAAAATTTTCTATAGAAAAATTTTTGATAAAAAAATTTTCTATAGAAAAATTTTTGATAAAAAAAATTTTCTATAGAAAAATTTTTGATAAAAAAATTTTCTATAGAAAAATTTTTGATAAAAAAATTTTCTCAAAAAATAATAAAAAAAAAAAAAAAATTTCTATAAAAAAATTTTTGATAAAAAAATTTTCTATAGCAAAATTTTTGATAAAAAAATTTTCTATAGAAAAATTTTTGATAAAAAAATTTTCTATAGAAAAATTGTTGATAAAAAAATTTTCACTAGAAAAATTTTTGATAAAAAAAATTTCTATAGAAAAATTTTTGATACAAAAATTTTCTATAGAAAAATTTTTGATGAAAAAATTTTCTATCGATACAAAAATTTTCTATAGAAAAATTTCTGATACAAAATTTTTTTGATAGAAAAATTTTTGATACAAAATTTTTTTGATAGACAAGTTTTTGATACAAAAATTTTCACTAGAAAAATTTTTGATACAAAAATTTTCTCTAAACTTTCTATAGAAAAATTATTGATAAATAAATTTTCTATAGAAAAATTTTTTCTTAAAAAATTTTCTATAGAAAAATTTTTGATACTTAAACTTTCTATAGAAAAATGTTTGAAACAAAAATTTTCACTAGAAAAATTTTTAATACAAAAATTTTCACTAGTAAAATTTTTGATACAAAAATTTTCTGTAATCTTTCTATAGAAACATTTTTTCAAAAAAAATGTTCTATACAAAAATTTTTGATACTTAAACTTTCTATAGAAAAATTTTTGATACACAAATTTTCATAGAAAAATTTTTGATACAAAAATTTACACTAGAAAAATTTTTGATACAAAAATTTTCACTAGAAAAATTTTTGATATAAAAATTTTCACAAGAAAAATTTTTGATACAAAAATTTTCACAAGAAAAATTTTTGATTCAAAAATTTTCACAAGAAAAATTTTTGATACAAAAATTTTCTATAGAAAAATTGTTGATACAAAAATTTTCTATAGAAAAATTGTTGATACAAAAATTTTCTATAGAAAAATTTTTGATACAAAAATTTTCTATAGAAAAATTTTTGATACAAAAATTTTCTATAGAAAAATTTTGGTACAAAATTTTTTTGATAGAAAAATTTTTGATACAAAATTTTTTTGATACAAAATTTTTTTGATAGAAAAATTTTTGATACAAAATTTTTTTGATAGAAACATTTTTGATACAAAAATTTTCTATAGAAAAATTTTTGATACAAAAATTTTCTATAGAAAAATTTTTGATACAAAAATTTTCTATAGAAAAATTTTTGATATTAAAACTTTCTATAGAAAAATATTTGATACAAAAATTTTCACAAGAAAAATTTTTAATACAAAAATTTTCACTAGGAAAATTTTTGATACAAAAATTTTCTGTAAACTTTCTATAGAAACATTTTTTCAAAAAAAAATGTTCTATACAAAAATTGCTGATACTTAAACTTTCTATAGAACAATTTTTGATACACAAATTTTCATAGAAAAATTTTTGATACAAAAATTTTCACTAGAAAAATTTTTGATATACAAATTTTCACTACAAAAATTTTTTATACAAAAATTTTTATAGAAAAATTTTTGACACAAAAATTTTCTATAGAAAAATTTTTGATACAAAAATTTTCTATAGAAAAATTTTTGATACAAAATTTTTCTATAGAAAAATTTTTGATACAAAAATTTTCTATAGAAAAATTTTCTATAGAAAAATTTTTGATACAATCATTTTCTATAGAAAAATTTCTTTATAAAAAATTTTTCTATAGAAAAATTTTTGATAAAGAAATTTTCTGTAGAAAAATTTTTGATACAAAAATTTTGTATAGAAAAATTTTTGATACAAAAATTTTGTATAGAAAAATTTTTGATACAAAAATTTTCTATAGAAAAATTTTTGTTACAAAAATTTTCTATAGAAAAATTTTTGACACAAAAATTTTCTATAGAAAAATTTTTGATACAAAAATTTTCTATAGAAAAATTTTTGATACAAAAATTTTCTATAGAAAAATTTTTGATACAAAATTTTTTTGATAGAAGAATTTTTGATACAAAAATTTTCTATAAAACAATTTGATACAAAATTTTTCTATAGAAAAATTTTGTGATACAAAAATTTTCTATAAAAAATTTTTGTATAGAAAAATTTTTGATATAAAAATTTTTGATACAAAAATTTTCCATAGAAAAATTTTTGATACAAAAATTTTCTATAAAAAAATTATTGATAAAAAATTTTCGATAGGAAAATTTTTGATACAAAAATTTTCTATAGAAAAATTTTTGATAGAAGAATTTTTGATACAAAAATTTTCTATAAAACAATTTTTGATACAAAATTTTTCTATAGAAAAATTTTTGATACAAAAATTTTCTATAAAAAAATTTTGTATAGAAAAATTTTTGATATAAAAATTTTTGATACAAAAATTTTCCATAGAAAAATTTTTGATACAAAAATTTTCTATAGAAAAATTTTTGATACAAAAATTTTCTCTAGAAATATTTTTAATACAAAAATTTTGTATAGAAAAATTTTTGTTATAAAAATTTTCTATAGAAAAATTTTTGATACAAAAATTTTCCATAGAAAAATTTTTGATACCAAAATTTTCTATAAAAAAATTTTCGATACGAAATTTTTGATATAAAAATGTTCTATAGAAATTTTTTTTTTATAAAAAATTTTTGTATAGAAAAATTTTTGATACAAAAATTTTCCATACAAAAATTTTTATAGAAAAATTTTTGACACAAAAATTTTCTATAGAAAAATTTTTGATACAAAAATTTTCTATAGAAAAATTTTTGATACAAAATTTTTCTATAGAAAAATTTTTGATACAAAAATTTTCTATAGAAAAATTTTTGATACAATCATTTTCTATAGAAAAATTTCTTTATAAAAAATTTTTCTATAGAAAAATTTTTGATAAAGAAATTTTCTGTAGAAAAATTTTTGATACAAAAATTTTGTATAGAAAAATTTTTGATACAAAAATTTTGTATAGAAAAATTTTTGATACAAAAATTTTCTATAGAAAAATTTTTGTTACAAAAATTTTCTATAGAAAAATTTTTGACACAAAAATTTTCTATAGAAAAATTTTTGATACAAAAATTTTCTATAGAAAAATTTTTGATACAAAAATTTTCTATAGAAAAATTTTTGATACAAAATTTTTTTGATAGAAGAATTTTTGATACAAAAATTTTCTATAAAACAATTTGATACAAAATTTTTCTATAGAAAAATTTTGTGATACAAAAATTTTCTATAAAAAATTTTTGTATAGAAAAATTTTTGATATAAAAATTTTTGATACAAAAATTTTCCATAGAAAAATTTTTGATACAAAAATTTTCTATAAAAAAATTATTGATAAAAAATTTTCGATAGGAAAATTTTTGATACAAAAATTTTCTATAGAAAAATTTTTGATAGAAGAATTTTTGATACAAAAATTTTCTATAAAACAATTTTTGATACAAAATTTTTCTATAGAAAAATTTTTGATACAAAAATTTTCTATAAAAAAATTTTGTATAGAAAAATTTTTGATATAAAAATTTTTGATACAAAAATTTTCCATAGAAAAATTTTTGATACAAAAATTTTCTATAGAAAAATTTTTGATACAAAAATTTTCTCTAGAAATATTTTTAATACAAAAATTTTGTATAGAAAAATTTTTGTTATAAAAATTTTCTATAGAAAAATTTTTGATACAAAAATTTTCCATAGAAAAATTTTTGATACCAAAATTTTCTATAAAAAAATTTTTGATACGAAATTTTTGATATAAAAATGTTCTATAGAAATTTTTTTTTTATAAAAAATTTTTGTATAGAAAAATTTTTGATACAAAAATTTTCCATACAAAAATTTTCCATAGAAAAATTTTTGATACCAAAATTTTCTATAAAAAAATTTTCGATACGAAATTTTTGATATAAAAATGTTCTATAGAAAATTTTTTTTATAAAAAATTTTTCTATAGAAAAATTTTTGATACAAAAATTTTCCATAGAAAAATTTTTGGTGCAAAAATTTTCTATAGACAAATTTTTGATACAAAAATTTTCTCTAGGAATATTTTTAATACAAAAATTTTTTATAGAAAAATTTTTGATATAAAAATTTTCTATAGAAAAATTTTTGATATAAAAATTTTCTATAGAAAAATTTTTGATACAAAAATTTTCTCTAGAAATATTTTTAATACAAACATTTTCTTTAGAAAAATTTTTGATACAAAAATATTTAAAATGTTGAGATAATCAACTGAATTTAAAGCAGTGATGGACATCATTTTATTTTTCCTATCACTAATGATAGGAGTTGTTGTTGTAATACATATAAATTGTTGTTGTGCAGTCCTTCACTGATTTAAAGTCAATGTTTTCTTGCAAATTCTGCGGCATTTCAATTAAACATTTTCAATAAAGGCCAATAATATTAACACCTGTTTAATCATAAAATTGAGTAACCGCAAATTAATTGTTTAAAATTAAACATGAATTGAATATTAAAGTAAGATAAACCTTTTAAATAATAATTAAATTAATTTAAGATTTCTTAAAATTAAAAGTATGTCTTTAAATTAAAACGGTTTTTCATACTTACACCGCCACATGATATAAAATCGCTGGCAGTCCTCGCGGTCTCTCCAGGAAATTATATACACGACTTTGAAGTCTTCTATACCGGACATCACGGCGATTGCCGCGATTATAGTTTAGAGGCTTCCCCAGTAGTGACATTCGCGGTTGAGCTAAACGATCAGGTGGACGTGAAATGAGCTTACATGTCCTAGAAAGAGAATTAGAAAAAAGACATTTAAGATTAAACTTTGAAAACAATTTTAACTTAAAGATAAATATTAAGAAAAAATGCAGATATATATATTTTTTTTTAAATACTAAAATCACTTAAAAAATTTTTGAATGCAGTTTAAGCTTTAAATTTTTTTCTAGCTTACACTTTTTTAAAATCAAATTTTTGTTCATAAAACATTATAGGATCATTCTCGGGATCCATGATTCTAAAAGTTTACAAGATACTTTGTATTTTTTCACAACATTTATAATTAATTGTTATTTATAATTAATTGTTTAGTTTAAATTATCGTTGCAATTTCCCTAAAACGTCTAACACATTTGAATTTCAATTTAATACTCTTTACAATTGTTGGATCGTTTTGAGCTGAAAGCCCTCTACGATCAATTACTCAAGTTGTCGAAATGAAATAGTTAAAGTCTGAAGACTGAAAACTGAGTGAGTGCCTATCTACTTAACACTCCTATAGTCTTTAAGATACGTTATTTTTTTATTTATGACTTTATTTGAAATAAAATAAAATATTGATACCAAAATGTTTGTAAGCCAAACCCTTTTAAACCAAAAAAAAAAAAAAAATTAACTTCTTCCAAATTTCTGTGAAGAGAACAATGATCAGTCATTGTCGTCAAAGAAAGTTAATAATTTTATTTATTTGTTTTTGTATATGCAGATGTTTTAAACAAATTAATAAGCCAAAAGGTGCTAATTGCTATTATCTTTAAAAAAATCATTATTTTGATTAATTGTTGTCTTTTTTTTTTTTGATATTTTGTTAAAGCAAATAGTCAATATTTGATTTTTCCTGAATTAAATATGAAAACTGATCGAGTTCCTCTCTCTTAGGCACTTTTTTATATCGTTTATTAATAAATTTTTGTGACGACAATTATAATATAGAGTGTTCCGTATAAAATATGCAGTAACAATATATTAATTTACTCTTTAATATAAAGATATTAGTAAAAAATCAGGGACCGAAAATAATTGTAATTTTTTAATTTTTGATTAAAAAAAGCAACATCAAGGAAATGTCGGAGAATAGAACCAAGTATACCATTTTGATAGTCTTGGGTTAAATTTTCATAAAATTCCATGATTATTATTTTTTTAGAAAAAATATCATTTTTCATTTTTATTTTTTTGAGCAAAAATAACAGTAATTTTTAATTTTTATTTTTTCGAGCTTAATAAAATAAAAATCAAAAAATAACTTTTATTTTTGGTTGAAAAAATAAAAGTCAAAAGAACTGAAGTTTTTTATCGAAAAAATAAAAGTCAAAAAATAACTTTTATTTTCTGACTTTAACGCTAAAAGTTATAACAGTTACGTCTATGTAAAAAATCGGTGCTGTATAGGACAAATATAGAAAATTTTAGTTTTTAAAGTCGAATATCTTTATAACCGTAAGATATAGCTCATGCATGTAGCGCTGTTTTTTTTTTTTGTAGATCTCGACCTTTATATTTGTTATATAGTATGATTTTTCAAATCGGTTGGGAAATGACAATTATATACCGTTTTAAGTGATTAATGAGTCTGAGGTGCCCTTCTTTGGGGGCCGATTGCGCCGCCCCAGTAAAATCTAGGCTTTGAAGGTTCAAAACTTAAGCTCCACAACACTTCTGCTATATCTACATAGAATGTTTCTTAAAATTCGCCCAACGGTTTAGAAATTACGGACTTATTTACACTGTGCATTAATTTGCCGTATGGTCCCTTCGATAAGTTCCATACAAAAGAGAGTATATCGCTTTTACTCTAATTCGAAAACAACTAATGGAGACGTTTATCCAATGAGAGAAAGCTAAGGCACACACACGTGCTTATAAAATGTATGTTTGTTTGTGCGTTTATGTGTTTTTCATTGTTCTCCTTTCACTCTTGACAGACAATATTTTTTGAAGCGCCGTGGTATAGCAGGTTAGTCATCCGCCTATCATAACAGAGGTCCCAAGTTCGATCCCCAGCCAGACTCACATGAAAAAATAAATTAAAAAAAAGGCGTTCCACAAGTTATTGAGTATTAGGCTATGTAAAACTTCTCTAACTAGTGCCTTTGCCGTTCGGAGTCGGCGTTAAATCAATAAGTCTAAATTTTTTTTTTCGGATTTCGCCATAAATTAACTTTTGGTTGCTTAGATCCAAAACTGTGTCCACTTGTGTATTTACAAAAAAACTTTAAACCTTTAACTATTGAAGAGCTGCTACATTTATTTCTGAAGAGCGCCTAATCCTTCTATCAGCAGCTCGTACGGTTAAATGCCTTAATACTTTGTGCATATATCCTAAGCTTATGATGGTCTAATGTTATATGAAGTTCGGAAAGTTCGAGATCGCAAATCGGTAATGAAATTTTTAAAAAACAACCAAGCGAAAAAAAAATGAAGCAAAATTTTGTAAATAAATAAGTAAGAAAATGTTATGGTCAAACTATATTGGTCCATATATGGCTAGGGTCAAAAAAGGACCAATTTGTCTATTGATTTATGATTCAACTAGTAACTTGGACCTGGCGTTGCGGGGGTTGAAAACAAAAGATTTTTACTCGTCAAACAACTATAAAAAATCGTCAAATATTTCCAATATCCGTGCAGCCGTTTTCCAATTTTAAATAAATCAAAAAAGTGGGTGTGGCAATTTTTTGTTTCTGTTAAAACTTAAATTGAATTCCTACGAACATTGTGAACCGCCGTGGTATAGCAGGTTAGTCATTCGCCTAGCATACCAGAGGCCCAAGTTCGATCCCTGGCCAGACTCACTTGAAAAAATAAATTTTCAAAAAAGCGGCGGTTTACCTCATAACTCAGCTAGCAACTGGTTATTGAGTATTAGGCTATGTAAAACTTCTCTAACTAATGCATTTGCCGTTCGGAGCCGGAGTTAGAATCGGATGCATCTCATTATCTGAGAGAAGTACCCCTTGTTTCAATTGGAATGTTGTCGGGGAATTATGTATGTACGAACATTTAAGAAAAAAATTACCTATATCCGTGCAACTGGTTTTCTATTTAAGGTAAATCGAGAAAAAGTGGGCGTAAAAGTAGGCGCGGTCAAATTTTCTTTACATAAAAACTTAAGTTGAATTATTACGAACGTTTAGGAAAAAAAAAAATTTCCCATATTCGTGCAGAATTTTTCGATTTTAGATAAATAAAAAAGTGGAAGCAAAAGTGGGTGTGGTCAATTTCTATTAATGTAGGATTCTAACTGTTATCAGTTATCAGTTGCCATACATAATGTCATTTTGAGTTGAAACACACAATCGAGCTTGAATCTTGAATGGTAAACGGCCTGTAAAAGGTATTGGTCTCTTGTAAAATAGGAATTAAAGAACACAAGAAAGGTGTCCCAGAACATGTCCGTTTTTAAGCCTATGTGGGCTACTTACTCCAAATAGGTAACAGAATCAACTTTAACACTGATGTCAGATGAGTTTGTACGAAATATCAAAAAAATCCTCTTTTTTTAATAATCTTTATATGGCTCGATTTAAATTTGATTTAATTGTAAACAACTGCAAATTTTATTCGCAACACTCCTCTAAATCATTTTAAATTTACCTCTACTTTTAAGGTTTAAAATTTAGTCTTAAGACATTTATAATTAATAAATAATCATTCATTAAAAAAACTTGTCGCGTATTTTAAAAATTCCTACTTTCAGTGTTGACATTGTCAAATATAATTGAGAGTGTTTATTTTGATCGTTAATAAACGAACTCACATTATTCACAGTCAGTTTCATTATCAGTTAAAAAAATAACAAATACCTTTAAACTACAAAATATTAATTTATTATCTTTTAACTAAATTTAAAACAAAGAGTAAAGAATTGCCTAAATTTACTCTTATATTGATACAAACGATCGTGTTTATTGGGTTTACACCTGAAAAAAGTAGTTAGTAGCTTATTTAAAGAAAAGTGAAATTGCGACTCAGATACTTCAATTTTGATTCAATTTATGGTAGTTGTCTAAACTTAACAGCTGTCCGGCTATTAGTTTGTGTGATATAGCACTTAAAGCTTATTTTTATACCCTCAGCACCTTCCCAGTAAGAACAGTGTCAAACGTTTGAAATATGATGACTTTTACATTCGATATCAAACGTTTTTTTCAAACTTTTTTCAAACCTGAACAGATGTTTGAGATTCACATTCATTTTCAAATGAGGGTTCATTTGAGAATAAACGTTTGAAAAATGATAGTTTCTCAAATTGAGAATAAAGGTTATTCTCAAATCATTATCAAACCCTAAGATGATTTGAAAATAATTTGAAAAATGGTGTTATATAAATTTGATATCAAACCTTATTTCAAATTTTTTTTCAAACATTAAAAAAAAATAATTTATGTTAAATAAAATTAATGTTTAAGATATTTTAATGGAATGGCATTGCATTTCAAAGAAATTCGTTATTTCCTTCGGATTTTTTAAATTTTAAAACCTTGCTTGAAAAATGTCAAGGTTAAAAATTCAATAATATTCATATGCATAAGTAAATTTTCTTTGTTTCTTAAAATTTTTTTACCTAACAATAAAAAAATATATATTTTAAACAAAAGAATTCAAATATGATGCACCGTTTTCAAAAACAAAATAAACAAACTCAAAAATATCAAAAATACAACGCCATTTTATTTATGTTCCACATGTAGATGATATCCACATTTGAAAAACCTTTGAGAATGAGGTCTGATAATGATTTGAGAATAAAGGAATTTCTCAATTTGAGAATAAAGTCCCCTTTTTGTTGAGAACGCTATTATTCTCAAATCAGTATCAAATCAGTATCAAACGTTTGACCTTTGAAAAAAGATTTATTTTCAAATCATCCTCAATTTGAGAATAAACCTTTTTTCTTAAGTCGGCCAAAAATCTGCGAAAAAGCGTTAAGTAATTTGTGAACAGCCCCTTACCTATGTACGTTCAAATTTTTGGAAACATAGAAATATCAAGATTTTTTGTTTATAGCATTATAAAGAATTCCAATTTTTATTCTCATTGCAAAATTTTTTTTTGATTCCCTAAAATAATTTAAATAATTTATAATAATAGTACCTGGTAGACCGAGCCTTGCTCGGAGCTTTATGATAAGCATTTTGAGGAAAATTTTAAAGTTTTTATATATTTTATATTATAAAGTGCTAAAATAAATTTAGAGGAAAGACATTGTAGAAATATACAGTTAATTTTGAATTATTTGATTTATTTTGTCCGACCAACACATAGTTTGCATAGTTTACAGTTTAACTCATTTTGAATAATTTTGGAAATTATTCATATCAACAGAAACCTCTGTCGACTCATGCGCAACAACTTTGCTAAAGATTATAGTCTGATCAAATGCACAGTTTACGATTTAATTCATTTTGAGTAGTTTTCTGTGGCGCCACCTGTCGGACTTTGCTTATTCCAATTCATAAACCTTCTTCGGCTTATCCGTAACAACTTTGCTGAAGATTATAGCATACGATTAAATTGACTTTGAGTAAATTTCAGTAGCGCCACCTGTCGAAATTTCTTCATACCAACTAAGAAACCTTCGTCGGCTCATGTGCAACAACTTTGCTAAAGATTGTAGCATGATTAAATGTACAGATTACGATTAAATTGACTTTGAGTAAGTTTCTGTAGCGCCACCTGTCGGAAATTATTCATACCAACTAAAAAGCCTTCGTCGGCTCATGCGCTACAACTTTGCTAAAGATCATAGCATGATCAAATGTACAGTTTACGATTTAATTAATTTTTAGTAATTTTTTATCAACTTTAAAACCTTCGCCGGCTTATCCGCAACATCTTCGCTAAAGAGCATAACATGATCAAATTCACAGTTTACTATTCTATAAAGAACATACATACAGACAAACATTCATTTGTTTAAAATAATACTAATTTTTCCCCCTTTTTATTCCCTAATTTCTAAAAGTTCCATATGTATATTTGGTACTTTTTTGGTGCCAATTGAATTCGGTACATTTTTTTAAAACGCATTTAACATAATGTATAATGTTCCTATTCATATTACTTTGGAGATGCTAAGTTATCATTTTATCCCTTTTTTACCCATTTTGGCTCCAAAATCAAAAAAGTACCAAATACGTGTTTCATGTTTTTTTTTTACATCTATTGATTGCAGTACCAAGTTTCTTTCTATATTCTTTAGTTTAAAATATAAGAGTGGGTTAAAAAGGTGCCAAAAAAACTATTTTCACCCTTTTTTACCCCCTATCGGACATAGTTTCAAAAAAGTACCAAACACCTGTCCGCTTATTTTCAAAGCTGTTTAAAACGTAATTTTAATTTTGTTTTTATACCTATTACTTTAGGAGACATAGCGTTTTCGATTTTTTCCCCTTTTTACCCGTTTTTACCCTCTTAGAGGTAAAAGTTCCAAAAGTCCCTTCTTCTTGGACCTATACATCAAAAAAGATACCCACTGTCCAAATTTTATCAAAATCGTTAGAGCAGTTTTCGAGATAGCCATTCTATATATATATATATATATATATATATATATATATATATATATATATATATATATATATATATATATATATATATATATACAATTATTGCTCGTTTAAGAATATAAGATAAGATATGTAATATAACAAATAATAAATGGATTTCAGTCACAAGTTCTAATTATTTTAATAGCTCCAATTAATTTGTACAAATTATGTGTTAGCACTAATTTTAATTATTACTATTTATTTTGGTTTTAAAAACAAAAACAATTTTAAACATTTGTAATTTAAGTCATAATTTAATTATCATTTGTTTATGATTCATCATCTTTATCATACAGATGGACTTAATTATAGAGGATTCGACAGCTGCTGAAAGTTTTTTGAATAACCGTTTCTATTTTTGAAAAACCGTTGAATGAAAAATACAGAAACGCACAAACAAACATACATTTCATGAGCACGTGTGTGTGCCTAAGCTTTCTGTCATTAGATAATCGTCTCCATTAGTTGTTTCCTAATTAGAGTAAAAGCGGTATATTCTATGGGACCTTTCAAAACGACCATATGGCAAATTAATGTATGGAAGTGCAACATCTTTATATTATAGAGTCTTTGGTGTACTATTTTTTCTATCGTTTTTTTTATGCATTTCCGAATTGCGATCTGTAACTCTCAGAATTTTTAACATATGCCTTCAGTGCAACATAAACTATGATTCTACGCCCAAAAGTATTACAGAATTTTACTGTACTAGCTGATTTTTTGATAGACGACTTAGGCGCTCTTCGACGCCTTCCTAGATATATAAGGAGCTTTTAACAACATTAAGTCTACTTCGATTACATCGACAAAGGCATATTTAGGAGTTGATATATCCTTCGTAGGTATGTATACACGGATGGGTTTTAATCGATGAGGGGAAGTGAAAGGAGCGAGTAATTCTACTGTAGAACTTTTGATAACATTTTCCATAAAAAACATTTTTATCAATAATTTTTTTAACAAAAAATTTTCTATAGAATTTTTTTTTTATCAAAAGTATAGAAATTTTTATCAAAAATTTTTCTATAGAACATTTTTTTTAACAAAATTTTTATCAAAAATTTTTCTATAGAAAATTTTTTTACCAAAAATTTTTCTATACAAATTTGTTTTACCAAAAATTTTTCTATAGAAAATTTTTTTACCAAAAATTTTTCTATAGAAAATTTTTTTACCAAAAATTTTTCTATAGAAAATTTTTTTACCAAAAATTTTTCTATAGAAAATTTTTTTACCAAAAATTTTTCTATAGAAAATTTTTTTACCAAAAATTTTTCTATAGAAAATTTTTTTACCAAAAATTTTTCTATAGAAAATTTTTTTACCAAAAATTTTTCTATAGAAAATTTTTCTATAGAAAATTTTTCTATAGAAAATTTTTTTACCAAAAATTTTTCTATAGAAAAATTTTCTATAGAAAATTTTTTTACCAAAAATTTTTCTATAGAAAATTTTTTTACCAAAAATTTTTTTACCAAAAATTTTTCTATAGAAAATTTTTTTACCAAAAATTTTTCTATAGAAAATTTTTTTACCAAAAATTTTTCTATAGAAAATTTTTTTACCAAAAATTTTTCTATAGAAAATTTTTTTACCAAAAATTTTTCTATAGAAAATTTTTTTACCAAAAATTTTTCTATAGAAAATTTTTTTACCAAAAATTTTTCTATAGAAAATTTTTTTACCAAAAATTTTTCTATAGAAAATTTTTTTACCAAAAATTTTTCTATAGAAAATTTTTTTACCAAAAATTTTTCTATAGAAAACTTTTTTACCAAAAATTTTTCTATAGAAAATTTTTTTACCAAAAATTTTTCTATAGAAAATTTTTTTACCAAAAATTTTTCTACAGAAAATTTTTTTACCAAAAATTTTTCTATAGAAAATTTTTTTACCATAAATTTTTCTATAGAAAATTTTTTTACCAAAAATTTTTCTATAGAAAATTTTTTTACCAAAAATTTTTCTATAGAAAATTTTTTTACCAAAAATTTTTCTATAGAAAATTTTTTTACCAAAAATTTTTATATAGATAATTTTTTTACCAAAAATTTTTCTATACAAAAATTTAAAAAAAAAAAAAAATTTCTATAGAAAATTTGTATCAAAAATTTTTCTATAGAAGTTTTTTTTTACCAAAATTTTTTTTATCAAAAATTTTTCTATACAAAATTTTTATCAACAATTTTTCTATAGAGAATTATTTTAATAAAAAATTTTTTATCAATAATTTTCAAAAAATTTTCGATAAAAAATTTTTCTATAGAAAATTTTTTGAAAACTTTTTTTATCAAAAATTTTTCTGTTTAATTTTTTTATCAAAAATTTTTCTACAGAAAAATTTTTTTATCGGAAATTTGTTACATAACATTTTTTATCAAAAATTTTTCTATAGAAAATTTTTTTATCAAAAAATTTTGTATAGAAAAATTTTTGATATACAATTTTTTATAAAAATTATTATCAAAAATTTTTATGTAGAAAATTTTTTGCCAATTGCCTAGATGACATTTGTAATTTAGTTCATAATTAAAAAAAAATTCTATAGAACATTTTTTATCAAAAATTTTTCTATAGAAAATATTTTTATCAACAAATTTTGTATAGAAAAATTTTTTGTCGAAATTTTTTTATAGAAATTATTATCAAAAACTTTTCTATAAGAAAGTTTTGTTATCAAAAATTTTTCTACAAAATTTTTTTTTATCGGAAATTTGCAATTTAGTTCATAATTAAAAAAATTTTCTATAAAATATTTTTCATCGAAAATTTTTCTATAGAAAATTTTTTTATCCAAAAATTATTGAAATTATTATCTAAAATTTTTCTATTGAACATTTTTTGCCAATTGCCTAGATGACATTTGTAATTTAGTTCATAATTAAAAAACTTTTCTATAGAACATTTTTTTATCAAGAATTTTTCTATAGAAAATATTTTTATCAACAAATTTTGTATAGACAAATTTTTGATATAAAAATTTTCTATAGAAATTACTATCAAAAATTTTTCTATAAAAAAAATTTTTATCAACAATTCTTCTTTAGGAAATTACTTTAATCAAAAATGTTTTTTAATCAAAAAATTTTTTATAGAAATTTTTTTTTATCGATTTATTTTATAAAAAATGTTTTATTAAAAATTTTTTAATCGAAAAATTTTCTGTAGAAAATTTTTTTATCGAAAAATTTTCTATAAAAATTTTTTTATCGAAAATTTTTCTATAGAAACATTTTTTTATCGAAAATTTTTCTATAGAAAAATTTTTTTATCGAAAATTTTTCTATAGAAAAATTTTTTTATCGAAAATTTTTTTTATCGAAAATTTTTTATCGAAAAATTTTTTTATCGAAAATTTTTCTATAGAAAAATTTTTTTATCGAAAATTTTTCTATAGAAAAATTTTTTTATCGAAAATTTTTCTATAGATAGAAGATCATCAAAAATTGTTTTATAGAAAATTTTTTTATCAAAAATTTTTTATAGGAAATTTTTTTATCAAAAAATAACAAAATTGTCGGGATGTAAATATTATTCAAAAAAAATGACTATTCGCATTTGATCCCAAATCTGTTACATTTATTTATTAATGTAACAGACCAATTTATTGATAAAAAGCCAAAAATTGTTTGCGGAGAAACCAAAATTCCTCGACGCGTTTCGATGGTTGGTTAGGCCATCTCTTCAGGAGGATTATCCCCAATTTGGACAGATCGAAAACCTCGCATTAATCGACTGAACAAAAACACAAACAATTTTCAGTTTTCATCTTCCTTGTTTGTGTTTTTGTTCAGTCGATGATCTACGCTTTTACTTATGGTTTATTATGAACATAATTCTAAAAAGTTTTGTTTGTAAATAAGTATTAATGCGAGGTTTTCGATCTCTCTAAATTGGGGATAATCCTCCTGAAGAGATGGCCTAACCAACCATCGAAACGCGTCGAGGAACTTTGGTTTCTCCGCAAACAATTTTTGGCTTTTTATCAATAAATTGGTCTGTTACATTAATAAATAAATGTAACAGATTTGGGTTCAAATGCGAATAGTCAAGGAAATTTTTTTATCAAAAATTTTTTTATAGAAAATTTTTTTTATCAAAACTTTCTATAGAAATGTTTATCAAAAATTTTTCTATAAAAATTTTTTTATCAAAAATTTTTCTATAAAAATTGTTTTATCAAAAATTTTTCTATAAAAATTTTTTTATCAAAAATTTTTCTATAAAAATTTTTTTATCAAAAATTTTTCTATAAAAATTTTTTTATCAAAAATTTTTCTATAAAAATTTTTTTATCAAAAATTTTTCTATAAAAATTTTTTTATCAAAAATTTTTCTATAAAAATTTTTTTATCAAAAATTTTTCTATAAAAATTTTTTCATCAAAAATTTTTCTATAAAAATTTTTTTATCAAAAATTTTTCTATAAAAATTTTTTTATCAAAAATTTTTCTATAAAAATTTTTTTATCAAAAATTTTTCTATAAAAATTTTTTTATCAAAAATTTTTCTATAAAAATTTTTTTATCAAAAATTTTTCTATAAAAATTTTTTTATCAAAAATTTTTCTATAAAAATTTTTTTATCAAAAATTTTTCTATAAAAATTTTTTTATCAAAAATTTTTCTATAAAAATTTTTTTATTGAAAATTTTTCTATAAAAATTTTTTTATTGAAAATTTTTCTATAAAAATTTTTTTATTGAAAATTTTTCTATAAAAATTTTTTTTATCGAAAATTTTTCTATCAACAATTTTTTTATAGAATTTTTCTATAGAAATTTTTATCGAAAATTTTTCTATATCGAACCTTTTCTATAAAAATTTTTTTATCGAAAATTTTTCTATAGAAAAATTTTTATCGAAATATTTTCTATAGCAAAATTTTTCTATAGTAACATTTTTCTAAAGAAATTTTTGTCAAACATTTTTCTATAGAAAATTTGTTTATTAACAATTTTTGTATAGAAAATTATTTGAATCAAAAAATTTCTTTAAAAATTTTTTTATCGAAAGTTTTTTGATAGAAATATTTTTTTATCGAAAATTTTTTATTGACAATTGTTTTATCGAAAAATTTTTTTATCGAAAAAAAAAAAAAACGCTCTAGTCCTAGTACCAAAAAAGCACAAATGTACCATGTTTGACATTCCAGGTACAAGCTCTTGACAACCTTTTCATCTCATTGTGAATATAACTATTTTTGACCATTTTTTCTTCATAAAATTAAAAGTTTTAGCTAGAAAATCAACTATTTTTTTTTGCTTAATTGGTAAATATTCTTGAAAATTTTGAATATTTCAAATTTAATTTAAGAAGCTATAAGTGTGAATGTAAAATCCATAAAAGCTTTGGAAGATAAGAAATAATTGATTTTAATTGAAATCTCCAAAAAAATTGAGGATATATGATTTTCCATTAAATAATACTTCACAAAAAACATGCAATTTTGAAAAACATCAATTTCATAGTTTAAAATCTCTGCAAAAATTCTATACACACATTTTTTTTACTATTACAAGATAAGTTTTTAATTAGCAATAAATGGCGAAAAATAATACTTTGTTTAATAAAAATTGTAGTAAAAAAGTAAAATAAGTATTTAAAAATATGAAAATATTTTGATAAATCTGGCTTCAAATTACTTTAAAAGTTTTCAAATAAAAAGAAAAATTACGATATCAAATATTTGGCTCTCGATAATAAAACAGAAAAATTCAATATAAGAAAAATATAAAAGCATAACTATTTAGCACTTTTCCATTATAAAAGCCAAAATACGAATATTTATTGAGAAAAACATTTTCTTTTACCTAGAAATATTATCCATTTTTATTTTCCTTTAAAAAAAGTAGCGCAGTATCTGGAAATATTAATTAATTTTAATTGATAAACAATTTAAATTTAATGGTTGTTATAATTTTGAAGGGGAGAACAAAAGCTTTTTTTATTTTTGCTACTCAACAAAAAAAAAGAGCTTTTAATAGGTTGATTTTAGGGGGTCTATTCAAAAGCTTTTGAGATTTAAAACCGAAAAATTTGGTACTTTTTAAATAGAAATATGTAACGGTTGAAATATATGTATCTACATTAAGTTGAATTTAAATTTTTTTACAATGTCAAACGTAAAATACGAACAAAAATCAAAAAAAGAAAATTAAATTTGATAAGACCTAACATTTCAAAACATACAATATGGAGTTCTAATCGCAATGTTTTTTCTACTAAAAGTGTAATTATTCCACTAATTTTGCGTTGTTTTTTTTATAGAATTAAATGTACAATTGTCGCATTTTATATTTCGGGATTGGGCAATAACTTTTGGCAATTGAACTAAATTTGGGCATTTTTAAAATATTCGTATTTTACGAAAACTCATAGTTTGGTAGTTCTTAGCCAGACAAATAATTGGCTCTACTAGATTAATTAACTTATAGTTAGACCTTACCAAATTTACGTGTATAAAATTTGACAACTATAGACTAGAGAAACATTTGTCGGACTCTGTATCAGGAAAATCAGGCGTTGAGCATTGGTTTGCTAAGCTTAAACTTGGCGAAACTCGATCGGGATAGCTCTAGAGATTCGAAAGATATCAATGAAACGTGAAAGTGGCTGCGGTAATAATTGCTTAGTACCTGGTAGACCGAGCCTTGCTCGGAGCTTTATGATAAGCATTTTGAGGAAAATTTTAAAGTTTTTATATATTTTATATTATAAAGTGCTAAAATAAATTTAGAGGAAAGACATTGTAGAAATATACAGTTAATTTTGAATATTTGATTTATTTTGTCCGACCAACACATAGTTTGCATAGTTTACAGTTTAACTCATTTTGAATAATTTTGGAAATTATTCATATCAACAGAAACCTCTGTCGACTCATGCGCAACAACTTTGCTAAAGATTATAGTCTGATCAAATGCACAGTTTACGATTTAATTCATTTTGAGTAGTTTTCTGTGGCGCCACCTGTCGGACTTTGCTTATTCCAATTCATAAACCTTCTTCGGCTTATCTGTAACAACTTTGCTGAAGATTATAGCATGATTAAATGTACAGCATACGATTAAATTGACTTTGAGTAAATTTCAGTAGCGCCACCTGTCGAAATTTCTACATACCAACTAAGAAACCTTCGTCGGCTCATGTGCAACACTAAATGTACAGATTACGATTAAATTGACTTTGAGTAAGTTTCTGTAGCGCCACCTGTCGGAAATTATTCATACCAACTAAAAAGCCTTCGTCGGCTCATGCGCTACAACTTTGCTAAAGATCATAGCATGATCAAATGTACAGTTTACGATTTAATTAATTTTTAGTAATTTTCAGTGGCGCCATCTGTCAGAAATTGGTCTTATCAACTTTAAAACCTTCGCCGGCTTATCCGCAACATCTTCGCTAAAGAGCATAACACAATCAAATTCATAGTTTACTATTCTATAAAGAACATACATACAGACAAACATTCATTTGTTTAAAATAATACTAATTTTTCCAGCTTTTTATTCCCTAATTTCTAAAAGTTCTATATGTATATTTGGTACTTTTTTGGTGCCAATTGAATTCGGTACATTTTTTTAAAACGCATTTAACATAATGTATAATGTTCCTATTCATATTACTTTGGAGATGTTAAGTTATCATTTTATCCCTTTTTTACCCATTTTGGCTCCAAAATCAAAAAAGTACCAAATACGTGTTTCATGTTTTTTTTACATCTATTGATTGCAGTACCAAGTTTTTTTTCTATATTCTTTAGTTTAAAATATAAGAGTGGGTTAAAAAGGTGGCAAAAAACTATTTTCACCCTTTTTTACCCCCTATCGGACATAGTTTCAAAAAAGTACCAAACACCTGTCCGCTTATTTTCAAAGCTGTTTAAAACGTAATTTTAATTTTGTTTTTATACCTATTACTTTAGGAGACATAGCGTTTTCGTATTTTTCCCCTTTTTACCCGTTTTTACCCTCTTAGAGGTAAAAGTTCCAAAAGTCCCTTCTTCTTCGACCTATACACCAAAAAAGATACCCACTGTCCAAATTTTATCAAAATCGTTAGAGCCGTTTTCGAGATAGCCATTTTATATATATATATATATATATATATATATATATATATATATAGATATATATATATATATATATATATATATATATATATATAGATATATATATATATATATATATATATATATATATATATATATATATATATATATATATATATATATATATATATATATATTTATATATATATATATATATTTATATATATATTTATATATATATATATACAATTATTGCTCGTTTAAGAATATAAGATAAATGTACCCATTTTTTTAATTTCAGTCACAATGCGATGCAGAAATCCATTCAGCCATTGCTTTGCAATCAGCTGTTCACAAGCAAACAAACGCCGCTCAACATCTCACGACTTCAACACTTACGGCTACCAATTTCCTTGTTTCTGAATCATTCTCATATCTTTCAGGCGTTTTGAAATGGCTTGTTGCCAATGAAAGAACATTCATATCTGGTCCCGGTTAAAGCCGGTAAATACATAATAAAGGCGATGATGCAAATCAAAGAATGAGATCGGCGTTTGTGACCACTTGAAAGAACCGAGTTTAATCTTAAAGCTAGATATATGAGTTCTCTATTTTCTCATGGAAAAAATGTATCGTCAGTGATTCATAAACGTCGCAAATTTTACTACTTCGGGCGGTGGTTTAATTTGGTTGCTGGTTCAATTTGACCACCTATTTAACAGCTGATAGTTGATTTTTGTTTAGTTTGCTTTGAAATTTCCTTATGATTGGACTTACACCTGAGCCAAATAGAGCTGAAGCACAAATTGGTATTGATTTTGAATTCAAAATTTTGTTTTCCGATGGATGGATTCCGCGGAGAATCTGCTAAGAACTACCCTGACGTCTGTTTCCCATATTCGGTCAGCTTGAAACCCATTTCCCGTTCTACTGCCTTTCTTAGAGCTGGTAACTTTAAGCGGTGGAAGGGACCTTGTCCGTTTGAATCTTTGATCCTTTATTAAAAGTCCTTTCGACAATAATAAACCCATAGGGAGTCTGTTCCCCAGAGGGGCGGCCCTGTGGTCTGCGTATGTTCCCCAAAAGGGCCGGCAGTTTGTTTAAACACTAGGTAAATAGTATAAAATGCAACCGGTCAAGGGCTTCATAATTGTAATCAAAATTTTATGATATAGACATTTCTTTTGATATTGGACATAGGACTGTCTTCCAGGATTTGAGAGTTTGTCCGCTTACAGCCACAAATTTCAGTATATTTTTCCTTAATTTATTAGAAATATTGTTTATACTAATGGAATAACTTTAATATAAGACCTATTCTGGAAAGCAAGGTTCAAAAAAAAAAAAAAAAAAAAAAAAAAAAACAGTACCTTATTATGTTGTACTGTAAGTTCAGTACAAGCAGAAGTTATATATTTTTACATACCCTAACTAAGTCGGAAACAAAGTTGGGTATACAAAATCACAATAAAAAAGAAAGGTACGTTATAATAACGTACCGTTCTTTAGAATTTTAGAGTATTTTTAGTTAACTTTAGAGTACTATGAAGTACTAAGTTGCAATTTTTTTTATAATTTACTTCTGGCTGCGTTCGTAATATTTTGACGAAGTATTGTTGTTGTGCACTCATAAAAAACTCGTATATTTTAATTAAAAAACCCAACAGTTCCAAGTTGAAGATATTGACACAATGAGCAGCGATTTGAACATGTACTTTTTGGTAAATTAATTACTTGGGGATATCAAAGTGCTGGCTCATGACTGAGGTAAAAGCGGATATCACTATTTTTTCTTATTCTTATCAGTTTCATAGGAGTTCGTTAAAGTTAGGGTGCAGAGTACGTTATAATACTCAACAAAGTACGCTATTTTTAGTGTACTTCGTGAAAGTTCGTTATGATAAAGGTTGTATATTTTAACATGAACTCTAAAATTTTAAGGTACCTATACTTAAATTAAATATTTTGTTACATATGTGATTTTGTACTGAATTTGTTTAAGTAAAGTACGGTACCTTAACATACAGTACAGAATTTTTTTCGAACCTTGCTCAAAAGTCACTAAAGCGAAACGAAAAACACTAAAATAATCGAAAATCTAAAAATAAGTCTGATTTTTTCACAAACTTTTTGTATAAAGCTAAATTTCCGGACTATGGGTCCACATATGACCTAAGCTCTCATATAAGACCTGGTAACGGAAATGACTAAAGTATAGGGTATTTTTTATTGAGGTATAGAACTTTAAGTTGGCATCACTTTTTTAACTGGCGGCCATTTTGTCAGCTGTCAAGTGATTAATATTTAGTTTGGTTTGCCATTTCATCATGAACAGGTTGACAAAAGAACAACGCTTGCAAATCGTGCAAATTTATTTCGAAAATAATGGTTAAGTTCGTGAAGTTTACCGCAAGCTCCGTCCATTTTATGGTCGACATAATCGTCCATCAGAGCAATTAATTCGGTTAACCATGGATCGTTTTCTCACTACGTTTACTCTATGTGATAATACGCATCCGCAGCGACGTCGAACAGTGCGCACCGAAGAAACAATTGCCGCTGTAGAGCAAAGTGTTGAAGAGGACCCGAATGAATCGATTCGCCACCGTGCACTGCAATTGGAGCTTTGTCCATCAACTTTATGGAAGATTTTGCGCAAAGATCTTGGCTTGCGACCTTACAAGATCCAGCTTGTGCAAGAATTAAAGCCGCGAGACCATGCAATGCGTCGTGATTTTGGTGTATGGGCCGAAAATGAGATTGATCTCGATGCTGATTTTCATCGCAAAATTTTGTTCAGTGATGAGGCTCATTTTTGGTTGAATGGCTACGTCAACAAGCAAAATTGCCGCATTTGGAGTGAAGAGAATCCACATGAGACCCTTGAGACGCCATTACATCCACAAAAACTGACTGTTTGGTGTGCTCTATGGGCTGGTGGAGTCATTGGGCCATACTTCTTCCGAAAAAATGCTGGAGAGTCAGTTACCATAAATGGAGATCGGTATAGAGCCATGATAACCGACTATTTTGTTCCCCAATTGGATGGCATGAATGTGGATGAGTTGTGGTTCCAACAAGACGGCGCTACATGCCACACAGCGCACGTCACAATTGATTTATTGAAGGAAACATTCGATGAGCGCATAATTTTGCGGAATGGACCTGTCAATTGGCCACCAAGATCGTGCGATTTGACACCACTGGATTATTTTCTTTGGGGATATGTGAAGTCGCTCGTCTACGCCAACAAACCAGAAACATTAGGGGACTTGGAAGCCAACATTCGTGGCGTTATTGCCAACATACGGCCCCATATGCTCGAAAAAGTAGTTGAAAATTGGACCTGTAGAATTGGCTTTATTCGAGCCAGCCGCGGCGGCCACATGCCCGAAATCATATTTAAACATTAATGGCATAAAATTATCCTTCCAATAAAGCCAAATTGATGGACATTCAAAAGATTTTCTTGTGTTTTATTTCAATTCGAAGTTCTATACCTCTAAAAAAAACACCCATTATATACAACACGTGAGAAACTTTTTGTATGATAACAAATTTATACAAAACAAGTAAGAAAGTGCTATAGTCGGTCAAGCCCGACCATACGATACCCTTCACCTAAATATTTGCTAAATTTTGCCATCATACAAACATTTTCTCAAAACTTATATTATATCCGTCATTTGTACTTATATGGGAGCTAGGGTCAAATGTGGGTCGATTATCTCGAAATTTAGCAATTGGATTACAGTTTTTACAAAAACTATGTATGCAAAAAATAAACTCAAAATTGCCATTATCTTCAGATTCATGAGCGTTTTAGTGATTTTTGTCTCATTTAGTGCGTTTTGACAGAAGAGTTTGTATGGGAGCTATGGTCAAATGTAATTTTGGTACAGTGATTTTGGTTTACATAGGCAGTATTTATTTTAAATTTTATGAAAAATTATTGATATTTGTAGCCAAAATATCAATTCCGGGAATTGGGACCTATGGGAGGTACCATAAATAATGGTACGATTTTGACGAATTTCAATAGCCATAGTCCCACTACCTAAAAATTATCTGTGCTAAATTTCATTAAATTATCGGTAGAATTGCTACCTGTAGTTTGATTACATGGTTTACATGGGGGTCCAGCCAGCCTTCCAGCCAGACGGACGGACGGACTGACATGGCTAAATCGACTCAGAAAGTAATTCTGAGCCTATTAGTATACTAAAAGGTGGGTCTTAAACAAATATTTCTATGCGTTACATACATCAGCACAAACTTATAATGCCCTTTCCACCTATGGTGGTGAAGGGTATAAATATGTCTCCTGGCATTGAAAATATATTTTTTTTAATTTTTGCCTATCAGACCACATATGAGCAAAGATATATGAAATTAAAGTGGATAATGAACAATGAATTACACATTTACGCACAAACAAACATACATTTCATGAGCACTTGTGTGTGCCTTAGCTTTCTCTAATTAGATAAACGTCTCCATTACTTGTTTCTTAGTTAGAGAAAAAGCGATATTCTCTCTTTTTTTTGGGATTTTTCAAAGCGACCATGCGGCAAATCAATGTATAGAAGTGCAGCATCTTTATATTATAGAGTCTATGATATCAGTCAGGCTTGAGAGACTATTACTTCTTTTTGCATTAAGTGGATAATTTTACTCTCAGTTACCGTTCCCTGTTGATCTTAACTCTTAGACAGGTCTTAAACATGTAAAATTTCTTTCCCTTAAGTAAATTAATACTACCCTCCAATTCAATTTAAAACAATTTATTATAGTTTCTTCTTTCCTCTTACCTCCGGCCTTCAAATAAATAAAATAAATTTAAACAAATAATCCATTGAAATAAAAATTAAAATTTACTAGATAAATTTGTGCAAACATTCAAATTTCAAAATTTACCCTTGGATTTTAATAAATTAAGCTTCAACTATAAATTGGAGAGGGGATTTTTTTTTGTTCTCAATATTTCAATTTGTTTTATTTGTTTTTCTTTAGTTAATTAAAATTTTTAGTTGTAGGTAATTTATTTGTATTTTTATTATTAATATTTTAACATTTTATTAAATATTTACATTTTATTTTAAAGTTTAAAGTTACATTTTATTTACAAGTGTTATTTATGGTTAAAAGTTAGTAAATTTTAATACAAATATATATTTTTAAAACTAAATGCTAAATGTAGAGATAAGCAACAAAATGTACTAAAAAAACTTTAAAAGTTAAATTTATGTGTATGTCCGAGATTTTTAAAGCCTCGAAAAATTTAAGAATTTTTTCTAAAATTTTATTTAAAGTAAAATCACTTTTGGAAAGTTATTTTTTCTGTTTTTTTTTTTGAATGGTACGTTTTGTTGCGTACCTCTACAAGTAAAATAATATAGAAAATATATCAACACAGTCACGAGCACAATACGATATTTTGTTGTTTTTAATTATAAAAATTTAAATAATTTTAAATGAATATATATTTTTTTGAATATTAGCAAATTAATAGAATGAATATTTTTTGTTCTTATTTCTTAACATCGACTATAATTTCATCACCGGCTTGTATATTATAACTGTAGAGTAATTTATTGGGATAGCGCATTTCCTCGGGACCAAATTCCTTGTAGTCTTGATCCATGTAGTACAAACGCATTTTATTGGCAGGCAAATCAATAATTTTTTCCAATTTCTGCTTAAAATCGGCCACTGTCCGATAAATATCCACCAAACGGCTTTCGCTTTTATCCTGATAGGTTAGGAAAATTTTAACGCGCTTATCGGGTTTAAGGCTAACATTGACCAGCGGATCCAATTGGCCATGCTTGGCGACCAGTTCATTGTAACGCAAAGGCCTCTCGTGTTCGGGTTTATCCATGTAGTGGCGTATAAAAGCTCTTTCGGCATCTTCTCTTTCATCGGCAGTGATAATACCGCCACCATTTAAAATGGCAACATTAGGCAAGCGCGCTATAAGCAGCTGGCGACGCTCATGTTCGGTACACTCTAAACGTTCCCATAAAGGCCAGTTTTTAACTCTTAAGTTCTTGAGCTTGGGAAAAGTGGCCAAACGATCTATATCATCCCAGGTATTTATGGAGGCATAGCTAAGATTGAGGAACAGCAAATTGGGAAAATGCCGCTGGGGAGAGTCCTCCTCTGTTTTGTCCTCTATATTATCGTTTTGAGTTTTATTTAAAGCGGGATTAGGGACATTATTTTCATTATTTGTATTGGTCTTGATAGAAGTGCTATCCTCCTTGAACTCTATGGCTCTAATGGGACAATCAGCCAAAACCAAATTTTCCATTTGAGGAAAAATCCGGCCCAAACGACATATCTCAGGCCATCTTTCCACGGGATTGCCGGTAAAATGCAGGGTCTTAAGAGATTTGTGTGGTGAAATTTTACGATATTTCTTATTAGAGTTAGAGCAGCAACAAGAATTTAATAGATCACAGCTTTTTATAACATCATTATCCTCTTCCGATTTCTGATGGCAACAGCAGGCATCGGGACATGTACCCTCCGGTGAGTCCTTGGTATCTAATAAAACCTCTTCATAGTCATTTAAGCTTAAATGCAACTCTTCCAGAACAGGCAAATTATCCAGCAAGACATCAATACTATCCCAATTGAGATAGGTGCCATTTAGAACCATACCTTTCAAATTATTAATGGGAGGTATATACAAATTGGACAGGGGTCGGGTTAAGGTATTCTTGCTAAGGTTAAGAAACTCTATGCGAGGCATGTGCTCCACTATCTGAAAGACTTCCTGCCAATCTTCTAGCTTATTTTGAGCCAAATCCAATTCACGTACACGTTTACATTTGTCTTTGATAGTATCAAAATCACCAGCACAATCAATGTCACAGTCATTTAGCACCAATAGCTCGGGTACACATAACAAAGGCGGCAACCTTGGTATAAAAATTGAAATCAAACGTTCACCTGATGAGGTAGAAGGCGACAAAGATGAGGATTTGGCAGAGTCTTTGTCTGGTCCCGTTAAGGTAATAATATCTTTATTGGCTTCCGCATCAAAATCACAATCGGAGAAATATTTACGTTCTATAGCTTCTAGTAAAGACGGCATGTTGAGGGTCGAGATGGTCGAGGTGGTGGCGTTGGTGGTGTTGGTGGTTGTTTGTAGTTGTATTAGTTTCTGCTACAGCTGTTTTTTAATCAGGGAAATCCTGGGTCTTTGTTTATTTTTCTTGTTATTAGTCACTCGTGCGTGTTTAGTTTAATATAAAGTTTGATTTTTGAAGGCTTTTTTTTTATTAATTTATTATTTTTATTTGATTATTTTTAGTTTAATGTATTTTTTACAGCTGATGATTTCCTTCTATCTTTATAATACAATGAAAGGTCTTTGTTAAACGCTTGATTGAATTCGTTCTGAAACACGTTCTGAAAAATCGATAATTGGTTTCAATTACATTCTCCTGTTCTCTTCTGCTTATGCTTTCATGTTATGCTACTAACAAGCTTCTCAAATTCTTTCTTCTAAGCTTTTGTGGCTAAAAGTTTATGCATCCAAATTTTGTTTCGTACCAGAAACTGCTGGCAGCAGCAGCATACGCCAAAGTTGAAATGCTTTGTTTTAGATTTCCCAGTTCAAAAGGCAAAATGTGGCTGCAGCAAAGCCACTCAATGGTTGCAGGAAAATGATACAAGAGAGTCCGAGTCTGTAATACCGAGAGAGTGATGAGTGGAGTGTTAAGGGGGTATGAGTTAAAACAAAGAACCAATATTTGTTCGGAAACTTCCAAGAGGTCAATTCCCAAAAGTTGTTGTTAATAAAGAAGAATCTTCTCTAACAATCCAGTCAATAAAATGATGCTGATTTTTCAAGTGATGACAAACTAAAAAATTCTTCAATCTTTGAATATCTTCTTCCCACACATGCATTCGACACTTTAATAAGTTTTAAAAGAAAAATTTCCATGAATCTTAAAAGATTTACTATATTAAACAAGTTGCCTTAGTAGCTGCCTTCTTTTCTGCACCTTCTCCAAACAAAGCTTGCCTGCTTTCTGCTTACCCCTTTAACTTCTGGGGTCCGAGGTGCTAACTTTTACCTCCCCTTTCGGTTACACCAAAGAGAATGCCCACACTAACCGAGTGATGTAATTTCAAAACATTTTTCTTAATTATAAAAATTTCAACTGCACTTTTATTGTTTTGTTTTGTATGATTTTCAAATTATTTTCAATTAAAATCTTTTGCATCGATATTTTAATGGATTTCGTAAAAATTTGCGTTGAATCTTTGTAATTTTTGATTTAATTGCGCACTATTTTTTTTTTGGTTCAAAGTTTTTTTTTGTTGTTTTTCAAAATTGTTTTTATATTAAACGAATTAACGAAATAACCAATTTTTTCAGTTCAAACAAAGAAAACAATACAAATGAAAAAAATAAAAATTTTGTATGTCTAAATTATAAGTAGTTTTATTTTTTTGTGTTTTATTAATTCACTACGTCCGTACGTTGAAATTGAAACGTTTGCTACGTGTTTTTCGTTGTTAGTTTGATTTGATAGTGAGTGGTCGCTCGTTTTGGTCTGATTTGCTGCCAGTGTCAGTTAGTTTAGAGCGCTCTATGTTTGCTATTTTTTTTTTCTTCGTACTCTTTGCTCTACTCTATAGATAGTGGTCGGTCTGTAATTGTTACTCTTGGGAGTCTGTTTGCTCGGAACTACGTTGTAAATGCGCACTTCCATGCTCAGTCTAGAATTGAGCACAATTTGAGAACACATGGCATAACATTGTGCTTGTGTTTTTGTTTATGGCATTTTGTGTAGGTCGTGTCGTACATGGGTGAGACAACGGGTTCGTTGTTCAGGTGTTTTGGTTTTGCAAACAATTAGTTGGGGGGGCCTTTTAAAATATTAAAGAGTTCCATTTAAAGTGGGGTAGATAATCTTTACAGCTAAAATATTCTTATCGCTTAATGGTTTTTAGTCGATAACTATATTTCTCGTTCACTCTTACTCTCCTAATCTAACTACGTAAATTACTATTTTTTGTTTAGGACCAGAACTCAGGCTATGACCCCTACTTATGAACTGCATTGTGCTGGAATTTGGAAAATAGGTTATGTGAGGGTATAGGTGGGGTAGTGTTTGTAGACATTCGATTTGAATTTCCCCATATTGCAACTGACTGGGAAAACTTCTGCGGGAAGCCAATTCCACATACTAACTATCAAGTCTACTGGCCAATCGAGTATCGAGAACGAGTTCCAAGTGGCAATCATCTTTACTTAGTAAAAATTCGATTAAAGGTTGCTGCTGGTACGGCGAAAGCAGTTCGGAAATTGATGTGGAAAAACTGGTGTTAGAGAGACATCGAAATGCCTTTATTACTTACATAGGTAATCGGCTTCCATGTGTTTTAAACAACAGCGACGCATATGTATATTAATGAAATCTCTAGATGTGTCACTCGAACGTTCTATGATTTAAGACCTCAGTACAAAATATAGCGATCTTTGCAATAAAATAACAAAGTCTACAAGCAGGGACAAGAGAATGTGTATCTATCGTTTTGTGGCAAACATATCTACACCAACTGTCCCATATAAACCTAGAGGTATAGAGGTATGTCAACAGAACTGGCGATGAATTATATCACACGCTTCGAAGGCCAAATACCAACATTACTAAACTAGCGCTTAGTTGGAATTCACAGGGATTCCAAGGTCAACTGATGCGGAATTGCAATTCAGGGAATGACGTATGTCTAACATCCCGCAATAGAGACCGATATAAAAGGATGATTGCTCCACTGGGAGTCAAGGATAAAAGAAGAAGATTTAACAAACATTTTGATGAAAATGGCTTTTTTGTCTTATTGGACCAACACTCAGGAGATGACTTCTACTTATTGCATTGTGATGGAACTTGGAATAAAGGTCATGGGAGGGAGGATAGAGGGAATAGTGTTTATGGATATTCGATTTAAACCTTTTAACATCATTTACAAGATTACAAATTACGGCCAACTTTTGGATCAGAGCAGATATGAACAAATCTTGACGTTATTTGAGATGCTCAATTCAAATCCGGGTTTCGTTTTTCAAAAATGTGAGTTTGTGAGTCCGACAGAAGCGTTCAGAAACTTTACATTTAAAGTTTTTGTTTACAACTTTCTTGGTAACCGCAAATTCCTGGAAGCAGATAATCGACAGTTTGTTTTAATTTTTTTTTTCAAGATTTGAGCTCGAATGTCTCCCAAAATACATTTTATACATTCCCAACTCGAATTTTTTCCAGAAAACTTGGGTGATACAAGCGAGATCAGTTAGCTTTAGAAAGCGGGAAGCAAATTCCACATACTAACTATCAAGTCTACTGGCCAATCGACTACAAATTGCATTGCGTAAGAAAGTTCGAGTATCGAGAACGAGTTCCCTGATTTCGTTAGAGCACATTCCAAAGTGAGTAGTAGTGGCACACTCCTTTCAACTGCGGATGAACAACAAATACGCTGGATGGAGCACTTCAAGTCAACACTTAACAACCCTATTGGGTTAACACCACTGGCTGAAGTGCATAATGAAACCAACCATGACAGTATATACAGAGGAATTTCCGGAAAGTCCGCTAACAATACAAGAAGTGAAGAACGCTGTTAAAATCCTTAAACACAACAAGGCCCCGAGCAATGACTATATTTCGGCGGAGATGCTTTTATGTGATGTTGAAGGATCGTCGAGATTGTGGCACCCATTTGTGAGTAAAATATGGGAAGAAGAAAACCTCTTGGAATGAAGGTATACTAGTCAAAATAACAAAAAAGGGTGACCCAAAAGACTGCAATAACACTTCTCCCAGTACCGAGCAAAATACTAAGTCGTGTAATTTTGAACATAATAACCGATGCACAGTGGTTTACGGACGCTTTTTTTTGGAAATAATTCTTTAACTTTTGAACGACTGGAGATATTTGAATGAAATTTGACATGGTGATAGTCAAGGAGTATTCGAGTTGGTTTTTGAAAGCACTGGTCCATGAGGGGTCGGGAGAGTGATTGATGGACCTTCAAAGTTGGTCACCTCGGGTGTTCGACTTTTTTAAAAATTCGCCAAAAATCCATTTATGTATGGATTGAAAAGAAATTTTAAACTTAAGTTGTCCTTGAGAAGATCTACAAAAAATACGCTTAAATGTGTAGGTTATCTCCTTTGGATTTCGAGATATTTGGGTAAAAAGGAATTTTTAGGTTGATTTTTTACCTCTTTTTTTAAGCTTTTTTTGATCTGGTGGACGCATCTGAGGACCAAAAATTTTTTAAGAATATTCTTTAAATTTGTAATAAAATTCTGAATAATTTTTGTGCAAGTTAGTTATAGAAATCTTCTTTTGTTTAAAAGTTAAAAATATTCAAAGTTGAAACTTACAAAAAATTTCGCTTTTTTTTTAGTTTTTCCCCAAAAGATAGCTATATTTTTTCACTAATAAAAAAATATTTTCTTAAGAAACATAAAAAGATTTTTAAAGTTTTTAAAAGAAAACATAATGAGAATGCGTATAAAACAAATTTCTTGCTAATTGGACTTTTGGTCCTCGCACATGTCCTCTCCAAAAAATGGCAATTTGTAAAAAAAAAAATTAGTCTAAACAAAAATTTCTCAAAAGGCAAAGCACCGATTTGAAAAAAATTATAATGTTCATATTTTCCAATATATCTGTTATTGATTAGAAAAGTTTTTTCTGAAACGCGCTGCAAATAGAGACAGTGTTGCCATATTTGTAAAAAAACTCATTTTTTGAAACACCTTTTTCCCCAGTTGGGAATTGGGGAATTTTTAAGTTAAAATTGGGAATTTTTTTTAGTCTATTGCTTTTACATCTTATTGGTCTACATTACTACAAAATTTCATTGTAATATCTTTATCCATGTCATTTCCACAGAATATCAAAGATTAAAAATATTTTCCTTCAAAAAGCAGAAAAACAATTTTTTTTTGTTTTACGATACAAAGTGTAAAAAAAGTAACGCACTTAAAAAAAACTTTTACTTAGTGCTAATCTCCTAGTCTTTCCCGATCTAATGATACTAAACATGTATATAAAGCATTAATACCGAGTCTTAAAAAACTCTGAAAACTTTGGCCCCCGTAGCATTTTTACACTGTTTATTTAAATATAAGTGATGAATTTGTGCATATAAAATTAATAATCATACTCAAATATTTCACTATAAGATGACAATGATCCTTCGATAACAAACAAATATTTTTTTATTTTTTTAAAGAAAATATCATGAGGATTTATGAAATATCAAAATGTAAATAATTTGTACTTATATTAAAAGGTGAAATACATTTTATTGAAGTATTTGTAGTTAAAGTTTAAACTTACAGTTTTTATTACATATTTATATAAAAGTAGTTATTTACTTAATTTTTATTTTCAGTAAAATAATCAGTACAATCTATTATATCAAGAACCTCTTCCAGGTGTTCGTTTTCAGAAGTTTTTGTATAACTGCTCCACCATTTCTTTCTTATCGTTAATAGAGCAGGATCAGAAGACAACAAGAGATAATTTATAAGATCCTGATTTTGCGATTTTCTTGAGCATTTTCTGGTATTAAATAGTTGGATATACTTGAAATCTGAATTCCGCGCTTCCTGGGCCTCTTCTGTCAGTTCACCAAGTGGGAGAAGATTTGATTCAATTATTTCACGACCATGTTGAAGGACTTTATGAACTGTTGGTGTAATTTCTTTCCAGTGATACAAATGTCGTATACGAGTTAACGCGTTGAGGGCATAGCAATGAAATTTTTCAGCATTTATTTGATATTTGCTATTTATTGCCGATAATATTACGTAACATTTACGAAGAATTTCCTCATCAATTCCAGTAATCTTTGAAGTTGTTTCATAATTTTCAAAGAATCGCCTGGCCGTATTACCATCGTTTGTACTGCCATATCCTACAAGTGGTTTGTCTATGTTTAGACCCGTCATAGTTTTGAATTCTTCCTGAATCCTTTTTTTTTTCACTGGATCTCATTTCAATCAGTTCCTTATTATTTCTCACGGATTTTAGCTGATTATCAGGTATATTCCTATATTTCAGATCATATGCTATATGTAGCATAAATTCTAAAAATCGGATACGTGCATGTAGGGGCGATATACCAAATTCCAGAACCTCTTGATTAATTGCAGTACTAGCTGATGCATCTTCTGAAGTTTGTAGAAATTCCGATTTCTTCTTTCCGCATAATGAGCATTTCCAAGTTGAATGGGTTTCCGTTATAGCGTTGCTTACTTTTCCATCTATCATTGTCAATTGAAGCTCAAAATTTACATTAATCAAATATCCATGTATGTCTATGCAGACTGGACTCAAATTGTCTATTGAATATTTGATATCATCAACCCAATTTTTTGTGCTTGCTGCATTTTCTTTTAAATATTCGAATCTGATCGGTCTGCAAAATGCCTTTGATCCTGGAGATGTGTTAACCCACACATATTCAGTACGCTCTTTTGATGTGGATGGTTCAGAACGATTCTTTCTTAATCTTAGTGGTACTAGGGATGCCATAAAAACGCTTCTGTAGTCATTTGTGTTCTGATGAGATGTTGATTGTTTGTATTCCGGTAATCCAGATAAACCGTCACATCCCCATTTACATATTAAAGTTAAGTCCTTGTTGTCAAGTTTCTTGGCTTCTTCTTCAGACAATGTAGTAGATATCAGCCTTGATGCCGTATTTTCCAATAATTTTGATAAATCCACAGATGCACTTTCGTCTCCTATCACGTTTGTTGGTATTAAGTTTTTTTTGGTTTTTAATAACGCATTATATCCTGGTAAAATTGAGTGTCCTTTGTCTCGTAATGCCTTACAGAGTTTAATATATTTATTTTTACTCAATTTCAACTCGAGCATAAGAGCAAGTGCTTCTTCCTCCGAAAATTCTGATTGAGAAGAAGGAGTTGGTATACTCTTAATAATTCGCTTAAGACGTTTAGGAGAAGCCTCTGGGAGAATATCTGCTATTTGTTTAGCTTCAGCTGGTTGATTATTTCGTTTGAGCACTTCCTTAAAGGAATCTTTGATTTCAGTATCCGAATGAGTAGAAAGAACTTCGGATAATCGCATCTTTTTAGATCTTTCTCCGAGATCATCATAGTTTTTTAGAGGGGCTCCAGCACCAGAAGTTTTAAGCTCAATTGAGTCCTTCAGCCAGTCTTTAAATTTAGATTCAAATCTTTTTAAACAGTAATTAACCGACTTAATTTTAAGTTCAAATAACTTTACAAATTTTACGACTTTGTCTTCCTCACTATTGAGAATCATGGAGTTAGTTTGACTTTTAGCATATCGCATGATTATTTTAATTTTTTCTGCTCTCGAACTGCTTGGTTGTTCAAAAAGAATATCGCACAACACTTTAAATTCCAATGTTATAGCCATGATGTTTTAACTGTTAATAGCAGTTACATTTAAAACTTTCTTTTTTATATTAAAAAAAAACATTTTTTATATATACCTGTATCCAAAGAATAATAAAGAAATCAATGAATTAATGTATTTTTTACCTCTAAAAATAGGTGCATATATAACTCAACCAATATGTGCGTCTCGTAAAACCTACCTGTATGGAGGTGAGTAACCATATCCTTTCTGACCATTATGAAAAACCCAAGTTGTAACAATTTTTACCTATTGCATTAACTTTCACATTAAAAAACATTTTATAACCTTAACATAATTTTGCAATTTTTTCAAATACACCAATTTTAAATACCGGAAAAATGCCTTTAAATCTTATTTTAAATAAATTGTCACACTGTTACTATAAAAGTACTCTTCTAATTAAACTTTTGCTACAAATTATGGATATATTACCTTTACACTGTTATCAAAATCGGTGCCTTACTCGTACTTACTTATTTAGAATCTTTTACTAAAATTTTATTTTTTAGCTTGGAACAAAAGGCAAAATCGAATAAAATTTTTTTAAGTCATTCTTATAATGTTTTCTTTAAAAAAATAAAAAACTATTTATATCTTTTTGAAGAAAATATTTGTTTATTAGCGAAGGATCATTGTCATCTTAAAAATAGTGAAATATTTGAGTATGATAATTAACTTTATATGCACAAATTCATCACTTATATTTAAATAAACAGTGTAAAAATGCTACGGGGGCCAAACTTTTCAGAGTTTTTTAAGACTCGGTATTAATGCTTTATATACATGTTTAGTATCATTAGATCGGGAAAGACTAGGAGATTAGCACTAAGTAAAAGTTTTTTTTAAGTGCGTTACTTTTTTTACACTTTGTATCGTAAAACAAAAAAAAAATTGTTTTTCTGCTTTTTTAAGGAAAATATTTTTAATCTTTGATATTCTGTGGAAATGACATGGATAAAGATATTACAATGAAATTTTGTAGTAATGTAGACCAATAAGATGTAAAAGCAATAGACTAAAAAAAATTCCCAATTTTAACTTAAAAATTCCCCAATTCCCAACTGGGGAAAAAGGTGTTTCAAAAAATGAGTTTTTTTACAAATATGGCAACACTGTCTCTATTTGCAGCGCGTTTCAGAAAAAACTTTTCTAATCAATAACAGATATATTGGAAAATATGAACATTATAATTTTTTTCAAATCGGTGCTTTGCCTTTTGAGAAATTTTTGTTTAAACTAATTTTTTTTTTACAAATTGCCATTTTTTGGAGAGGACATGTGCGAGGACCAAAAGTCCAATTAGCAAGAAATTTGTTTTATACGCATTCTCATTATGTTTTCTTTTAAAAACTTTAAAAATCTTTTTATGTTTCTTAAGAAAATATTTTTTTATTAGTGAAAAAATATAGCTATCTTTTGGGGAAAAACTAAAAAAAAAGCGAAATTTTTTGTAAGTTTCAACTTTGAATATTTTTAACTTTTAAACAAAAGAAGATTTCTATAACTAACTTGCACAAAAATTATTCAGAATTTTATTACAAATTTAAAGAATATTCTTAAAAAATTTTTGGTCCTCAGATGCGTCCACCAGATCAAAAAAAGCTTAAAAAAAGAGGTAAAAAATCAACCTAAAAATTCCTTTTTACCCAAATATCTCGAAATCCAAAGGAGATAACCTACACATTTAAGCATATTTTTTGTAGATCTTCTCAAGGACAACTTAAGTTTAAAATTTCTTTTCAATCCATACATAAATGGATTTTTGGCGAATTTTTAAAAAAATCGAACACCCGAGGTGACCAACTTTGAAGGTCCATCAATCACTCTCCCGACCCCTCATGGACCAGTGCTTTTAAAAACCAACTCAAATACTCCTTGACTACCACCATGTCAAATTTCATTCAAATATCTCCAGTCGTTCAAAAGTTACAGAATTATTTCCAAAAAAAAGCGTCCGTAAACCACTGTGCGATGCAGTTTCCTCTACACTCCGCGAAAATCAGTTTGGGTTTAGAGAAAACCCGTTCTTGTGTTGATCTAATCAACACAGTAAGAATAGTATTAGAGCAATGTAATGAATTCCGCACTCCAATTTATCTAGCGTTTATCGACTTTATGAAGGTCTGCGACAGTGTCAATAGAAGCTATCTATGGAGAATTTTAGAAAATCGTAAAATTGATTTTGAATGCCAAGTCCTACACAAGGGTAAACTATCAGATCCGTTTGATGTTACTACTGGAGTAAGGCAAGGATGTATCATGTCACTTTTTATCCTCGTCATCGACGACATAATGCACACGCCTCTAAATGGTAGACACGGTAACCAATGGACAACACCTTTTAAACAACTCGAGGACTTGGAATATACCGATAACGTATATCTTCTAAGCCAAGTCTCAGACCACCTTCAACAGAATACTAACGCTATTGCTGTTGAATTACGGGCAGCTGGGCTGGAAATCAATATTTCCAAGACAAAGATTATGCCCGGATGCTATGGCGTAAATCCCTTGACACACATCAATGTGGATAATGTGTGGACGTCTAGATACCTTTTATTAGCTTGGAAGTTTAATATTTACAAAATGTGGCTCAGACGAGGATATTAAATCGCGTATTAATAGGGCAAAATCTGCATTCGACATTTTTCGAGCTATTTGAAAATCTCGGCAAATTTCCACAACGACTGAGTTACGAATATACAACTCGAATGTCAAGTCCATCCTGTATTACGACTGCGAAACATGAAAACGCACAAATTCCATCGATAAAAGACCTTTACAAACAAATGCTTAAGGCAAATGCTTAATATTAATATGTTGGTCGAATCGCATAAATAATGAAGATTTACCTAATGCGACAAACCAAATCCGTGGCTCCATAGAGACATGTCAACGGAAATGGCGATGGATAGGCCATACACTTCTAAGGCTGATTTTTCCAGCAGTAACCATTGCTAACTTTATCGTTCACTGTTAGTTGTGGATGCAAGCGAAAGTCTGTTTCGGATCGAGCGACTACCGGCATTACTAAGAATCAAATTGATCACATTTTGATAAACTCCAAGTGGCAATCATCTTTACTTAGTTATATGTAAAATTCTATTTATTAAAGGTTGCTGCTGGTACGGCGATAGCAGTTCGGAAATTGATGTGGTATTAGAGAGACATCTAAATGCCTTTATTACTTCCGTAGGTAATCGGCTTCCATGTGTTTTAAACAACAGCGGCGCATATGTATATTAATGAAATCTCTAGATGTGTCACTCGAACGTTCTATGATTTAAGACCACAGTACAAAATATAGCGATCTTTGCAATAAAATAACAAAGTCTACAAGCAGGTACAAGAGAATGTGGATAGATAGGTCGTTTTGTGGCAAACATATCTACACCAACAGTCCCATATAAACCTAGAGGTATGTCAACAGAACTGGCGATGAATTAGATCACACGCTTCGAAGGCCAAATACCAACATTACTCGACTAGCGCTTAGTTGGAATTCACAGGGATTCCAAGGTTAACTGATGTGGAGTTGCAATTCAGGGAATGACGTATGTCTAACATCCCGCAATAGAGACCGATATAAAAGGATGATTGCTCCACTGGGAGTCAAGGATAAAAGAAGAAGAAGATTTAACAAACATTTTGATGAAAATGGCTTTTTTGTCTTATTGGACCAACACTCAGGAGATGACTTCTACTTATTGCATTGTGATGGAACTTGGAATAAAGGTCATGGGAGGGAGGATAGAGGGAATAGTGTTTATGGATATTCGATTTAAACCTTTTAACATCATTTACAAGATTACAAATTACTGCCAACTTTTGGATCAGAGCAGATAAGAACAAATCTTGACGTTATTTGAGATGCTAAATTCAAATCCGGGTTTCGTTTTTCAAAAATGTGAGTTTGTGAGTCCGACAGAAGCGTTCAGAAACTTTACATTTAAAGTTTTTGTTTACAACTTTCTTGGTAATCGCAAATTCCTGGAAGCAGATAATCGACAGTTTGTTTTAATTTTTTTTTTTTCAAGATTTGAGCTCGAATGTCTCCCAAAATGCATTTTATAAATTCCCAACTCGAATTTTTTCCAGAAAACTGGGGTGATACAAGCGAGATCAGTTAGCTTTAGAAAGCCAAGGCACTTGAATGCTTCTTTCGACACTTGGAAAATGTGTTTAGTCCAACGTTTGTCTCGCTCACACTTACGTAAAATTGTCAGAGCTTTCAAAGCTGTTTACCACAAAAGTATATAAATATTAATGTATATGTATAATTAATAATGTTGCGAGATGTGTGAGAGCTTGCATTGTCGTAATGGCGAATAATTTTTCTTTAGAGGTTAGTTTTCGAATTTTACCGAAGACTTTTGAAATACATAATTGTAAGAGATTGTAAATGTTGTTCTCCAGTACTGTTGAGATATCTACAAATCTTAACTACGATGATGTAATATTATAAAAAATTTGACGGTCCCCAGTACCAACTATTAGGATCTCAAAATTTCCGTTGTTTGGGAATCGGAAGCGCTTAGAACTTTGTTTTTAGTTCTCTTTTATTAGGGTTAAGACAATCGCAACAGATGTTGCGCTAAAGATCAGAGTATTGATCCACGCTAATATTCACATCTACTTTATTGCCTTCATTCAGATAACAATTTTCAACAAATTTCAAGACCTCTTTATGTCCACTCCTAAGGCCCACTTTATTCACCGAAATCTCCTTCAAACAAACACACAACATCCCAACCATCGCAAACATTCGAATTTACAATTTTTCTAGTGATCTTAAAAAAATATTCAAAGTTTTTATCTACTTTTCGGCACTGAGAATGTTGACAACGACCTTCAGCCAAAAATAAGTTACAAAATTTATTTCTTTTTCTATCTTTTTGTGAGGCACAAACAAGCAAATATTCCGTTTCGAGACTATGACAAACAAAATTCACGGCAAAAGATTTTTTTCTTGGTAAAATTTTATGCTTTGAATGAGGTTAGTGTTACATGAGTTCGTTGGCTGTGACCTTTGTTTTGGCAGATAGACAGAGTCAGATCTGGCCCAGATAAATTTTATATTTAGCCGAAAATGAAAAGTTTTAAGAAAAAATTTGGTAAAGAAAAAAATTTAAATTCATTTAATTGATCTTCTTTTATTTTTAGGGAAATTTAAAGGAATTTGGATTTAGAATTTTAAAATTATAATTAAAATGTTATAATAATTACGAAAACTATTTTTTTTTGGAAAATGGTTTTTGAAAAAAATTTTGTGGTAAATATTTTCAGTTTGTAGTAATGGATACGGTACAATGATCCCAAATTTAGTTTAGAGTATATTGACCTTTAATTGTTATTTGGCTTTGCTTTTGTTACTCAATTGGGTTAAGGTGACTAACAAAGTGATGTCATTTATTTCACTGGGAAAAACCTAATTAACTTTTGTTAAAATGGAAAATTTTTAATATTTATAAAAATTAAAATTTCTTAAAAAATGGGAAATTCTGAAAATTTCCTATCAAAATGAGAAATTCTGAAAATTTCCTATCAAAATAAGAAATTTTATAATTTTCCTATAAAAACTGGAAATTTTGAAAATTTTGTATAAAATTGGGAAATTTTGAAAATTTCCTATAAAAATGGGAAATTTTGAAAATCTCCTATAAAAATGGGAAATTTTGAAAATTTCCTTTAAAAATGGGAAATTTTGAAAATTTCCTTTAAAAATGGGAAATTTTGAAAATTTTGTATAAAATTGGGAAATTTTGAAAATTTCCTATAAAAATGGGAAATTTTGAAAATCTCCTATAAAAATGGGAAATTTTGAAAATTTCCTTTAAAAATGGGAAATTTTGAAAATTTCCTTTAAAAATGGGAAATTTTGAAAATTTCCTTTAAAAATGGGAAATTTTTGAAATTTCCTATAAAAATGGGAAATTTTGAAAATTTCCTATAAAAATAGGATTTTTTTTGAAAATTTCCTATAAAAATAGGAAATTTTTTGAAAATTTCCTATAAAAATAGGAAATTTTTTGAAAATTTCCTATAAAAATAGGAAATTTTTTGAAAATTTCCTATAAAAATAGGAAATTTTTTGAAAATTTCCTATAAAAATAGGAAATTTTTTGAAAATTTCCTATAAAAATAGGAAATTTTTGAAAATTTCCTATAAAAATAGAAAATTTTTTGAAAATTTCCTATAAAAATAGGAACATTTTTTAAAAATTTCCTATAAAAATAGGAAATTTTGAAAATTTCCTATAAAAATAGGAAATTTTTATGAAAATTTCCTATAAAAATAGGAAATTTTTATGAAAATTTCCTATAAAAATAGGAAATTTTTTTGAAAATTTCCTATAAAAATAGGAAATTTTTTTGAAAATTTCCCATAAAAATAGGAAATTTTTTTGAAAATTTCCTATAAAAATAGGAAATTTTTTTGAAAATTTCCTATAAAAATAGGAAATTTTTTTGAAAATTTCCTATAAAAATAGGAAATTTTTTTGAAAATTTCCTATAAAAATAGGAAATTTTTTTGAAAATTTCCTATAAAAATAGGAAATTTTGAAAATTTCCTATAAAAATAGGAAATTTTGAAAATTTCCTATAAAAATAGAAAATTTTGAAAATTTCCTATAAAAATAGGAAATTTTGAAAATTTCCTATAAAAATAGGAAATTTTGAAAATTTCCTATAAAAATAGGAAATTTTGAAAATTTCCTATAAAAATAGGAAATTTTGAAAATTTCCTATAAAAAGAGGAAATTTTGAAAATTTCCTATAAAAGTAGGAAATTTTCAAAATTTCCTATAAAAATAGGAAATTTTGAAAATTTCCTATAAAAATAGGAAATTTTGAAAATTTCCTATAAAAATAGGAAATTTTGAAAATTTCCTATAAAAATAGGAAATTTTGAAAATTTTCTATAAAAATAGGAAATTTTGAAAATTTCCTATAAAAATAGGAAATTTTGAAAATTTCCTATAAAAATTGGAAATTTTTTGAAAATTTCCTATAAAAATAGGAAATTTTTTGAAAATTTCCTATAAAAATAGGAAATTTTTTGAAAATTTCCTATGAAAATAGGAAATTTTTTGAAAATTTCCTATAAAAATAGGAAATTTTTTGAAATTTTCCTATAAAAATAGGAAATTTTTTTAAAATTTCCTATAAAAATAGGAAATTTTTTGAAAATTTCCTATAAAAATAGGAATTTTTTTTGAAAATTTCCTATAAAAATAGGAAATTTTTTGAAAATTTCCTATAAAAATAGGAAATTTTTTGAAAATTTCCTATAAAAATAGGAATTTTTTTTGAAAATTTCCTATAAAAATAGGAAATTTTTTGAAAATTTCCTATAAAAATAGGAAATTTTTTGAAAATTTCCTATAAAAATAGGAAATTTTTTGAAAATTTCCTATAAAAATAGGAAATTTTTTGAAAATTTCCTATAAAAATAGGAAATTTTTTGAAAATTTCCTATAAAAATAGGAAATTTTTTGAAAATTTCCTATAAAAATAGGAAATTTTTTGAAAATTTCCTATAAAAATAGGAAATTTTTTGAAAATTTCCTATAAAAATAGGAAATTTTTTGAAAATTTCCTATAAAAATAGAAAATTTTTTGAAAATTTCCTATAAAAATAGGAAATTTTTTGAAAATTTCCTATAAAAATAGGAAATTTTTTGAAAATTTCCTATAAAAATAGGAAATTTTTTGAAAATTTCCTATAAAAATAGGAAATTTTTTGAAAATTTCCTATAAAAATAGGAAATTTTTTTGAAAATTTCCTATAAAAATAGGAAATTTTTTGAAAATTTCCTATAAAAATAGGAAATTTTTTGAAAATTTCCTATAAAAATAGGAAATTTTTTGAAAATTTTCTATAAAAATAGGAAATTTTTTGAAAATTTCCTATAAAAATAGGAAATTTTTTGAAAATTTCCTATAAAAATAGGAAATTTTTTGAAAATTTCCTATAAAAATAGGAAATTTTTTTAAAATTTCCTATAAAAATAGGAAAATTTTTTGAAAATTTCCTATAAAAATAGGAAAATTTTTTGAAAATTTCCTATAAAAATAGGAAATTTTGAAAATTTCCTATAAAAATAGGAAATTTTTTTTGAAAATTTCCTATAAAAATAGAAAATTTTTTGAAAATTTCCTATAAAAATTTCCTATAAAAATAGGAAATTTTGAAAATTTCCTATAAAAATAGGAAATTTTGAAAATTTCCTATAAAAATAGGAAATTTTGAAAATTTTCTATAAAAATAGGAAATTTTGAAAATTTCCTATAAAAATAGGAAATTTTGAAAATTTCCTATATAAAAATAGGAAATTTTTTGAAAATTTCCTATAAAAATAGGAAATTTTTTAAAATTTCCTATAAAAATAGGAAATTTTTTGAAAATTTCCTATAAAAATAGGAAATTTTTTGAAAATTTCCTATGAAAATAGGACATTTTTTGAAAATTTCCTATAAATATAGGAAATTTTGAAAATTTCCTATAAAAATAGGAAATTTTGAAAATTTCCTATAAAAATAGGAAATTTTGAAAATTTCCTATAAAAATAGGAAATTTTGAAAATTTCCTATAAAAATAGGAAATTTTGAAAATTTCCTATAAAAATAGGAAATTTTGAAAATTTCCTAGAAAAATAGGAAATTTTGAAAATTTCCTATATAAAAATAGGAAATTTTTTTAAAATTTCCTATAAAAATAGGAAATTTTTTAAAATTTCCTATAAAAATAGGAAATTTTTTGAAAATTTCCTATAAAAATAGAAAATTTTTTGAAAATTTCCTATTAAAATAGGAAATTTTTTGAAAATTTCCTATGAAAATAAGAAATTTTTTGAAAATTTCCTATAAAAATAGGAAATTTTTTGAAAATTTCCTATAAAAATTTTGAAAATAAAAATGAGAAGCATATATCATACCTATTTAGAGGCCCCTCTATTCCAACTGACTTTACTTGTCTTTAACTTTTAAAGACAATTGTGAAATTTCAAAACCTTCAATTAGCCTCTGTATTCCTTCATACATTCACACGAACTCCCCAAAGTTGTTCTTTCGTAACTGGTTTTTTTTAAGAGAGACAAAGGAAAATTAAAAAATCTAACAAAAACAAAATAATAAAAAACACGACTTCGTGCAAAAGCTCTTTTAGTTATTTTAACCAAACAACCTCTTCAACTTTTCAATGCATTTTAAAGATACGTATTATCTCTGAGTATCGAAAGTGCGAGGGCAGTTCAACAAGTGTAATACAATAATTACGCAGAAGTAAATTAAGACAGCTTTAGTTAATTCAAAAAAATTAATGGAACTTTTTTACTGAAAGATGAATAATTAATGATTTTTTACTGATGAGATTAATTAACAAAAAATAAATGAACTTTCATTTGTTAAATTTTTTTTTTTAATTCTATAAGAATATATTAACGAAACATTTCTTCAAATATTTGACAAAAAGGTCGTGACCTACATATTATGATTTGTTCATTGTGTTTGGCTTGTCATTCAGAAATAGTTATACATTTAATTTACAAATTTTGATCAAGAACTATAGATTGGCATTTCAGGCATTTCCGTTTTAACTGGCCCTCGTATACTTGTATAACTGTAGTTGCAACTTATAAATGTTTTCAATTGTTTTTATTTGTATATAAACTTTGTTTTGTGTCTGTCATTTTTTGAATTTTTATTTATTTATTTATTTAGGTTTTTTCTTCGCATTAAGTTTGAAAGTGTTAATACCCGTTTATTTAAATAATGCCTTGAAATTAGTTATACTTTTCTCTCGCTCGCCGCTTTAGCAATTAACACTCTTTTTTGCAATCAGACCTGCCAGATTGGACGATTTTTCGGTATTTTGCTGATTTTTGAACTCAAAACATGTCAAAGCGCAAATATTCCAATTTACGTTCCAAAAATTCCCATTTTGAAAAATTTATGTTAGGTTTGTATGTTAGGCATTTTTAAGTATGCCGATGGGGACTCAGAATCACTTAATGACTTACGAAATTCTTAACAGACATCTTTTGTATTCAAAGATGATCTCTGTAGTTTTCGGCCAAAATCATTCTTTCGGCTACCTCCCGTAGAACTGCTTTTCTAAAATATTGACTTTAGCCCTTTACAGCCACAATTTATTTTGTATTCAAAAGAAATTCAGCAAATATTTTTACTTAAACTGAATGCAAATCATAAAAAACATTGTTTATGGACCCGAAAATTAGTGTACCGTTGGCATCGACCCTTTTTGACCATGTCTCCTATACAAGACCAACCCATAAATACCCCGAAATCATAAAAAATCTTAGAATCTAAAAAATATTTGAAGGTTTTTGCAAACACTTTGTATAAGTGTTCCGTAAACATTAATCGATAAGTGAAATTTCGTGACAATCGGTTCATATTCGACCCTCGCAGTCAATTTTTTTGAAAATTTTTGTATGGAAATCTTGGAAACTATAAGCGGTTGAGCAAATTAAAAAAAAAACGGTGATCACTAAAAAAATTTCAAAATTCGTACCAAAAATCTATTTTTTTGGATGAAAATATAAAAGTTTGTTTTCCTTGGAAACTATAAGAGATAGAGCAAATTTAATAGAGTCAACAAATTTTTTGGTATGCCTATATTTTGATTTTCTTGGAAACTATAAGAGATAAGGCAAATGTAATCAATATCTGTAAGTACCTACTTACAAAAATTTTATAATTCGTATCAAAAATGAATTTTTTGGAATTTTTGCATGGAAATGTAAAAGTTTTGATTTTCAAGGAAACTTTAAGGGAGAGCAAAATTTAGTCAAAATTTGTGATCACTAAAAAAATTGTAAAATTCGTAACAAAAATCAATAAAAGTTTTGATTTTCTTGTAAACTCTTAGAGATAGAGCAAATTTAATCAAATTAACAATAACAAATTTTTAAAATTCGTATTAAAAATTACTGTTTTTGGAATTTTTGTATGAAAATATAAAAGTTTTGATTTTCTTGGAAACTATAAGAGATAGAGCAAATTTAATCAAATAAGCACTAAACAAATTTTGAAAATTCATATCAAAAATTACTGTTTTTGGAATTTTTTTTATGAAAATGTAAAAGTTGCGATTTTCTTGGAAACTATTAGAGATAAAGCAAATTTATTCAAAATCTGCTCACTAAAAAGATTTTAAAATTTCGGACAAAAATAAATTTTTTAGGCATTTTTGTGTGGAAATATAAAGTGTGCTTTTTCTTGGAAACTATAAGAGATATAGCAAATTTAATCAAAATCTGTAAGCACTAACAATTTTTAAGCTTCTTCTGCTCCGATCCTTTTAATTATACCCTTCACCACCATAGACGGAAATGGTATTATAAGTTTGTGCTGATGTATGTAACGCATAGAAATATTTGTTTTCGACCCACTTTTTAGTATACCAATAGGCTTAGAATCACTTTCTGAGTCGATTTAGCGATGCCAGTCAATCCGTTCCTTCGTCTGGCTGGGCGGCTGGCTGGACCCCCATGTAAACCATGATGAAATTTGGCACAGATAATTTTTTTGATAGGAGGACCATGGCTATTGAAATTCGTCAAAATCGGTCCATTAGTTATGGTACCTCCCATAGGTCCCACTTCCCGGAATTGACATATTGGCCACAAATATCAATATTTTTTCATAAAATTTAAAACAAATACTGCTTATGTAAACTAAAATCACTGTACAAAATTTCGTTGAAATCGGTCCACATTTGACCATAGCTCCCATACAAACTCTTCTTTAAAAACGCACTAAATGAGACAAAAAAATCACTAAAACTAAAGATATTGAAAATTTTGAGTTTATTTTTTGCATACATAATTTTTGTAACAACTGTAATCAATTTGCCAAATTTCGAGATAATCGGTCCACATTTGACCCTAGCTCTCATAGAAGTCCAAATGACGGAAACTGCTTAAATATATAAGTTTTGAGAAAATGTTTGTATACTGTCAAAATTTAGCAAATATTTGTCTTTATGCGGGAAAAATAACACCTTTGACCTTAGTGGTGAAGGGTATCGTATGGTCGGGCTTGACCGACTATAGCGCTTTCTTACTTGTTTTTGTTATTAATATTTCTGGCAACCCTGTTTGAGATATATTTCTGACAACAAACAAACTCTCCCCAGAGTAAATAGAGAAAAACATGTTAACAGAAAAGCTCTAAAAAAGCTTTTTTCTTGCCTTCTCCTAATCAGCTGTTTTCAAAAAATAAATTCGTCTGTCTCTCTGTCTTACATCTGGCTTTTCTCTATCCATCCCCTCCAAAACAAACGCATGGTTGCAATTTCCCATTTGTTACGGATGATTTTTCTTTGAGGTAGAATAAATATTGAAGGTAAGAATAACGAGAGACTGAACTGGGGAGAGTGAATCACTGACAGGCCAAGTGACCAAGTGAACGAGTGAGCGAGTGAAAAAATACATGAATGAATGAATATTTTTGGTTCGTTTATTTATGTTCTTTTAAATGAGTTCTGTCAGTTTATTTTACTAATGATTCCTCAACTAACCCTTTATTTTTTTTGACGTTGCTTTTGTTGTTGTTTTCGAAGTGCAAAATATGTTGATACAAATCATCAATCCACATTGACCGATTGACTTATTTTCATTGACTTATTTTCACACAAAACTTTTGCCTATGGCCAAACATTGTATTTTAAGTCATTTATTTTACAAATTTGCATATAAATAGAATATTATTCCGTTTGAATGTCAGTGCGAAAATTTACCCTGAGCAAAAAAAATTGCATTTGTAGAGAAATAAAAGAAAATTATTTAAAAAGTGGGGAGATTTGACATTGGGCTTATTGTCATATTAGTTGTCAGGGCTTTAAAATAACCCCCTAATTCATACAGCAAAAAATGTTATAATGAAAATTTTTCTATAGAAACAATTTTATATACAAATGTTTCTATAAAAAAAATTTTAAATTTTTCTATAGAAAAATTTTCAACATAAATTTTTTTTATAGAAAAAATTTCAATATAAAATTTTTTCTATAGAAAAAATTTCAACAAAAAATTTTTTCTGTAGAAAAAATTTCAATATAATATTTTTTGTATAGAAAAAATTTCAATACAAAATTTTTTGTATAGAAAAAATTTCAATATAAAATTTTTTGTATAGAAAAAATTTCAATACAAAATTTTTTGTATAGAAAAAATTTCAATATAAAATTTTCTATAGAAAAAATTTCAATATAAAATTTTTTCTATAGAAAAAATTTCAATATAAAATTTTTTCTATAGAAAAAATTTCAATATCAAATATTTTCTATAGAAAAAATTTCAATATCAAATATTTTCTATAGAAAAAATTTCAATATAAAATTTTTTCTATAGAAAAAATTTCAATATAAAATTTTTTCTATAGAAAAAATTTCAATATAAAATTTTTTCTATAGAAAAAATTTCAATATAAAATTTTTTCTATAGAAAAAATTTCAATATAAAATTTTTTCTATAGAAAAAATTTCAATATAAAATTTTTTCTATAGAAAAAATTTCAATATAAAATTTTTTCTATAGAAAAAATTTCAATATAAAATTTTTTCTATAGAAAAAATTTCAATATAAAATTTTTTCTATAGAAAAAATTTCAATATAAAATTTTTTCTATAGAAAAAATTTCAATATAAAATTTTTTCTATAGAAAAAATTTCAATATAAAATTTTTTCTATAGAAAAAATTTCAATATAAAATTTTTTCTATAGAAAAAATTTCAATATAAAATTTTTTCTATAGAAAAAATTTCAATATAAAATTTTTTCTATAGAAAAAATTTCAATATAAAATTTTTTCTATAGAAAAAATTTCAATATAAAATTTTTTCTATAGAAAAAATTTCAATATAAAATTTTTTCTATAGAAAAAATTTCAATATAAAATTTTTTCTATAGAAAAAATTTCAATATAAAATTTTTTCTATAGAAAAAATTTCAATATAAAATTTTTTCTATAGAAAAAATTTCAATATAAAATTTTTTCTATAGAAAAAATTTCAATATAAAATTTTTTCTATAGAAAAAATTTCAATATAAAATTTTTTCTATAGAAAAAATTTCAATATAAAATTTTTTCTATAGAAAAAATTTCAATATAAAATTTTTTCTATAGAAAAAATTTCAACATAAAATTTTTTCTATCGAAAAAAAATTTCAATATAAAATTTTTTCTATAGAAAAAATTTCAATATAAAATTTTTTCTATAGAAAAAATTTCAATATAAAATTTTTTCTATAGAAAAAATTTCAATATAAAATTTTTTCTATAGAAATAATTTCAATATAAAATTTTTTCTATAGAAAAATTTTCATTATAAAATTTTTTCTATAGAAAAATTTTCAATGTACAATTTTTTCTATAGAAAAATTTTCATTATAAAATTTTTTCTATAGAAAAATTTTCATTATAAAATTTTTTCTATAGAAAAATTTTCATTATAAAATTTTTTCTATAGAAAAATTTTCATTATAAACTTTTTTCTATAGAAAAATTTTCATTATAAAGTTTTATCTATAGAAAAATTTTCATTTTAAAATTATTCTATAGAAAAATGTTCATTATATAATTTTGTTTTTTATAGAAAAATATTATTTATAAAATTTTTTTTGTAGAAAATTTTCATTATAAAATTTTTTCTATGGAAAAATTTTCATTATAAATTTTTTTCTATAGAAAAATTTTCATTATAAAATTTTTTCTATAGAAAAATTTTCATTATAAAATTTTTTCTATAGAAAAATTTTCATTATAAAATTTTTTCTATAGAAAAATTTTCATTATAAATTTTTTTCTATAAAAAAATTTTCATTATAAAATTTTTTCTATAGAAAAAATTTTGTTATAAATTTTTTCTAAAGAAAAATTTTCAATCTAAAATATTTTCTATAGAAAAATTTTCATTATGAAATTTTTTCTATAGAAAAATTTTCATTATAAAATTTTTTCTATAGAAAAAATTTTGTTATAAATTTTTTCTAAAGAAAAATTTTCAATCTAAAATATTTTCTATAGAAAAATTTTCATTATGAAATTTTTTCTAGAGAAAATGTTCATTATAAAGTTTTTTTTAATAGAATAAAAGATATAAAAAAGCATCGGAGCAGGAGAAGTTTATCCCTCATTCAAATGTATTATATAGTTTCGAGTATTTTTATATCGTGTTAAGAAAACTATAAAACCTTAAAATCTTCTGCAACCGATCCTTTGGTCTATAGTAGTAGTTTACATCAAATTTGGTAGGATCGGTGCAGGGGAACTTTGTCCCCCATACAAGGGAAATACTTATTGTATAATGTTAAAACTTTTAAAGGTAAAGTTTTAAAACATTGTACATATGTAATTTTTTTTTTATTAATGTTAGTAGGTTGGTCAAAAATAAGCACGATAGGAGCAGGGGCTGTTTGACCCCCATTAAAAAAACTGAAAAACTGATTATTACTTATCTTTAGATCAATTAGAGTTAGTGAACTTTGAACTTAATAAAACCGATATTCTTAAAAATTTTGGTTACCAAAAATCAGGATCGGAGCTGGAGGAGATCTTTTTGATTATTTGGTACAAAATTAAGGAACAGGGGGGACTTTCTTATCTTAAATATTGAAAAAATACTAGGACATTTTTGGGTCTCTACATCTAATATTTAATATATTAAATATTCAATTTAATATTCAATTTAATAGATTTACATTTTTCTAACAACCTGAAAGGTCCTGAATAAAGTGTCGCCAAATTTTCATAACAAAATGTTATACATACGAGTATGTGTAAAGTTTTGTCCTGGACAAAGGATATGGTTCATATGTGTTCGTTTTGAAAGAAAAAGCCATGTTTTGTGGTTGTTTACACCACACATTTTGTGTGTGTCAAATGTGGTAATTATAGCATTAACATTGACTGTTGCTGCGAATATAAATAACATTCATTTATCGCCACTAGATGAGAATAGATGTCAGCAAAAAAGAAATACAGTTCTAAAATAGCAAAATAAACAAATACTGCAAATGTTGACTAAATTTAGTAAAACGATAAAAAAAATATGTATATGTATGTAAAAGAAACGTGTACCCTACTTTCCAAAAGATATGATGTAATAATTTCGGGATCACTAGATTTTATCTGAAATCTTTTAGTTAGAAACCGCCGTAGTAAAGCAGGTTAGTTATCCGCCTTGTATACCAGAAGTCCCAAGTTCGACCCCGGCCAGAACTTGGGTTATTGAGTAGTATTAGGATGACTCTGCAATTTTAGGATGACTCAGCAGTTTGAGGATGACACAGAAGATTTAGAATAACTCAGTAGTATTATGATGACTCAACAGTTTAAGGATGACTCAGCAGTTTTAGAATGACTCAGCGGTTTTAAAATAACTCAGTAGTATTATGCTGACTCAGAAGCTTTAGGATGACTCAGCAGTTCTAGAATGACTCAGCGGTTTTAGAATAACTCAGTAGTATTATGCTGGCTCAGAAGCTTTAGGATGACTCAGGAGTTTGAGGATGACTCAGCAGTTTTATAATAACTCAGTAGTATTATGATGACTCAGAAGCTTTAGGATGACTCAGCAGTTTGAGGATGATTCTGCAGTTTTAGAATGACTCAGCAGTTTTTGGATGACTCAACAGTTTAAGATGACTCCTTTCTAAGTCGACTTATACATCAATAAATGTAACAGTGTTAGGATTACTGCTAAGTCATGTTAAGATGACTTACCATGACTCAGCAGTTTTAGGATAACTCAACCGTTCAAGATGACTTGGAAGTTTTATGAGTGTTAGGAAAACTCTGCATTTTTAGAATGATTTAGTACTTAATGATGACTCAGGATGGCTTAGAAGTTTAAGGATGAGTAATCAGTTTTAGAATGACTCAAAAGCTCAAGATGACTCGGGAGTTTGATACGATTCAAAAAACCCCTTCTAAATCCTCTTATACATCAATAAAGATAACCGCTAACAAAATTTCAGCTTCTAGTTTTGCAGTTCGGGCCCTTTATAGTAAAATTTTCAACATTTAACTTTTTATAGTAAAACTTTATAGCAAATTTTTCAAAAAAATTTCATGTTATAGTAAAATAGTCAAAATATTGCTTTTAATAGTAAAATTTTCAAAATTTTTCTTTTTTATATAAAATTTCAAAATTTAGATTTTTTTGGTAAAATTTTCAAAATTTTGCTTTTTATAGTAAAATTTTCAAAATTTTGCTTTTTATTGGAAAATTTTACTTGTTATAGTAAAATTTTAAAAATTTTTCTTCAAAATTTGCTTTATGGTAAAATTTAAAAATTTTGCTTTTTATAGCAAAATTCTTAAAATTTAACTCTTTATAGAAAAAATTTTAAAATCTCACTTTTTATAGTAACATTTTCAAACTTTTACTTCTTATGAATCTATGAATCTTGATTTAAAAAAAGTGGTTGCCAGGTTCAAAATTTTGCTATTTGAACTTTTAAAATTTTCTATATAAAATTTCTACATAAAATTTTTATAGCGAAAAATTTTCTACATAAAATTTTTATAGCGAAAAATTTTCTATATAAAATTTTTAAAGTGAAAAATTTTCTATATAAAATTTTTATAGCAAAATTTTCAAAATTTTGCTTTCAATAGTAAAATTTTCAGAATTTAGCTTTTTTTGTAATATTTGTAAAATTTTGCTTTTAAGTGAAATTTTCAAAATTTTGCTTTTTATAGTAAAATTTTTAAAATATTGAATTTTATAGTAAAATTATAAAAATTTTGCTTTTTATATTTAAATTTTAAAATTTTTCTTTTAATAGTAAAATTTTTAAGTTTGCTTTTTATAGTAAAATTTTCAAAATTTTACTTTTTATAGTAAAATTTTCAAAATTTTACTTTTTATAGTAAAATTTTCAAAATCTTACTTTTTATAGTAAAATTTTCAAAATTTTACTTTTTATAGTAAAATTTTCAAAATTTTACTTTTTATAGTAAAATTTTCAAAATTTTACTTTTTATAGTAAAATTTTCAAAATTTTACTTTTTATAGTAAAATTTTCAAAATTTTACTTTTTATAGTAAAATTTTCAAAATTTTACTTTTTATAGTAAAATTTTCAAAATTTTACTTTTTATAGTAAAATTTTCAAAATTTTACTTTTTATAGTAAAATTTTCAAAATTTTACTTTTTATAGTAAAATTTTCAAAATTTTACTTTTTATAGTAAAATTTTCAAAATTTTACTTTTTATTGTAAAATTTTCAAAATTTTACTTTTTATAGTAAAATTTTCAAAATTTTACTTTTTATAGTAAAATTTTCAAAATTTTAATTTTTTATAGCCAAATTTTTAAAATTTTACTTTTTATAGTAAAATTTTCAAAATTTTACTTTTTTTGGTAAAATTTTTAAAATTTTACTTTTTTTGGTAAAATTTTTAAAATTTTACTTTTTATAGTAAAATTTTCAAAATTTTACTTTTTATAGTAAAATTTTCAAAATTTTACTTTTTATAGTAAAATTTTCAAAATTTTACTTTTTATAGTAAAATTTTCAAATTTTACTTTTTATAGTAAAATTTTCAAAATTTTACTTTTTATAGTAAAATTTTCAAAATTTTACATTTTATAGTAAAATTTTCAAAATTTTACTTTTTATAGTAAAATTTTCAAAATTTTACTTTTTATAGCAAAATTCTTAAAATTTAACTTTTTATAGAAAAATTTTTAAAATCTCACTTTTTATAGTAAAATTTTAAAACTTTTACTTCTTATGAATCTATGAATCTTGATTTAAAAAAAGTGGTTGCCAGGTTCAAAATTTCACTATTTGAACTTTTAAAATTTTTTTATAGCGAAAAATTTTCTATATAAAATTTTTATAGCGAAAAATTTTCTATATAAAATTTTTATAGCGAAAAATTTTCTATATAAAATTTTTAAAGTGAAACATTTTCTATATAAATTTTTTATAGTGAAAAATTTTCTATATAAATTTTTTATAGCAAAATTTTCAAAATTTTGCTTTTAATAGTAAAATTTTCAGAATTTTGCTTTTTTAGTAATATTTGCAAAATTTTGCTTTTAAGTGAAATTGTCAAAATTTTGCTTTTTATAGTAAAATTTTTAAAATATTGAATTTTATAGTAAAATTATAAAAATTTTGCTTTTTATATTTAAATTTTTAAATTTTTCTTTTAATAGTAAAATTGTTAAGTTTGCTTTTTATAGTAAAATTTTCAAAATTTTACTTTTTATAGTAAAATTTTCAAAATTTTACTTTTTATAGTAAAATTTTCAAAATTTTACTTTTTATAGTAAAATTTTCAAAATTTTACTTTTTATAGTAAAATTTTACTTTTTATAGTAAAATTTTCAAAATTTTACTTTTTATAGTAAAATTTTCAAAATTTTACTTTTTATAGTAAAATTTTTAAAAATTTTACTTTTTATAGTAAAATTTTCAAAATTTTACTTTTTATAGTAAAATTTTCAAAATTTAACTTTTTATAGTAAAATTTTCAAAATTTTACTTTTTATAGTAAAATTTTCAAAATTTTACTTTTTATAGTAAAATTTTCAAAAATTTACTTTTTATAGTAAAATTTTCAAAATTTTACTTTTTATAGTAAAATTTTCAAAATTTTACTTTTTATAGTAAAATTTTCAAAATTTTACTTTTTATAGTAAAATTTTCAAAATTTTACTTTTTATAGTAAAATTTTCAAAATTTTACTTTTTATAGTAAAATTTTCAAAATTTTACTTTTTATAGTAAAATTTTCAAAATTTTACTTTTTATAGTAAAATTTTCAAAATTTTACTTTTTATAGTAAAATTTTCAAAATTTTACTTTTTATAGTAAAATTTTCAAAATTTTACTTTTTATAGTAAAATTTTTAAAAATTTTACTTTTTATAGTAAAATTTTCAAAATTTTACTTTTTATAGTAAAATTTTCAAAATTTTACTTTTTATAATAAAATTTTCAAAATTTTACTTTTTATAGTAAAATTTTCAAAATTTTACTTTTTATAGTAAAATTTTCAAAATTTTACTTTTTATAGTATAGTTTTCAAAATTTTACTTTTTATAGTAACAATTTCAAAATTTTTCTCTTTATAGTAAAATTTTCAAAATTTTACTTTTTATAGTAAAATTTTCAAAATTTTACTTTTTATAGTAAAATTTTCAAAATTTTACTTTTTATAGTATAATTTTCAAAATTTTACTTTTTATAGTAAAATTTTCAAAATTTTACTTTTTATAGTAAAATTTTCAAAATTTTACTTTTTATAGTAAAATTTTCAAAATTTTACTTTTTATAGTAAAATTTTCAAAATTTTACTTTTTATAGTAAAATTTTCAAAATTTTACTTTTTATAGTAAAATTTTCAAAATTTTACTTTTTATAGTAAAATTTTCAAAATTTTACTTTTTATAGTAAAATTTTCAAAATTTTACTTTTTATAGTAAAATTTTCAAAATTTTACTTTTTATAGTAAAATTTTCAAAATTTTACTTTTTATAGCAAAATTCTTAAAATTTAACTTTTTATAGAAAAATTTTTAAAATCTCACTTTTTATAGTAAAATTTTAAAACTTTTACTTCTTATGAATCTATGAATCTTGATTTAAAAAAAGTGGTTGCCAGGTTCAAAATTTCACTATTTGAACTTTTAAAATTTTTTTATAGCGAAAAATTTTCTATATAAAATTTTTATAGCGAAAAATTTTCTATATAAAATTTTTAAAGTGAAACATTTTCTATATAAATTTTTTATAGTGAAAAATTTTCTATATAAATTTTTTATAGTAAAATTTTCAAAATTTTGCTTTTAATAGTAAAATTTTCAGAATTTTGCTTTTTAGTAATATTTGCAAAATTTTGCTTTTAAGTGAAATTTTCAAAATTTTGCTTTTTATAGTAAAATTTTTAAAATATTGAATTTTATAGTAAAATTATAAAAATTTTGCTTTTTATATTTAAATTTTAAAATTTTTCTTTTAATAGTAAAATTTTTAAGTTTGCTTTTTATAGCAAAATTTTCAAAATTTTACTTTTTATAGTAAAATTTTTTAAAATTTTACTTTTTATAGTAAAATTTTCAAAATTTTACTTTTTATAGTAAAATTTTCAAAATTTTACTTTTTATAGTAAAATTTTCAAAACTTTACTTTTTATAGTAAAATTTTCAAAATTTTACTTTTTATAGTAAAATTTTCAAAATTTTACTTTTTATAGTAAAATTTTCAAAATTTTACTTTTTATAGTAAAATTTTCAAAATTTTACTTTTTATAGTAAAATTTTCAAAGTTTTACTTTTTATAGTAAAATTTTCAAAATTTTACTTTTTATAGTAAAATTTTCAAAATTCTAATTTTAATAGTAAAATTTTCAAAATTTTACTTTTTATAGTAAAATTTTCAAAATTTTACTTTTTATAGTAAAATTTTAAAAATTTTACTTTTTATAGTAAAATTTTAAAAATTTTACTTTTTATAGTAAAATTTTAAAAATTTTACTTTTTATAGTAAAATTTTAAAAATTTTACTTTTTATAGTAAAATTTTCAAAATTATACTTTTTATAGTAAAATTTTCAAAATTTTACTTTTTATAGTAAAATTTTCAAAATTTTACTTTTTATAGTAAAATTTTCAAAATTTTACTTTTTATAGTAAAATTTTCAAAATTTTAATTTTTATAGCAAAATTTTCAAAATTTAACTTTTTATAGTAAAATTTTCAAAATTTTACTTTTTATAGTAAAATTTTCAAAATTTAACTTTTTATAGTAAAATTTTAAAAATGTTACTTTTTATAGTAAAATTTTCAAAATTTTACTTTTTATAGTAAAATTTTCAAAATTTTACTTTTTATAGTAAAATTTTCAAAATTTTACTTTTTATAGTAAAATTTTCAAAATTTTACTTTTTATAGTAAAATTTTCAAAATTTTACTTTTTATAGTAAAATTTTCAAAATTTTACTTTTTATAGTAAAATTTTTAAAAATTTTACTTTTTATAGTAAAATTTTCAAAATTTTACTTTTTATAGTAAAATTTTCAAAATTTTACTTTTTATAGTAAAATTTTCAAAATTTTACTTTTTATAGTAAAATTTTCAAAATTTTACTTTTTATAGTAAAATTTTCAAAATTTTACTTTTTATAGTAAAATTTTCAAAATTTTACTTTTTATAGTAAAATTTTCAAAATTTTACTTTTTATAGTAAAATTTCCAAATTTTACTTTTTATAGTAAAATTTTCAAAATTTTACTTTTTATAGTAAAATTTTCAAAATTTTACTTTTTATAGTAAAATTTTCAAAATTTTACTTTTTATAGTAAAATTTTCAAAATTTTACTTTTTATAGTAAAATTTTCAAAATTTTACTTTTTATAGTAAAATTTTCAAAATTTTACTTTTTATAGTAAAATTTTTAAAAATTTTACTTTTTATAGTAAAATTTTCAAAATTTTACTTTTTATAGTAAAATTTTCAAAATTTTACTTTTTATAGTAAAATTTTCAAAATTTTACTTTTTATAGTAAAATTTTCAAAATTTTACTTTTTATAGTAAAATTTTCAAAATTTTACTTTTTATAGTAAAATTTTCAAAATTTTACTTTTGATAGTAAAATTTTCAAAATTTCCAAATTTTACTTTTTATAGTAAAATTTTCAAAATTTTACTTTTTATAGTAAAATTTTCAAAATTTTACTTTTTATAGTAAAATTTTCAAAATTTTACTTTTTATAGTAAAGTTTTCAAAATTTTACTTTTTATAGTAACAATTTCAAAATTTTTCTCTTTATAGTAAAATTTTCAAAATTTTACTTTTTATAGTAAAATTTTCAAAATTTTACTTTTTATAGTAAAATTTTCAAAATTTTACTTTTTATCGTAAAATTTTCAAAATTTTACTTTTTATAGTAAAATTTCCAAATTTTACTTTTTATAGTAAAATTTTCAAAATTTTACTTTTTATAGTAAAATTTTCAAAATTTTACTTTTATAGTAAAATTTTCAAAATTTTACTTTTTATAGTAAAATTTTCAAAATTTTACTTTTTATAGTAAAGTTTTCAAAATTTTACTTTTTATAGTAACAATTTCAAAATTTTTCTCTTTATAGTAAAATTTTCAAAATTTTACTTTTTATAGTAAAATTTTCAAAATTTTACTTTTTATAGTAAAATTTTCAAAATTTTACTTTTTATAGTAAAATTTTCAAAATTTTACTTTTTAAGTAAAATTTTCTAAATTTTTCCTTAATAGTGGGTCATTGTATTCGCATATTACCGCCTTTAATTTCTACCTTTTTTTTGTGTTTCTCTGCTTTTAATAGCAAAAAAAAAGTGAATTTTATTCTGTCTTAAATGAAATAAAGCAGAAAAAATTATAGCATGTCACTCAGCCAAGAGTGTTAAATTGAAAGTGTATGTTTTATTCGTTTATTATTTCATTGTTTCAACTAAACTAACAAAATAAAAAAAAAATCCTAAAGTAAACTTTTGTATGTTTTACATTATAAATAACTTTATTTTTTTTTACCGCCAACATGAAATTTATAGAATTTTCTTGTTCTAAATAAATGAGTGAAATAAATATTTTTGTTGCATGCACCATGAGGAGTGAGTGCATGACTTAGAATTTCAGTTGGTAGCAAGTGGCGATGGCTTTGACGAGTTCATTCATTCATTCCTACTGTGTTTATTATTTTTATAGTTATTATTCTGTTGTTTTATTTTTTTCTTTTCTTTAAATTTCAGTTACATTTTTTTTTGGTTTAAATGAATTTCATTTTATTTAAATGTTATTCCTTTCTTTTTTAACAGAGACAAACATTTTACATTCGTTTTAAATGAAAATCAGTTTTTTTTGTTGCTACTCATTCGGTTGGTGGTAATAAGTTCCATCTTTTTTTACAACTGCAGAAAATAATCTTCAACCTTCACCTTAAAATCTAGAAGAAGTGAATGAAAAGTTAAATAAAATAAAACTACTGAAATATTATTGCACCATCTGCGTCATTTTACAAAAGTTAAGCTATGAATCTTGATTTAAAAAGGGGTTGCCAAGGTTCGAAATTTCAATACAAAAAGTAAATTTTTTCATTTTTTGTATAGCAAAAAATTTCCTATATAAATTTTTTTGTTATAAAAATTTTCTATATAAAATTTTTATATTAAAAAATTGTCTATATAAAATTTTTGTTCCAAAAAATTTCTATATAAAATTTTTACATCGAAAAATTTTCCATATATAATTTTTAAGAGTGAAATAATTTTCCATGTAAAATTTTCTATATAAATTTTTTTTTTACTGAAAAATTTTCTGTATAAAATTTTTTTACCGAAAAATTTTCTATACAAAATTTTTGTACCGTAAAATTTTCTATACAAAAAAATTTTCTATATAAAATTTTTTTACCGAAAAATTTTCTATATAAAAATTATTTCTAGATAAAATTTTTGGGAAGAAAAATTTGTTCTATATTAAATTTTTAGATCGACAAATCTTTTCCATATACAATTTTTAAACCCAAAAATTTTTTTCGTTATAAAATTTTTAGATCGAAAAATTCTTTCTATATAAAATATTTGCACAGAAATATTTTTTCTATGTAAAATTTTTAGACAGAACAATTTTTTTCTTTATCTAATTTTTAGACCGAGAAATGTTTTCTATATAAATTTTTTGGCCGAAAAATTTTTTCTATATAAATTTTTTGGCCGAAAAATTTTTTCTATATAAATTTTTTACACAGAAAAAATTTTTCTATGTAAAGTTATTAGCCCGGAAATTTTTTCCTATATAAAATTTTTAGACCGAAAAATTGTTTCTTTATAAAATTTTTTTACCGACAAATTTTCTACCGAAAATATTTTCCGAAATTTTTTCTATATAAATTTTTAGACCAAAAATTTTCTATATAAAGTTTTAAGACCGAAAAATTTTTCTGTATAAAGTTTTTAGACCGAAAAATTTTTCTCTATAAAATTTTTAGACCAAAAAATTTTATATATAAAATTTTTAGACCGAAAAATTTTCTATATAAAATTTTTAGACCGAAAAATTTTCTATATAAAATTTTTAGACCGAAAAATTTTCTATATAAAATTTTTAGACCGAAAAATTTTCTATATAAAATTTTTAGACCGAAAAATTTTCTATATAAAATTTTTAGACCGAAAAATTTTCTATATAAAATTTTTAGACCGAAAAATTTTCTATATAAAATTTTTAGACCGAAAAACTTTCTATATAAAAATTTTAGACCGAAAAATTTTCTATATAAAATTTTTAAAACTAAAAATTTTCTATATAAAATTTTTAGACCGAAAAATTTTCTATATAAAATTTTTAGACCGAAAAATTTTCTGTATAAAATTTTTAGACCGAAAAATTTTCTATATAAAATTTTTAGACCGAAAAATTTTCTATATAAAATTTTTAGACCGAAAAATTTTCTATATAAATTTGTTTTTACCGAAAAATTTTCTATATAAAATTTTTAGACCGAAAAATTTTCTATATAAAATTTTTAGACCGAAAAATTTTCTATATAAAATTTTTAGACCGAAAAATTTTCTATATAAAATTTTTAGACCGAAAAATTTTCTATATAAAAATTTTAGACCGAAAAATTTTCTATATAAAATTTTTAAAACTAAAAATTTTCTATATAAAATTTTTAGACCGAAAAATTTTCTATATAAAATTTTTAGACCGAAAAATTTTCTGTATAAAATTTTTAGACCGAAAAATTTTCTATATAAAATTTTTAGACCGAAAAATTTTCTATATAAAATTTTTAGACCGAAAAATTTTCTATATAAATTTGTTTTTACCGAAAAATTTTCTATATAAAATTTTTAGACCGAAAATTTTTCTATATAAAATTTTTTAAACCGAAAAATTTTCTATATAAAATTTTTAGACCGAAAAATTTTCTATATAAAATTTTTAGAGCGAAAAATTTTCTGTATAAAATTTTTGTAGCGAAAAATTTTTTATGTAAAATTTTTTTACCGAAAAATTTTCTATATAAAATATTTTGACCGAAAAATTTTCTATATAAAATTTTTTGACCGAAAAATTTTCTATATAAAATTTTTAAACCGAAAAATTTTCTATATAAAATTTTTAGACAGAAAAATTTTCTATGTAAAATTTTTAGACCGAAAAATTCTCTATATAAAATTTTTAGACCGAAAAATTTTCTATATAAAATTTTTAGAGCGAAAAATTTTCTGTATAAAATTTTTGTACCGAAAAATTTTTTATGTAAAATTTTTTTACCGAAAAATTTTCTATATAAAATATTTTGACCGAAAAAATTTCTATATAAAATTTTTAGACCGAAAAATTTTCTATATAAAATTTTTAGACCGAAAAATTTTCTATATAAAATTTTTAGACCGAAAAATTTTCTATATAAAAATTTTAGACCGAAAAATTTTCTATATAAAATTTTTATACCGAAAAATTTTCTATATAAAAATTTTAGACCGAAAAATTTTCTATGTAAAATTTTTAGACCGAAAAATTTTCTATAAAAAATTTTTGACCGAAAAATTTTCTATATAAAATTTTAAGACCGAAAAATTTTCTATATAAAATTTTTAGACCGAAAAATTTTCTTTATAAAATTTTTAGACCGAAAAATTTTCTATATAAAATTTTTAGATCGAAAAAATTTCTATATAACATTTTTTTACCGAAAAATTTTCTATATAAAGTTTTTTTTTACCGAAAAATTTTCTATATAAAATTTTTTTATCGAAAAATTTTCTATATTAAATTTTTAGACCGAAAAAATTTCTATATACAATTTTTAGACCGAAAAATTTTCTGTATAAAATTTTGGTGTTACTTTGGCAACACTTTTTCTTTATACTTCTCATAAATACTTGAACCATAAGGATTCAAGTGTCATTCATTTCCTTTTACATCAAAAGATTTTAATCAACCGCTTTTATAAAAAAACCTACGTGATGCACTGAACTTTTGCGGCATTCCCATTTGCACCATTTTTGAGCCAAATGTCAGCATTAAGCTTCCATTCCGCTCTACTCCTTGGAAATATCATAAATATTCTGTCACTTTTAAATACATCTGCAGACGTTTTCTCATTCGATTTCATAGCATTAGAACAATTTTGAAAAAATGTATCAATCAATCAATATCATTGACATAGTATTAATCAATGAGATTGACTTTTGAATTTTAACATTTTGCATCCGCAGTCGGAAACTCAACTGAGCTCCACGATTTAGACATTCATTTGCGGTATTTCAATACTAAATGTGGATGAGGTTTTGAAAATGCCCCCACAGTTTTAGTTTATATATTGAGAAATAACTGAAATTAAAATCTTGGCTAATTGTTTACTTTTCAAACTATTTGTGGTGTAAAAGGTGTCAATTGTACACTCTATTGTATACAAAGGGAGTGATAATTGATTGAACTAAATCCTGTTAATAGCTGTTACTTAATAGTTTAAAATGGCCACTTTAGTGCAATTTTTCTTTATTTTTATTAACATCTACAACTGTCGGGTAAAACTCTACGAGTGTGTGAACATTCTTAATGTCATGTAAATGTAAATGAGAAAATGTTTTTGCTGCTGATGAATTCGCTTACACGTAAAAGATAAAATTAATCGTATCGTCGTCGTCATCATCGAGAATCTGCATGTTTCCACAAAATGTTCAATCATAATTGAATGGCTGTTATTTATTTCCTTCTATTAACATTTCGTTGCTACTTATCATTTCAGATGCGATGAAATCAATCACTTGTAATTAATGCAATCAAATCTTAAATCAATAGAATAAGAGATTACCTTTTTAAAGTAAAGTTATTAATATTTCGTGTAGAATTGTTAAAGTAATGACTAAAGTTCACATTAAGTCTTTATATGCTGGATCCTTATGCAATTCTAAGATGACTTAAGTCTGCTCCCTCCCAAAAATTTTCTTTATAAAATTTCTATGCCTAAAAAAAAGTTCTATATAAAATTTTTAGACCGAAAAAATTTCTATATACAATTTTTAGACCGAAAAATTTTCTTTATGAAATTTTTATACAGAAAAATTTTCTATATAAAATTTTTAGACCGAAAAATTTTCTATATAAAATTTTTAGACCGAAAGATTTTCTACATAAAATTTTTAGACCGAAAAATTTTCTATATAAAATTTTTAGACCGAAAAATTTTCAATATAAAATTTTTAGACCGAAAAATTTTCTATATAAAATTTTTAAACCGAAAAATTTTCTATATAAAATTTTTAGACCGATAACTTTTCTATATAAAATTTTTAGACCGAAAAATTTTCTATATAAAATTTTTAGACCGAAAAATTTTCTATATAAAATTTTTAGACCAAAAAATTTTCAATATAAAATTTTTAGACCGAAAAATTTTCTATATAAAATTTTTAGACCGAAAAATTTTCTATAAAAAATTTTGGACTAAAAAATTTTTTATACAAAGTTTTGATGAAAATTTTTCTTTATAAAATTTTTGACCAAAAAAATTTCTTTATACAATTTTTAGACCGAGAAATTTTCTATATAAAATTTTTAGACCGAAAAATTTTCTATATAAAATTTTTATCCCGAAAAATTTTCTATATAAAATTTTTATCCCGAAAAATTTTCTATATAAAATTTTTAGACCGAAAAATTTTTTACATGAAATTTTTGACCAAAAAATTTTCTATATAAAATTTTTGACCGAAAATTTTTCTATATAAAATTTTTGGGCCGAAAAATTTTCTATATTAAATTTTTGACCGAAAAATTTTCTATAAAAAATTTTGGACCGAAAAATTTTTTATATAAATTTTTGATGAAAATATTTCTTTATAAAATTTTTGACCAAAAAAATTTCTTTATACAATTTTTAGACCGAGAAATTTTCTATATAAAATTTTTGGACCGAAAAATTTTCTATATAAAATTTTTAGACCGAAAATTTTTCTTTATAAAATTTTTGGGCCGAAAAATTTTCTATATAAAATTTTTAGACCGAAAAATTTTCTATATAAAATTTTTAGACCGAAAAATTTTCTATATAAAATTTTTAGGCCGAAAAATTTTCTATATAAAATTTTTAGACCGAAAAATTTTCTATATTAAATTTTTGACCAAAAAATTTTCTATAAAAAATTTTGGACTAAAAAATTTTTTATACAAATTTTTGATGAAAATTTTTCTTTATAAAATTTTTGACCAAAAAAATTTCTTTATACAATTTTTAGACCGAGAAATTTTCTATATAAAATTTTTAGACCGAAAAATTTTCTATATAAAATTTTTATCCTGAAAAATTTTCTATATAAAATTTTTAGACCGAAAAATTTTTTATATGAAATTTTTGACCAAAAAATTTTCTATATAAAATTTTTGACCGAAAAATTTTCTATATAAATTTTTGACCGAAAATTTTTCTTTATAAAATTTTTGGGCCGAAAAATTTTCTATATAAAATTTTTAGACCGAAAAATTTTCTATATAAAATTTTTAGACCGAAAAATTTTCTGTAAAAAATTTTTAGACCGAAAAATTTTCTATATAAAATTTTTAGACCGAAAAATTTTCTATATAAAATTTTTAGACCGAAAAATTTTCTATATAAATTTTTGACCGAAAATTTTTCTTTATAAAATTTTTGGACCGAAAAATTTTCTATATAAAATTTTTAGACCGAAAAATTTTCTATATAAAATTTTTAGACCGAAAAATTTTCTATATAAAATTTTTAGACCGAAAAATTTTCTATATAAAATTTTTAGACCGAAAAATTTTCTATATAAAATTTTTAGACCGAAAAATTTTATATATAAAATTTTTAGACCGAAAAATTTTCTATATTAAATTTTTGACCAAAAAATTTTATATATAAAATTTTTGACCGAAAAATTTTCTATATAAATTTTTGACCCAAAATTTTTCTTTATAAAATTTTTGACCAAAAAAATTTCTATATAAATTTTTTAGACCGAGAAATTTCTATATAAAATTTTAAGACCGAAACATTTTCTATATAAAATTTATGGACTGAAAAATGTTCGTTATAAAATTTTTTGACCGAAAAAATTTCAATATACAATTTTTAAACCGAAAAATTTTCTATATTCAATTTAAAGACCGAAAAAATTTTCTATATAAAATTTTAAGACTGAAAAATTTTCTATATAAAATTTTTAGACCGATTTTTTATATAAAATTTTTAGACCTAAAATTTTTTTCATAAAATATTTAGAGCGCAAAATTTCAATATAAAATTTTTATATCGAAAAATTTTCTATATAAAATTTTTATATTGAAAAATTTTCTATATAAAATTTTTATATTGAAAAATTTTCGATATAAAATTTTTGGGTATAAATTTTATATACAAAATTTTTCGATATCAAAATTTTATAGAGAAAATTTTTCGGTCGAAAAATTTTATAGAGAAAATTTTTCGGTCGAAAAATACGATACAATTTTTATATCGAAAAATTTTCTATATAAAATTTTTATGACGAAAAATTTTCTACAAAAAAATTTTATAATATTAACTACACCCAATCAAATGTCATGTAAATTAACTCAAATGTAGGCAGCAGAAATTAAATTATTTTCAAAAATATTTTTAGCCCAAAGAATTATGAATGTAATTTGTTTATAACTAACATTAAAAATTGATTTATAACAAAGTTAAATAAATAATAATAAAAACCACCTCCAAACCAAACAAAATTATTTACAATAGATACGAAGCAAACAATATATAAAATTTGTAAAATGTATAAATACTCATTTGTAAATAAGGAAATTTGAACTAGGAGCAATTTCCGTTCATCGTAAAAAAACTATATCTATTACAAAAGTAGACGTAGTCGTCAGTGGTCTTCGTTCTCTGACGCCCAATTTTGTTTGTTGGTTCCTTTAGTTTTTGTTTTGTTTGGCGGTTTTGGTTGTTAGTTAGTGGCCAAACGTTCGTCCTTCGTCTAAACGCACGTCTGACCCGTTGTTAGTTTGCTCTAATATTTAGTTTGTTGATTTTTCTATTAAATTTTCTAATGTAAACAACGGCAAACAGACAGACGGCCACCTTTTCCATGTTACTTTATTTGTTGTATCTGTATCTGCCCTCTAATGTTTTTTGTATCCATTGGATACTCGTGGTATCATGTAGATATTTTATTGAAATCATTGTATCTACAATTTTTATTGAAAAGATATGAAAAACTAACAACAACTTTTATTGCAATAAAAAAATTAACACGAAAAACAAAAATACCCATTTGTACTCTCCCCGGGGCGGTAATGATGAGAATGTTGATGATTTTTATGACTAATTAAATTGTCCATTAAATATTTTCGTACCAATATTACGATTTTTGGTGGAAAGACGGATGTGATAGATGAATGTATGGAAAGATATAAAAGCGGATGTATATCTCAATATGTGAATGAATGGGCCAACCGATAGGCGGACTTAAGGAAGGATGTGGTTTTTTATACCTGTAGAAAATTTTTCTGTCTCAAAATTTTTATTCAGAAAAATTTTCGGTCTAAAAATTTTGTATAGAAAATTTTTCCGTCCAAAATTTTATATAGAAAATTTTTCCGTCCAAAAATTTTATATAGAAAATTTTTCGGTATAAAAATTTTATATAAAAAATTTTTCGGTCGAAAAATTTTATTAATAAAATTTTTCGGTCTAAAAAAGAATTGAATATATTTAAATTTTTTCGTCATAAAAAATTTTGGTCTAAAAATTTTTCGATTTAAAAAATTTCGGTCTAAAAATTTTTTATAGAAAATTTTCGGTCTAACAAGTTTATATAGAAAATTTTCGGTCTTAAAATATTATATAGAAAATTTAAGGTCCAAATATTTTTTACATTCAAAATATTTCGATGAAAATAAAAATTGTATATAGAAAGTTTTTCCGTTTAAAATTTTATATTGAAAATATTTCGGTTTAAAGATTTTAATTTGGAAATTTTTCGGTTTAAAAAATTTATATAGAAAATTTTCGGTATTAAAATTTTATATAGTTTTCGGACTAAAAATTTTAATTTAGAAATTTTTCGGTCTAAAAAATTCATATAGAAAATTTTTCGTTATAAAAATTGTATATAGAAAATTTTTCGTTATAAAAATTTTATATAGAAAATTTTTTGTTATAAAAATTTTATATAGACAATTTTTCGTTATAAAAATTTTATATAGAAAATTTTTCATTATACAAATTTTATTTAGAAAATTTTTCGTTCAAAATTTTAAAGAAAATTTTTCATTACAAAAATTTTCTATAGAAAATTTTTCGTTGTAAAAATTTTATATAGAAAATTTTTCGTTGTAAAAATTTTTTATAGAAAATTTTTCGTTATAAAAATTTTATATAGAAAATTTTTCGTTATAAAAATTTTATATAGAAAATTTTTCGTTATAAAAATTTTATATAGAAAATTTTTCGTCATAAAATTTTATATAGAAAATTTTTCGTTATAAAAATTTTATATAGAAAATTTTTCGTTATAAAAATTTTATATAGAAAATTTTTCGTTATAAAAATTTTATATAGAGAATTTGTTTGGTATAAAAGTTTTATATAGAAAACTTTTCGTTAAATTTATTTTATATAGAACATTTTTCGGTATAAAAATTTTACATAGAAAATTTTTTGGTATAAAAATTTTATATAGCAAATTTTTCGGTATAAAAATTTTATATAGAAAATGTTTCGTTATAAAAATTTTATATAGAAAATTTGTTTGGTATAAAAGTTTCATATAGAAAATTTTTCGTTAAATTTATTTTATATAGAAAAATTTTCGGTATAAAACTTTTATATAGAAAATTTTTCGGTGTACAAATTTTATATATTAATTTTTTCGGTATAAAAATTTTATATCGAAAATTTTTCGGTATAAACATTATAAAATTTTTATACCGAAAAATTTTATATAGAAAATTTTTCGTTATAATGATTTTATATCGAAAATTTTTCGTTATACAAATTTTATACGAAAATTTTTCGTTATAAAAATTTTATATAGAAAATTTTTCGTTATAAAAATTTTATATATTTTCTGTAAAAAATTTCTTTCTACTAAAATTTTAAATAGAACATTTTTTGCTATAAAAATTTTTTACAGAAAATATTGGGGTATAAAAAAATTATATAGAATATTTTCGTTATACAAATTTTATACAGAAAATTTTTCGTTCTAAATTTTGTATAGAAAATTGTTCGTTATAAAAATTTTGTATAGAAAATTTTTCGTTATAAAAATTTTATATGGAAAATTTTTTAGTATAAAAGTTTTATATGTAAAATATTTTAGTATAAAAATTTTATATGGAAAATTTTTTAGTATAAAAATAATTTGCTACAAAATTTAAAAAAAAATCGTTATTCAAATTTTATATAGAAAATTTTTCGTTATAAAAATTTTATATAGAAAATTTTTCTTTATAAAAATTTTATATAGAAAATTTTTCTTTATAAAAATTTTATATATAAAATTGTTTTTGTAAAATCAAATTTTGGGGTATAAACATTTTTATACCCTTCACCACCATAGGTGGAAATGGTATTATAAGTTTGTGCTGATGTTTGTAACGCATAGAAATATTTGTCTTAGACCCACATTTTAGTATACCAATAGACTTAGAATCACTTTCTGAGTCGATTTAGCGACGTCCGTCCGTCTGGCTGGCTGGCTGGACCCCCATGTAAACCTTGTAATCAAACTGCAGGTCGCAATTCTAAAAATAATTTGATGAAATTTGGCACAGATAATTTTTTGGAAAATGGGACCATGGCTATTGAAATTGGTTAAAATCGGTCCATTATTTATGGTACCTCCCATAGGTCCCACTTCCCGGAATTGCTATATTGGCCACAAATATCAATATTTTTTCATGAAATTAAAAACAGATACTGCTTATATAAACTTAAATCACTGTACCAAATTTCGTTGAAATCAGTCCACATTTGACCATAGCTCGCATAGAAACTTTTCTTTAAAAAAGCACTAAATGAGACAAAAAATCACTAAAACGCTCTTAAATCTAAAGATAATAAAAATTTTGAGTTTAGTTTTTGCATACATTATTTTTTGTAACAACTGTAATCAATTTGCTAAATTTCGAGATAATCGATCCACATTTGACCCTAGCTCTCATATAAGTCCAAATGACGGAAACAGGTTGAATATATAAGTTTTGAGAAAATGTTTGTATGATGTCAAAATTTAGCAAATATTTGTCTTTATACGGGAAAAATAACACCTTTGACCTTAGTGGTGAAGGGTATCGTATGGTCGGCTTGACCGACTATAGCGCTTTCATACTTGTTTTGGTATAAAAATTTATGGTATAACAATTTTCTTAGAATTTTTTTTGAATATGAAAATATTAAAGTGCGTTTTTTTTAATATAACATAAGCAAAAATAGCTGTAAGCCGTTGATGACTGATATTTTCCAATAAAACCCGATGGTTTAGATTTTTTATATTTTGGTACTATTGATTTTAAAATTGTTTCTAAATTTACCAATTTTACTGTTTATTCGAAAAACAAACCAAATATTTGTTTAGACCATTTAACAACTAAAAACAATTATTGGCACTTTGTTTTTTATAATCTTAATTTTCCAGCAGTTTTCCACTACTTCTAGTTTTTTTTTTTTTGTATTGAAAATCGCGAATGTGTATTATCAAAAATATCTATTTTTTAACCACTTCCACAGAGATGAACTAAAAACTTTAAGGCACAGTAGGACAAATCTCCCTTTTTCTAAAGACTTTATTTAATATAATTTTATAAAAAATATTTAATTTTGAAAAACATTGTTATAGCATTAAGTTCTTTAGAAAATTAAGTAAAAAAACTGCGTTTGGAAAATTTCCATATCTTCAAAACTTCAGATTTTATTTAGTTTTTTTTTTCAGGGACCGAAAATAACTGTTATTTTTGAATTTTTGATTAAGAAAAGCAACCGCAAGGAAATGTCGGAGCATTAAACCAAGTATAGCATTTTGATAGTCTTAGACCAAATTTTCATAAAATGTGATGATTTTTAAAAATCTGATTTTTATTTTTTTAGAAAAAAAATAACAGTTATTTTTTGATTTTAATTTTTTTGAGCAAAAATAACAGTTATTTTGAACTTTTATTTTTTCGAGCAAAAATAAAAGTTATTTTTTAACTTTTATTTTTTTCAATTATGATTGCAAAACTCAACTCCATTAATTTTTGTGCATATGCAAATTATTTTCACTGAAAAATTATATTTTTTTTAAATTGTTTCAATGAATTTATCATAAATTCAAACAAAAACAAGTAAGAAAGCGTTATAGTCGGTCAAGCCGACCATACGATACCCTTCATCACTAAGGTCAAAGGTGTTATTTTTCCTGTGTAAAGACAAATATTTGCTAAATTTTGCCATCATACAAACATTTTCTCAAAACTTATATATTCAACCTGTTTCCGTCACTTGGACTTATATGAGAGCTAGGGTCAAATGTGGACCGATTATCTCGAAATTTGGCAGATTGTTTACAGCTATTACAAAAATTATGTATGCAGAAAATAGACTCAGAATTTTCATTATCTTTAGATTTACGAGCGTTTTAGTGATTTTTTATCTCATTTAGTGCGTTTTTAAAGAAGAGTTTGTATGGGAGCTATGGTCAAATGTGGACCGATTTCAACGAAATTTGGTACAATGATTTAAGTTTACATAAGCAGTATTTCTTTTAAATTTCATGAAAAAGTATTGATTTTTGTGGCCAATTATGTCAATTCCGGCAATTGGGACCTATGGGAGGTACCATAAATAATGGACCGATTTTGACCAATTTCAATAGCCATGGTTCCATTATCAAAAAAATGATCTGTGCCATCAAATTATCTTTAGAATTGCGAACTGTAGTTTGATTACAAGGTTTACATGGGGGTCCAGCCAGCCAGCCAGACGGACGGACGGACATCGCTAAATCGACTCAGAAAGTGATTCTAAGTCTATTGGTATACTAAAAGGTGGGTCTAAGACAAATATTTCTATGCGTTACAAACATCAGCACAACATTATAATACCCTTTCCACCTACTTTTATTTCTGCTCGAAAAAATAAAACTCAAAAAATAACTTTTATTCTTGCTTGAAAAAATAAAAGTCAAAAATAACTGTTATTTTTTATCGAAAAAATAGAATAAAAAAAAATAACTTTTATTTCTGCTCGAAAAAATAAAACTCAAAAAATAACTTTTATTCTTGCTTGAAAAAATAAAAGTCAAAAATAACTGTTATTTTTTATCGAAAAAATAAAATTAAAAAAAAAATAACTTTTATTTCTGCTCGAAAAAATAAAAGTAAAAAAATAACTTTTATTTTCTGACTTTTATGATAAAAGTTATAACAGTTACGGTCCCTGTTTTTTTTTTCCTCTCCTGTAATGTAAGAAAGATATTAGTTAGGGCTTTTCTATATTAAAGTAACGATTTATACGTTACAAAAAAATGCTATATAATTTCCCCCCAAAAAAATTATCAAGTATTTTTAAACAAAGCATTAATTTTTCTCTTCTACCCCACTGTGCTAAACAAACTAAATTCAAACTTTGTTGTTGTTGTAGCCCCCATATGCGGATGATATCTATGTAAAAAAGTTTATACTGATTGTGTTGTTTCAATTTACATGTTCGTTTAGAAGTTTTAGCGGATGGATCAGTAACATTTAGTTTATTTGGGCCGGAAAGTTTGTTTTACTCAATTTTAAATTGATTAAGTTCAAGTAACAAAAAAAAAAGTACTAAAACTTTTGGCGTATAAATAAAATTGAAATTCAAATGCGTTTGACGACTTGCCTGGCACCGTTTTTTTTGGACTTATATTAGACAAAAACTAAGATTTAATGGGTTTTTTTCTTTTGAAAAAAATATTAATTTAATGTATATATTTTAACACTTTGAACAGTTAAAGCCAACTTTGACAACGAGTCAGTCGTTTGGTTAGAATTTCAATACTAATTAAGTTAATTTTTGTATATTGTCTTTAATTTGAATTCAATAAATGAAATTCTTTTAAAATGTATGAGAGTTGAGTTCGATACTTATACCCTACAATTTAAAATATGGAAAAGGTATAATATGTTTGTTGTGAAGTTTGTGACATAGAAAAATATAGATCGGTTATTTCAGCTTAACATGGAATTTTGAACATCGTTATCAATGATCTACTATTACACTAAAATATCGGTCACATAGATTGTTATATCTTTATGGATTATCATAAAGATTTACATTTACATGCGATAATATTCAAATGATAAACTGATTTCACTAAAGATCAGGGGCCAAATTATAGCATTCGATATCGATCGAAATCTTAGATAATTTCAAAACATTTGTATAGCATACTTTAAGGATAATCAAAATTATTTAAAAGATGCACAGTTTGCTATATTTTTTTTTGTTATTTTTTTGCCAAAAGATGACCAATAGTAAAAGAGTTATAATTGAACTATATGTTTTTAAAAACGAATCAAAATGGATACCAAATTTCAATAAACTTTTTGCTTTGAAGTAACTTTGAACATCCCTAAAGTATACTTCACAATATTTGCTGAAATGTCTGAGTTTTCGATCGATATCGAATGCGGTAATTTGGCCCCTGGGTCCTAATTACCGCATTCGATATCGATCAAAATCTTAGATATTTTCAAAACATTTACATAGCATACTTTAAGGATACTCAAAATTATTTAAAAGATGCACAGTTTACTATATTTTTTTGAAGTTATTTGCCAAAAAAATGAACAATAGTAATGGGTGTTTTTTTAGAGGTATAGAACTTCGAATTGAAATAAAACACAAGAAAATCGTTTTAATGTCCATCAATTTGGCTTTATTGGAAGGATAATTTTATGCCATTAATGTTTAAATATGATTTCGGGCATGTGGCCGCCGCGGCTGGCTCGAATAAAGCCAATTCTACAGGTCCAATTTTCAACTACTTTTTCGAGCATATGGGGCCGTATGTTGGCAATAACGCCACGAATGTTGGCTTCCAAGTCCCCTAACGTTTCTGGTTTGTTGGCGTAGACGAGCGACTTCACATATCCCCAAAGAAAATAATCCAGTGGTGTCAAATCGCACGATCTTGGTGGCCAATTGACAGGTCCATTCCGCGAAATTATGCGCTCATCGAATGTTTCCTTCAATAAATCAATTGTGACGTGCGCTGTGTGGCATGTAGCGCCGTCTTGTTGGAACCACAACTCATCCACATTCATGCCATCCAATTGGGGAACAAAATAGTCGGTTATCATGGCTCTATACCGGTCTCCATTTATGGTAACTGACTCTCCAGCATTATTTCGGAAGAAGTATGGCCCAATGACTCCACCAGCCCATAGAGCACACCAAACAGTCAGTTTTTGTATATGTAATGGCGTCTCAAGGGTCTCATGTGGATTCTCTTCACTCCAAATGCGGCAATTTTGCTTGTTGACGTAGCCATTCAACCAAAAATGAGCCTCATCACTGAACAAAATTTTGCGATGAAAATCAGCATCGAGATCAATCTCATTTTCGGCTCATACACCAAAATCACGACGCATTGCATGGTCTCGTGGCTTTAATTCTTGCACAAGCTGGATCTTGTAAGGTCGCAAGCCAAGATCTTTGCGCAAAATCTTCCACAAAGTTGATGGACAAAGCTCCAATTGCTGTGCACGGTGGCGAATCGATTCATTCGGGTCCTCTTCAACACTTTGCTCTACAGCGGCAATTGTTTCTTCGGTGCGCACTGTTCGACGTCGTAAACGTAGTGCGAAAACGATCCATGGTTAACCGAATTAATTGCTCAAATGGACGATTATGTCGACCATAAAATGGACGGAGCTTGCGGTAAACTTCGCGAACTGAACCATTATTTTCGAAATAAATTTGCACGATTTGCAAGCGTTGTTCTTTTGTCCACCTGTTCATGATGAAATGGCAAACCAAACTAAATATTAATCACTTGACAGCTGACAAAATGGCCGCCAGTTAAAAAAGTGATGCCAACTTAAAGTTCTATACCTCAATAAAAAACACCCGATAAAAGAGGATTGGACTATATGTTTTTAAAAACGAATCAAGATGGATACCAAATTTCAATAAACTTTTTGCATCGAAGTAATTTTGAACATCCCTAAAGTATACTTCACAATATTTGCTTAAAAGTCTGAGTTTTCGATCGATATCGAATGCGGTAATTTGGCCCCAGGGCCCTAATTACCGCATTCGATATCGATCGAAATCTTAGATATTTTCAAAACATTTACATTTAAAAGATGCACAGTTTACTATATTTTTTTCGTCATTATTTGCCAAAAGATGACCAATAGTAAAAGAGTTTTAATTGAACTATATGTTTTTAAAAACGAATCAAAATGGATACCAAATTTCAATAAACTTATTGCTTCGAAGTAACTTTGAACATCCCTAAAGTATACTTCACAATATTTGCTGAAATGTCTGAGCTTTCGATCGATATCGAATGCGGTAATTTGGCCACAGTTGATTGATCAGTAGTCGGTTGCTTGTGTACTAGGACAATCTCTATTTCATCATGTACCTACCGATAGATTCAAAATCTCACCCTGAGTCGATTTTTAGACCTCTTTCTATTTTCATTTTTTTTCCATTTCGAAGTCCTTCTGTTTTGGTCCATTATTTTGGGTACCGAAAAAACGAACTTTGACCCACCATAAAATCTGAACCGAAACGAAATTCAAAATTTTGAAGAACTCAAAAAATTTTATGAGCTAGGATAAAGTATACATAAAATTTCAACAAAATCGGTTCACGTGTTCGGAAATTTTTGATTTGACTCCTACAAAACTTAATTTAACTATTGAATTACTTAAACCTAATAGTGTAAGGTATCATATAGACAGTCTTTGCTGGCTATAATACTTTCTTACCTGTTTTCTACTTGTTTCTAAAGATCATTACCCTGATTTTTTTTGGGCGTAAACAATTTTTTTTTTAAATCTCGTTTTTTTCTTAAAAATGCAAAATTCTCAACTTATTTGCATTTCAAATTTTGTTTTTGCCCAAATTTATGGGTTAATCACTGCAAATTTTCAATATATGTTTTTGGATATATATAAGATTAATGCATTAAAATAATTGAATTTCAATTTAGTGCAAAAATTTAATTGAAAATTTATTACCATTTTTTTTTATTGCATTCACTTTACGACAAGAAAAAAATAAAAATTGCTATTAAAATTTCAACATCAATTTTATTTTATTAATACAATATTTTGTCATAAACACTCGTTACTAGAGCAGCTCAATAAGAGGGTTGCCTTCTATATTCTAAGTTTTATATAGAAAATTTTCGATTTAAAATTTTATATAAAAAATTTTCGATATAAAAATTTTGTATCGAAAATTTTTGATTTAAAAATTTTATAAAGAAAATTTTTGATTTTAAAATTTTATATAGAAAATTTTTGATAAAAAAATTTTATATAGAAAATTTTTGATAAAAAAATTTTATATAGAAAATTTTTGATTTTAAAATTTTATATAGAAAATTTTCGATAAAAAATTTTATATTAAAAATTTTTGGTACTAAAATTTTATAAAGAAAATTTTCTATATAAAAATTTTTTATAGAAAATTTTGTATGTAAAAATTTTATATCGATAATTTTCGAACTAAAAATTTAATATAGAAAATTTTCGATATAAAAATTTTCTATAGAAATTTTTCTTTATAAAAATTTTATATAGTAACATTTGATAAAAAAAATTTTACATAGAAATTGTTGATATTAAAATTTTATATAGAAAATTTTCGAAAAAAAATTTATATAAAAAATTTTTGATAAAAAATTTTGTACAGAAATTTGTGATATACAAATCTTCTATAGAAAATTATTAATATAAAAATTTTATATCGAAAATTTTTGGTATTAAAATTTTATAAAGAAATTTTTCGATATAAAAATTTTATATACAAAATTTTTGATATAAAATTTTCGATGTTGAAATTTTATGTAGAAAATTTTCGATATAAAAATTTTTTATGAATTTTATATAGAAAATTTCTGTACAAAAATATTGTAAAGAAAATTTTCGATATAAAAATTTTATATAGAAAATTTTTGAAAAAAAAAATATTATATAAAAAATTTTTGATATTATAAGAAAAATTTTATATAGAAAATTTTCGATATAAAAATTTTACATAGAAAATTTTCGATATAAAAGTTTTATATAGAAATTTTTCAGAATAAAAATTTAATGTCGAAAATTTTCAATACAAAAATTTTATAAAGAAAATTTTCGATATAAAAATTTTATATACAAATGAAAATTAAAAAAAATTTTCGATATAAATATTTTATATACGAAATTTTTGATACAAAATTTTTGATGTTGAAATTTAATGTAGGAAATTTTCGATGTAAAAATTTTATAAGAATTTTATATAGAAAATTTCTGTACAAAAATATAGTAAAGAAAATTTTCGATATTAAAATTTTATATAGATAATTTTTGATAAAATATTATATAAAAAATTTCTAATATTATAAGGAATATTTTATATAGAAAATTTTCGATTTAGAAATTTTATATAGATAATTTTCGATGTTAAAATTTCATTCAAATTTTTTATAGAAAATTTCTATATAAAAATTTTATATAGAAAATAAAATAAAAAATTTAATAACAAAATTTTCGATATAAAAATTTTATATAGAAAATTTTCGATATAAAAATTTTTTATAGAAATTTTTTGATATATAAATTTTGGATATGTAATTCTTATATAGAAAATTTTCGATATAAAAATTTTAAATATAAAAATTTTAAATAGAAAATTTTTGATAAAAAATTGTATATAGAAAATTTTTGTTATAAAATTTTACTTACAAAATTTTTGATATAAAAATTTTCCATACAAAATTTTCGATATAAAAATTTTCCATACAAAATTTTCGATATTAAAATTTTCTATCGAATATTTTCTGTAAAAAAATTTTAATAGAAAAAATTTTGATAAAAAAATTTTGATAAAAAAATTTTACATAGAAAAAATTTCGATATAGAAAATTTTGATATAGACATTTTGACATAAAAATTTTATATAGAAATTTTTCGATAAAAAAATTTTGTATACAAAGTTTTTAATGTAAGAATTTTATATAGAAAATTTTTGATAAAAAAATTTTGTATAGAAAATTTTTGATTTAAAAATTTCATATATAAATTTTTGATAAAAAATTTTTATATAGTAAATTTTTGTGATAAAAATTTTATATGAAAAATTTTAGATATGAAAATTTTATTGAGATAATTTTCGATATAAAAATTTTGTATCGAAAATTTTTGATATAAAAATTTTATAAAGAAAATTTTTGATATAAAAATTTTCTAGAAAAAAATTTCGATATAAAAATTTTATATAGAAAATTTCTATATAAAAATTTTATAAAGAAAATTTTCGTTAAAAATAATTTTATATAGAAAATTTTTGATATAAAATTTTCGATATAAAAGTTTTATATAGAAAATTTCTATATAAAAAATTTATAAAGAAAATTTTCATTAAAAATATTTTATAAAGAAAATTTTGGATATAAAAATTTTCTATTGAAAATTTTTAATATAAGAATTTTAATTAGAAAATTTTTGATATACAAATTTTACAAAGAAAATTTTTGATATAAAAATTTTACAAAGAAAATTTTTGATATAAAAATTTTAAATAGAATAGAAATTTTCTAAATTTTCAAAATTTTTAAAGAAAATTTTCTATAGAAAATTTTATATAATAAAATTTTTGATATAAAAATTTTGGATATAAAAATTTTCTATTGAAAATGTTTGATATAAAAATTTTACAAAGAAAATTTTTTATATAAAAATTTTACTAAGAAAATTTTTGATATAAAAATTTTAAATAAAAAATTTCTATATAAAAATTTTATAAAGAAAATTTTCGATAGAAAATTTTTGATATAAAAATTTTATAAAGAAAATTTTCGATTTAAAAATTTTCTATGACAAATTTACGTTAGAAAAATTTTGTATAGAAATTTTTCGATATAAAAATTTTATATAGAAAATTTTCGATATAAAATTGTATATAGAAATTTACCGATATAAAAATTTTGTATAGAAAATTTTCAATGTAAGAATTTTATGTAGAAAATTTTTGATAAAAAATTTTATATAGAATATTTTTGATTTAAAAATTTTATATATAAATTTTTGATAAAAAAATTTTATATAGAAAATTTTTCTGATAAAAATTTTATATAGAAAATTTTCGATATAAAAATCTTATACAAAAAATTTTCGATTTAAAAATTTTATATAGAAAATTCTTGGTATAAAAATTTTATAAAAAAAATTTTTGATATAAAAATTTTATACGCAAAATTTTTTATATAAATTTTTGATATAAAAATTTTTTATACAAAATTTTAGATATAAAAATTTTTTATACAAAATTTTCAATTTAAAAATTTTTTATAGAAAATTTTTGACATAAAAAGTTTTCGAAATAAAAATTTTAAATAGAAGATTTTTGATATAAAAATAGAACATTTTTAACATAAAAATGTAAACATTTTCGATACAAAAATTTTATATAGAAAATTTTCTATAAAAAATTTTCGATATAAAAATTTTATGTAGAAAATTTTCGTAATAAAAATTTTAAATAGAGAATTTTCGATAAAAAATTTTATAAAGAAAATTTAAAATTTAAAATTTTATACAGAAAATTTTCGAATAAAAATTTTATATAGAAATTTTTCGATATAAAACTTTTTGATGAAAATTTCTCTATAAAACTTTAGAAAAAAAATTATAGATATAAAATTTTATGTAGAAAATTTTCGATATAAAAATTTTATATAAAAAATTTTCTCAAAAAATAACAAAATAGTCGGGATGTAAATATTATTCAAAAAGAAGAGTATTGCAATTTTCGATAAAAAAATTTTGTAGAAAATTTTTATAAAAAAATTATTTATCGAAAATTTTCGATATAAAAAAATTTTTTATCGAAAATTTTCGATATAAAAATTTTATTTACAAAATTTTTGACATAAAAATTTTTACAGAAAATTTTCTATATAAAAATTGTATAGAAAAGTTTCGATGATAAAATTTTATTTAGATTAGTATCGATGAAATTTTGAAATTTTATTTTATATAGAAAATTTTCGGCACAAAATTTTATATGGAAATTTTTCGAAATAAATATTTTATATAGAAAATTTTCGATGATAAAATTTTATATAGAAATTTTTCGAAATAAAAATTTTATATAGAAAATTTTCCATAGAAATTTTTTGATACAAAAATTTTATATAGAAAATTTTGAAATATAAGTTTTATATAGAAAATTTTTGATGTAAAAATTTTATGTAGAATATTTATGATATAAAAATTTTATATAGAAATTTTTCGATATAAAAATTGTATATAGATAATTTTAGATATTTTCTCTAATCTCTTAACATAAAAGTCACCACTCGTATCAATCATTTTAGTCACTTGATTTTGCTTTAAATTCTATTAAAATTATGACATAAGTATCAATTACTAAATACTAAATTCTTGTTATTATCTTTTGAATGCACAAGTCAAGTATATACACAATTTTTACATATGTATGTTTAAACGATTTGAATTTTACTAGATAAAATATCTGTTATTTTTTTAAACATTTTAATATTTGTTAACATTTTCGTATTTGTTTTTTTTTTTTGTGTGTAAAAGGGTGATCCAACAATTGCTGTTATTTGAAATCAAAAGAAAATGTTTTTAAAATTTCGCCAAAAATTTGCTTTTAAGTTCCAGTAAACTTTTATATTTAGTTATATATCGTATAACTGATCGGTTGGTAAATCGAGGCTAATTGCAAATGTAAGTTTGCTTTTTTACTAAATGTAAGTTTTAACGCTATTTGCAATACCCTTTAATACTAAACGTATTTAAGCATCTACTTACCCTTTATTTAACAAATTTTCCACAAATTCTAATAGTTATAATTTAATAAATTATACCCTCTGTCGTTTAGCAACTTGTCGCTTTTGTTTTTTGCTTTTCGTTCGTTAACGATTTTATCGCCGCCGTTTTTTTTTACTCAACACTCAACCTCCCTCATGAGGTGTTAACGAGCTCATAAGTTTGGTATTTTGTGGGTGAAATTAATAAAAAAAATATACATACACCGGAGACCTTTTGTCTACAAACACACCTACATTTTTATTTTTCAATTCATCTAAAAAGTATTAAATATTCCTTTAGTACTTTTTGGACAAATATGTTTAACAAATGCAGACAAAACTGGGTCTTAAAAAATACTAATTATTCACAAAAAGTATGTATCATTTGTCATTGTGCAATGTCTTGTGGCTGTCAAAGTTGACGTTTCAGAAATGGTAGCTCATTCTTTGTTTTGAAAAAATGACTCCATAATTTTATATTTATAAGTTAAATCCTCTGAGGATTGGTTAAGGTCTCCTTACCATAAAATAGTGTTTACCAGATTTCTTGCTTTAAATATTCTTTGTATTCAAATAGAACTAAAATTAGAGCTGAAACTAAGCTCAGAACTAAACAAAGAACTCAACCTGAACTTTATTTAAAACTGAACCCAGAAATCGACTTAGAACTTAACCTGGATCTTAACCTAAAAGGGGAACTATAAAAAACCTAAAGTGAAAGCAATTACTACTTCACTGAGTTTTCACTGTCAATATAATTCTCGTTTTCAATTTCGCTTAAGTGTTTTTCTGTCAATAGTGAAATTAAAGTGGATAACAATGCCTTAGTTTTCACACATTGAATAATCGTCTCCATTTTTATGGGACTTTTCAAAATGAGCATACGGAACACATCCTAGAACTATAAGAGACTAGAATAAAACTAGAACAGAACTAGAACAGAATTAGAACAGAACTAGAACAGAACTAGAACAGAACTAGAACAGAACTAGAACAGAACTAGAACAGAACTAGAACAGAACTAGAACAGAACTAGAACAGAACTAGAACAGAACTAGAACAGAACTAGAACAGAACTAGAACAGAACTACAACAGAACTACAACAGAACTAGAACAGAACTAGAACAGAACTAGAACAGAACTAGAACAGAACTAGAACAGAACTAGAACAGAACTAGAACAGAACTAGAACAGAACTAGAACAGAACTAGAACAGAACTAGAACAGAACTAGAACAGAACTAGAACAGAACTAGAACAGAACTAGAACAGAACTAGAACAGAACTAGAACAGAACTAGAACAGAACTAGAACAGAACTAGAACAGAACTAGAACAGAACTAGAACAGAACTAGAACAGAACTAGAACAGAACTAGAACAGAACTAGAACAGAACTAGAACAGAACTAGAACAGAACTAGAACAGAACTAGAACAGAACTAGAACAGAACTAGAACAGAACTAGAACAGAACTAGAACAGAACTAGAACAGAACTAGAACAGAACTAGAACAGAACTAGAACAGAACTAGAACAGAACTAGAACAGAACTAGAACAGAACTAGAACAGAACTAGAACAGAACTAGAACAGAACTAGAACAGAACTAGAACAGAACTAGAACAGAACTAGAACAGAACTAGAACAGAACTAGAACAGAACTAGAACAGAACTAGAACAGAACTAGAACAGAACTAGAACAGAACTAGAACAGAACTAGAACAGAACTAGAACAGAACTAGAACAGAACTAGAACAGAACTAGAACAGAACTAGAACAGAACTAGAACAGAACTAGAACAGAACTAGAACAGAACTAGAACAGAACTAGAACAGAACTAGAACAGAACTAGAACAGAACTAGAACAGAACTAGAACAGAACTAGAACAGAACTAGAACAGAACTAGAACAGAACTAGAACAGAACTAGAACAGAACTAGAACAGAACTAGAACAGAACTAGAACAGAACTAGAACAGAACTAGAACAGAACTAGAACAGAACTAGAACAGAACTAGAACAGAACTAGAACAGAACTAGAACAGAACTAGAACAGAACTAGAACAGAACTAGAACAGAACTAGAACAGAACTAGAACAGAACTAGAACAGAACTAGAACAGAACTAGAACAGAACTAGAACAGAACTAGAACAGAACTAGAACAGAACTAGAACAGAACTAGAACAGAACTAGAACAGAACTAGAACAGAACTAGAACAGAACTAGAACAGAACTAGAACAGAACTAGAACAGAACTAGAACAGAACTAGAACAGAACTAGAACAGAACTAGAACAGAACTAGAACAGAACTAGAACAGAACTAGAACAGAACTAGAACAGAACTAGAACAGAACTAGAACAGAACTAGAACAGAACTAGAACAGAACTAGAACAGAACTAGAACAGAACTAGAACAGAACTAGAACAGAACTAGAACAGAACTAGAACAGAACTAGAACAGAACTAGAACAGAACTAGAACAGAACTAGAACAGAACTAGAACAGAACTAGAACAGAACTAGAACAGAACTAGAACAGAACTAGAACAGAACTAGAACAGAACTAGAACAGAACTAGAACAGAACTAGAACAGAACTAGAACAGAACTAGAACAGAACTAGAACAGAACTAGAACAGAACTAGAACAGAACTAGAACAGAACTAGAACAGAACTAGAACAGAACTAGAACAGAACTAGAACAGAACTAGAACAGAACTAGAACAGAACTAGAACAGAACTAGAACAGAACTAGAACAGAACTAGAACAGAACTAGAACAGAACTAGAACAGAACTAGAACAGAACTAGAACAGAACTAGAACAGAACTAGAACAGAACTAGAACAGAACTAGAACAGAACTAGAACAGAACTAGAACAGAACTAGAACAGAACTAGAACAGAACTAGAACAGAACTAGAACAGAACTAGAACAGAACTAGAACAGAACTAGAACAGAACTAGAACAGAACTAGAACAGAACTAGAACAGAACTAGAACAGAACTAGAACAGAACTAGAACAGAACTAGAACAGAATTAGAACAGGTTTTACATGCATTATAAGACCTTATTTGAAGTATGAGAACTTGTTCTTCGATACCTCCCAACCTTAGCCTTATCTTTCCAGCTTTGGCAATCTTTCCCTTTTGTGTAAATTACATTAGTTCCACTCCGTGCTGTTGTATCGTTAGATTTTATTTATTTTTTTTTTGCCCCCACAGAGTCAGTCGTGTTTCTCGTATCTTGATAATGTTTTAATGAAATTACAAGTGTTGGGTATTAAATGGATTTAACAATAAAAATCGTACGTTAATGTTCCATGGATTATTTTATTGTTTTGTTTTTGATATTATTTATAATATTTTCTGCTATTATTTACGATTATTTTCAGAAATTCTTAAAGGTTTCCATTTGTACAACAAATACATGTGGTTTCTGCAAAACATTTAACAAATAACGTCATAAAATATAAATATGAGAATTTTTCTTTCTTTTTAATGACACTCTAAATTTTCTGATTTAATTGATGTTAAACTTTGTAAAATACTTTTCGATAAAGAAATGAATAGGATTTTGAAAACGTCAAGATAACTTAAATTATTCAATAACATTTTTACAATACCGAGTCAAACCTGCCCGACCTTGACATGAGATAGTGTCATTTGCATTGAGTTTCGCTTCTATCGCTCTTCAAATAATTGCTGTTGAATATTTAATTTTAGTCGATAAAATAGATAAAATATAAATAACACTTTAATTTATGGAGAATCCGCAATATCATTTGGTGACACAAAAGTATCATGGAAATTATGATTATATTTTCATACGTATTCAGTCTTGGCAATAGAGTCATAACTCAAAAAGATAAAAAATATTTTGAATTTATATAATCTAGAAATTCAAAATTCATTTTGCATAAGATCTTTATTTTACAAATGTTAAATTTTGATATTTGACTCTTTTATACCAAAGGCTTTTATTTAAAGGGATTATATAAAGGGATATTTAATTCAAAGTAAAGGTAGATATTTTTATATAATTCCAAATTTTGATTAATTTCTAACAAAGAAGCATTTCATACATATAAAGAAATGGTGACCATTGCTGATATAAATAATAAATTTATTTTCTTACTTCGATTACGGATAAATCTCTGCACCTTGTTCAGAATTGTGATAAGGCCTGAATGGACTCAGTTAATCGATGTATGTTTACAAAAAACTTATCTGTGCAAAGAAAGTCAATTACACAGCCCTCAACTCAACTCAGTTTGGCCGTCTGCCAGTAGACTCAACCTACAGTCAACCAAATTATTTTTTGATATTGCAGAACTCCACGTTTTTTAGTTCCGCAATATAAAAAAAATTTGGTTGAGTGAAAGTTGGGTTGACTGGCAGACGACCAAACTGAGTTGAGTTCAGTTGCCATTCTCAAGGCAGTAGGGGCATATTATTTGAAAAATTTTTTGATTTTCAAAAATGCATAAAAAAATAGAAATATAAAATTTTATTTGATTTCAAATTTTTTTAGAAAATTTTTGGGTTTGAATTTTTTAAAGAAAAAATTTTCGGTTTAAAATTTTTTTATAGAAAAATTTTCGGTTTAAAAATTTTTTATAGAAAATTTTTCGGTTTAAAAATTTTTTATAGAAAATTTTTCGGTTTAAAATTTTATATAGAAAAATTTGTATATAGAAAATTTTTTATAAAAAATTTTTCGGTTTAACTTTTTTTATAGAAAATTTTTCACATTAAAATTTTTTATAGAAAATTTTTCTCGTTAAAATTTTTTATAGGAAATTTTTCTAATTAAAATTTTTTATAGAAAATTATTCGGTTTAAAATTTTTTTGGTTTTCGATTTTTTATAGAAAATTTTTCGGTTTAAAATTTTTTTATAGAGAAATTTTTTGTTCAATTAAAAAAAAAAAAAAAAAATTTTGGGTTCAAATTTTTTTTTTTAGAAAATTTTTCACATTCTAATTTTTAATAGAAAATTTTTCGGCTTAAATTTTTTTTTAAATTTAAAAAAAAAAATGTTTCGGTTTTAAGTTTTTTATAGAACATTTTTCTCATTAAAATTTTTCATAGAAAATTTTTCTATAGAATTTTTGTTTAATAAAATTTTTTCGATTTAAAATTTGTATAAAGTTTTTCGGTTTAAAATTTTTTATAGAAAATTTTCGGTTTAAAATTTTTGGTTCAAAATTTTTAAAAAAATATTTTCGGTTTGAATTTATTTATAGAAAATTTTTCGGCCTTAAGTTTTTTCTGTAAATTTTTCGGTTTAAAATTGGGTATAGACATTTTTTTTTAAATCGAAAATTTTTTGTAAAACATTTTTCGGTTTAAAATTTGTTTTAGAAATTTTTCGATATAAAATTTTTTATTAAAAATTTTTCGGTTTAACATTTTTTATTGAAAATTTTTCGGTTTAAAAATTTTTGATAAAAAATTTTCGGTTTAGAATTTTTTATAGAAAATTTTTTGGTTAAAAATTTTTTTTATAGAAAATTTTTCTGTTTTTTTAAATTGAATTTTTTTTTGATTTGAAATTTTTATAGAAAATTTTTTGGTTAAAAATTTTTCGGTTTATTTTTTTTCATAGAAAATTTTTCACATTCAAATTTTTTTATAGAAAAATTAAAATTTTTTGTTTTTTTAGAAAATTTTTCTGATTAAAATTTTTTATAGAAAATTTTTTGGCTTAAATTTAATATGGAAAATTTTTCGGTTTTAAATTTTTTATAGAAAATTTTTGTTTTAAATTTTTTATAGAAAATTTTTAACATTCAAATTTTTTATAGAAAAATTTTCGCCTTAAAATTTTTTGTTTAAAATTTTTAATAAATTTTAAACCAAAACATTTAAATTTTTTAAGCAAATTTTTTTGTAGAAAATTTTTCGGGTTTAACTTTTTTTATAGAAAATTTTTTGGTTTTAAATTTTTTATAAAATATTTTTCAGTATTAAATTTTTTATAGAAAATTTTTCGGTTTAAAAATATTTAAAGAATTCCGATTTAAATTACAAAATTTTTCGGTTTAAAATTTTTTTTAATAGAAATTTTTTCGGTTTAAACTTGTTTTATAGAAAAATTTTCGGTTCAAAATTTTTGGTTTAAAATTTTTAATGAAAAATTTTCCTGGTTGAAGTTTTTTATATATTTTGTAAACAAAATTTTTCGGTTTAAAATTTTTTTTATAGAAAAGTTTTCGGTTTAAAATTTGTTTTAATTAAACTTTTACTAGTCTTGAGTTTTTGATTTTGAAACTCTATTTAAATAAAAAATTGGGATGTTTCATTAATTTCAGGGTAAGTTCGGTCAAATGAGAGTAACATATGGACTTTCCGAAAAGTATTGGAAGAATATTTAAGTAAATGTTTTTTAAGCTGTTAGAAATCTTTTATTCTTGTTTTGTTGAATTTTTGATTAAAATTGTTTAAATTAATTTTTTGTTTTTAATTGAATTTCATGAAAATATTTTGTTATTCAAGGAAAAAAAAGTCGGTGTAGTTTTATTTACAAGGGGAGAAATGGAATTACTCTCATAATTTAGCAAAGACCTTAACCTTTATTGAGTAAGGAAACACAATTCGATGAGTTTGGGGTAACTTCGGACTGGTTTGGGTAGTTTAGTTGTCATGCGGTAACCCAACTAATGGAAGTAAAAACTTTAAAATTCTTAATTTAAGTTGAAAACCTTATGAGAAATCAAACTTTTTAGAAGGACATGGGATTTTGTCTTGTTTTCTTTGTGTACTAAAATGGGTTATTTCTTGATTTCATACTGAATTTCAAACATTTGTCTAGATTTCAAAATACATTTTCATATTTCCATATCTTAAAGGCAAATAACATTATATTTGTTTATAATATATAGGAATTCTCTTTAAACTCGATACCTTAAGAAGTGTTTTCTCTGTCATTATTCATTCATTTATCCAAGATGTTGAAAGAAGGTCACAATTTTCTGTTTATTTTCACCACATTTCACTGAATTACATAACGTACATAACATATTTATGTATTTATGAATAATATTGTTGCATATATGATACATTACATACATACATACGTGTATGTTTATTAGGGCGCACCTTATTTAACGAAAGTGCAAAATTGAACCGTTACTCCCCCCAGAAATGTTCTACGTAACATAAAAACATTAGAAAAAGCTAAGGCACACACACGTGCTCCTGAAATGTATGTTTGTTTATGCGTTTATAAACACATACAATTTTAAAATAATTTTTTTTATAGAAAAATTTGTCTGTTTTCGTTTTAAATATTTTTTATAGAAAATTTCGGTTTAACATTTTTAATGGAAATTTTTTATTTGGTTTAATATTTTTGATAGAAAAATTTTCGGTTTAAGTTTGTTTATAGAAAATTTTTCTATTTCTATTATATTTAATAAAAGTGCAAAATTCAACCGTAATTCCCCCCAGAAATGTTCTACGTAGCATAAAAACATTATAGAAGCTAAGGCACACACACGTGCTCCTGAAATGTATGTTTGTTTATGCTTTTATAAACACATACAATTTTGTCTGTTTGCGTTTTAAATATTTTTATAGAAAATTTCGGTTTAACATTTTAACATAGAAAAATTTTCAGTTTAAGTTTGTTTATAGAACATTTTTCGGTTGAAATTTTTTTTTTTTTGAAAAAATATTCGATTTTAAAATTTTTTTTAGAAAATTTTTGCGAAAAATTTTTATACAAAGTTTTTCGTTTTAAAAGTTTTTATAGAAAATTTTTCGGTTTCAAATTTTTTATAGAAAATTTTTCTGCTTTAAAATTTTTAGAGAAAATTTGTTGCTTAAAATTTTTTATAGGAATTTTTTCCATGAAAAAATTTTTATTTGTCGGTTTAAAATTTTTTGGTTTTTTTGGAAAATTTTTTTGGCTAAAAATTTTTAATAGAATATTTTTTGGATTAAAATTATTTATAGAAAATTTTTCTGTTAAACATTTTTTATAGAAAATTTTTCTGTTAAAAAATTTTTATAGAAAATTTTTTGGTTAAAAATTGTCTATAGAAAATTTGAACAAAAAGTCCCAAATAATTAAATTTTTTTATAGAAAAATTTGGTTTGAAATTTTTTCTAGACATTTTTGAACTTAAAATTTTTTTGGGAAAATTTTTTGGTTAAAAATTTTTAATAGAATATTTTTTGGTTTTAAATTATTTATAGAAAATTTTTCTGTTAAAATTTTTTTTATAGAAAAGTTTTCTGTTAAAAATTTTTTGTAGAAAAATTTTTTTGTTAAAAATATTTTATAGAAAATTTTTTGGTTAAAATTTTTTTACAGAAAATTTAAACAAAAAGTCCCAAAAAAAAAAAATTCCAAGAGCATTTTAATCCGATCCGAACTGATAAAAATAATTAAGGTAAAAATTCTATAATTTTCCATTAACTTTTATATTCCATTAATTTTTTTTAATTCTAATTTGGGCAAAACCGAAATACCATTTTTTTCCATATAAAAAAGTTTAACACTTTGTTGGCGGATGCGGCACCTGTAATGGAATTTTGAAAAAATTTCGCACAACATGTTTCTATGTTACATAGAACATTTATAGGGGGACTTAGGGTTCAATTTCGCATTTTCGTAAACTAAGGTGCACCCTAATGTACATATCGTATATGAATATTTTCTTCTCTATAAATTTTCTTACTGTCGAGTGCCAGGAATTTCAGTACAATAGGTTGGTATTAATACTTACATATGTACTATACACATATACCGTGTATTGGTGTTTTGGTATTGTATGAATTTCCCCTCAGGACTCGTCCTGGTGACCATTAATTACCCTCAACAATGACCTCACATTGTCATCGCTTACGTATGCATGTAAAATTATTTTGTACTTAAGTAAAAAAGAAAAATGAATGTACTTAGTAATGAAGTTGGGAAATAGGGGGATTCAATGGGAGGTAAAAAAAAAATCTTAGAATTTAATCGTTTTTAGTTCCAAGAAATTGTTTTTAATAAGTCTTAAAAGGAAAATAATAACATGGAAAAATTTACTAAAAAAAATTAAGATATTTAAACAAAAAATTTTGTCATTCTGTCAGATTGAATAAATTTCGTAATATTTACGAAATTTTCTTAAATATGTATTACGAAAAATTTGAATACGTTATTTAAGTTTAAAAATCTAGAGTATAAAATATTTCCATATACGTCCGTTATTGCAAAATAGTTTCATTAAATTTTTTACATTCCACATTCATTTGACGTACTTTTTTTTTTTATAAATAACATTATTTTCATAACTTGACATTTCTCTATAAATTATTTTTAAATTAAGTACTCGTGAAGTTGTTTTTGTTCTTGTATATTTTTTGTTGTCCCCAAACGACTTGGCCGTGTTTTTTTTGCTGTCCTGCTGCAGCAAAAAAAGGCTTAAAAAATATTATCCTGCGGTCAAATTAACCATAACAAGACCCATTCATGTTTAGCTGACAATGACGATGTTCTTATTTTAGTTCATATTTATTGCTCGAAGCAGTTTTTGCTAAAGTATTAATTTTCTTTTCGATAGTTTTATTCTAGGAAATTATATGACAAAAATATAAAAAAAATATAAAGTTTAAGTCTTAGCCATCCCGAAGCTAGTAAATGTTAAACTTTTAATGCCTCACTATCGAGGGCAATTGACCTTAAAAATGTTTAATATTGATCTTAAATCGGTTTTTGGGTAAATTCATAGCAAAATGGTTAAAAGCTGGAATTTATTTGATAAATTCATATCCGATTAAATATTCAAATGTATATGTTAGTGCTATTGGTATTATAAAAAGTTTGGGGTCTTGTAAGGCTACATATCACTCTTTTACCGAAGACTCTATCATATAAAGATGTTGCACTTCCTTATATTGATTTGCCACATGGTCTTTTTGATAAGTCCCATTAAAAAAAAGAGATTATACCGCTTTCACTCTAATTCGGAAACAACTACTAGAGACTATTATTCAATGCGAGAAAGCTAAGGCACACACACGTGCTCATGAAATGTATGTTTGTTTGTACGTTTATAAACACATAAAATTTTAAATTAAAATTTTTTATAGTAAAATTTTTCGGTTAAAAATTTTTTATAGAAACTTTTTTGGTTTAAAATTTATCGAATAAAAATTTTTACAGAAAAATTTTTTATAGAAAATTTTTTGTTTGTTTTTTTTTTTTTTTCTATAAAAATAGAAAATTTCTGTGGAAATTTTTTTATAGAAAATTTCTGTTGAAATTTTTTAATGAAAAATTTGTTTGGTTTAAAAATTTTTATAAAAAAAATTTTGTTTTAAAATTTTTTTAAAAAATTTTCTGTTAAAAATTTTTTATTGGAAATTTTTTATTTAAAATTTTTTTTTTAGAAAATTTTCATTTAAAAATTTTTAATAGAAAATTTTTCGGTTTAAAATTTTTTATAGAAAATTTTTCGCTTTAAAGTTTTCATAGAAAATTTTTCATTTTCAAATTTTTTATAGAATAATTTAGGTTAAAAATATTTTATAGAAAATTTTTCGTTTTAAAATTTTTAATAGAAATTTTTTTGCTTTAAAAGTTTTCATAGAAAAATTTTCGGCTTAAAATTTTTTATAGAAAAATTTTCGGTTTAAAATTTTGTATAGAAAATTTTTCGGCTTAAAATTTTTTATAGAAAAATTTTCGGTTTAAAATTTTGTATAGAACATTTTTAGACTTAAACATTTTTTAGAAAAATTTTCGTTTTAAAATTTTTTATAGAAATTTATTTGCCTTAAAATTTTTTCGGTTTAAAAATGTTTATAGAATTTTTTTCGGTTTAAAATTTTTTTTCTAGAAAATTAAAATTTTTTTATAATATATTTTTTGTTTTAATGGAAAAATTTTTCGATTTAAAATTTTTCATCGAGAAGTTTTCGGTTTAAAATTTTTTTATACAAAATTTTTGGGTTTAAAATTTTTTATAGAAAATTTTTACGGTTAAAATTTTTTACAGAAAATTTTTCGGTTTACAAATTTTTTATAGAAAATTTTTCGGTTAAAAATTTTTTACAGAAAATTTTTCGGTTTACAAATTTTTTATAGAAAATTTTTCGGTTTAAAATTTTTTATTGAAAATTTTTGGGTTTAAAATTTTTTTTATACAAATATTTACGGTCTTAAATTTTGAAATAAAATTTTTCGGTTTTAATTTTTTTATAGAAAAATTTTCATAAAATTTTTTGGCTTAAAAAATTTTTTATAGAAAATTTTTCGGTTACAATTTTTTTTAAGAAAATTTTTTACATAAAATTGTTCGGTCTAACATTTTTTACAAAAAATTTTTCGGTTTAAAATTTTTCATAGAAAATTTTTCGGTTTAAAATTTTTGAATAACAATTTTTTATAGAAAATTTTTTGGCTTAAAATTTTTACAAAAAATTTCTAGGCTTAAAATTTTTTATAGAAAATTCTTCAGTTTAAAATTTGTTGTCAAAAATTTTTTGGTTTAAATTTTTTTACAGAAAATTTGGCGCTTAAAATTTTTTATAATAAATTTTTCGTTTTAAAATTTTTTATAAAAAATTTTTCGATTTAAAATTTTTTATAGAAAATTTTTCGATTTAAAATTTTTTCTAAATAGAAAATATTTCGGCTTAAAAATTTTTAGAGAAAATTTTTCGGTTTAAAATTTTTCGTTTTAAAATTTTTCATAGAAAATTTTTAGTTTAAAAATTTTTCATAGAAAATTTTTCGTTTTAAAATTTTTGAATAACAATTTTTTATAGAAAATTTTTTACAAAAAATTTTTCGGTTTAAAATTTTTCATAGAAAATTTTTCGGTTTAAAATTTTTAAATAACAATTTTTTATAGAAAATTTTTTGGCTTAAAATTTTTACAGAAAATTTCTCGGCTTAAAATTTTTTATAGAAAATTCTTCAGTTTAAAATTTATCGAAAATTTTTCGGTTTAAATTTTTTTACAGAAAATTTGGCGCTTAAAATTTTTTATAGACAATTTTTTATAATAAATTTTTCGTTTTAAAATTTTTTATAATAAATTTTTCGATTTAAATTTTTTTCTAGAAAATATTTCGGCTTAAAATTTTTTAGAGAAAATTTTTCGATTTAAAATTTTTGTAGAAAGTTTTTCGTTTTAAAATTTTTCATAGAAAATTTTTAGTTTTAAAATTTTTCATAGAAAATTTTTCGGTTTAAAATTTTTCATAGAAAATTTTTCGGTTAAAAATTTTTATATAAAAAATTTGTTGGCTAAAAATTTGTTATAATAAATTTTTTGTTTTAAAATTTTTTATCGAAAAATTTTCGGTTTAAAGTTTTTTATAGCAAAAAAAAAAAATTTTTATAGAAAATTTTTTGGTTACAAATTTTCTAAAGAAAAAATTAAAAAAAAATTTTTCGTTAAAAATTTTTATAGAAAATTTTTTGTTTTAAAATTTTTATAGAAAATTTTCCGGTATAAACTTTTTTGTAAAAAATTTTAGGTTCAAATTTTTTTTTTTAATTTTTTAGAAAAAAAATTTTTGTATTAAATTTTTTTTGGTTAAAATTTTTTATAAGAAATTTTTCGGCTTGAAATTTTTAAAAGAAAATTTTTCGGTTTAAAAATTTTTACACAAAGTTTTTAGGCTTAAAATTTTTGTACAAAATTTTTAGGCTTAAAATTTTTGTACAAAATTTTTAGGCTTAAAATTTTTTATAAAAAAATTTGTAGGATTAAAATTTTTTGTGGAAAATTTTTTGGTTTAAAATTGTTTATAGAAAATTTTTTGGTTTAAAATTTTTAAGAAAATTTTGCGGTTTAATATTTTTCGGTTTAAAAGTTTTTAAGAACATTTTTCGGTTTAAAATTTTTTTGTAGAAAATTTTAGGTTTAAATATTTTTATAGAAAAATTTTCTGCTTAAAATTTTTTATAGAAAATTTTTCCGTTTAAAATTTTTTCAAAGAAAAATTTAAAATTTTTTTATTGAAAAATTTTCTGTTAAAATATTTTTTATAGAAAAGTTTTCGGTTTAAAAATTTTGTATAGAAAATTTTTCGGTTTAAAAATTTTGTATAGAAAATTTTTTGGTTTAAAGTTTTTTTATTAAAAATTTTTCGGTTTAAAATTTTTTATCAAAAATTTTTCGGTGAAAAAAATGTTTATATAGAATTTTTGTACCTTATTATCTTTCCATTATATTTGTATTTTTGCCCATTTCATCATGGATTAACTCATTTTCCAATATCTTCTGATTTCTTGAATGTCTTGTAAATATTGCAGAATCTGTTTCATTTCAAATTTGTTGTTAAATATTTTATGCTCACAACTTGATGACGTCATTCCTAATGCTTTTTACATTTACATTTAACAATTTCCATTTCTATTTTTCTTACATTTCTATAATTTTGTTAAGTTCTAATGCAATTACATCTACAAGTCAATTTGTTACAGTCGGAAAATGCATTCGAGTGCAGGTGAGGAATATTTTTGTTCATTTTAAAAGTGATTGTTTGATTTTTAACTAAGTAATTCAACATAATTGATTTTAGATCTGACATAGATACTCAGTATTTCTGCAGATCTAGATTTAGAAGAAAGGTCTCGATTACATATAAAATAAAGTTCAAAAGAAATAGGATATCTGAAAAAAATAAAATATTTACCATTTCATTTCAAGTCATATTTTGACTATATACGAAAAGTTTTTGAAAAACTTTGTTAAAATGTGTTTGTTCTTTGTCACCTCTGAACTTTGCTTTAAATTCGTTACATTCGAATATCGGCTTGTTTGTTTTTAATTAATATTTAGTTAAAAATAAAGTGAACAAAAAATAAATATTAAAAAAAGAGAAATAAATGACAAATATGTATTTTTCTAGGAGCACACAAGCGAAAAAACTGAATACGATTTACTAGAGTGTTAAAATACTAAAAAGACACGAAGAAATAGAAAAATGGGTCTAGTTAACAAATACCCTACAGAAAATTTTTTGATATCAAAAATTTGTATAGAAAATTCTCGATATAGAAAATTTTCAATATCAAAATTTTTCGATATCAAAAATTTTTATAGAAAAATTTTTGATATCAAAAATTTTTATAGAAAAATTTTCGATATCGAAAATTTGTTTAGAAAATTGTTCGATATATTTATAGAAAATTTTTCGATATCAAAAATTTGTATAGAAAATTCTCGTTATAAAAAATTTTTAATATCAAAATTTATCTTGAAAATTTTTCGATATCAAAATTTTTTATAGAAAATTTTTCGATATCAAAATTTTTTATAGAAAAGTTTTTGATATCAAAATTTTTTATAGAAAAATTTTTGATATCAAAAATTTTTAAAGAAAAATGTTCGATATCGAAAATTTGTTTAGAAAATTTTTCGATATTTTTATAGAAAAATTTTCGATATCAAAAATTTTTATAGAAAAATTTTCGATATCAAAAATTTTTATAGAAAATTTTTCGATATCAAAAATTTTTTAACGAAAAATTTTTTATAGAAAAATTTTTTTAACGAAAAATTTTCTACAGAAAACTTTAATAAATAAATGTAACAGATTTGGGATCAAATGCAAATACACTTCTTTTTGAATAATATTTACATCCCGACTATTTTGTTATTTTTTGAGAAAAATATTTGAACCAAAAATTTTCTATAGAAAAATTTTTTTATCGAAAAATTTTGTATTGAAAAATTATTTTAACGAAAAAATTTCTTTAGAAAAATTTTTTTAACGAAAAATTTTCTATAGAATAATATTTTTAACGTAATATTTCCTATAGAAAAATTTTTTTAACGAAAAATGTTCTACAGAAAAATATTTTAACGAAAAATTTTCTATAGAAAAATTTTTTTATCGAAAAATTTTCTATAGAAAAATTTTTTTATCGAAAAATTTTCTATTGAAAAATTTTTTTAACGAAAAATTTTCTATAGAAAAATTTTTTTAACGAAAAATTTTCTATAGAAAAATTTTTTTAACGAAAAATTTTCTATAGAAAAAATTTTTTATAGAAAATTTTTTTTAACGAAAAATTTTCTATAGAAAAATTTTTTTAACGAAAAATTTTCTATAGAAAAAATTTTTTATAGAAAATTTTTTTATCGAAAAATTTTCTATAGAAAATTTTTTTTAACGCAAAATTTTCTTTAGAAAATTTGTTTAACAAAAGTTTTTTATAGAAAATTTTTTTTAACGAAAAATTTTCTATAGAAAAATTTTTTTAACGAAAAATTTTCTATAGAAAAATTTTTTTAACGAAAAATTTTCTATAGAAATTTTTTTTTAACGAAAAATTTTCTATAGAAACATTTTTTTAACGAAAAATTTTCTATAGAAAAATTTTTTTAACGAAAAATTTTCTATAGAAAAATTTTTTTAACGAAAAATTTTCTATAGAAAAATTTTTTAACGAAAATTTTTTTATAGAAAAATTTTTTAACGAAAAATTTTCTATAGAAAAATTTTTTTAACGAAAAATTTTCTATAGAAAAATTTTTTTAACGAAAAATTTTCTATAGAAAAATTTTTTTAACGAAAAATTTTCTATAGAAAAATTTTTTTAACGAAAAATTTTCTATAGAAAAATTTTTTTAACGAAAAATTTTCTATAGAAAAATTTTTTTAACGAAAAATTTTCTATAGAAAAATTTTTTTAACGAAAAATTTTCTATAGAAAAATTTTTTTAACGAAAAATTTTCTATAGAAAAATTTTTTTAACGAAAAATTTTCTATAGAAAAATTTTTTTAACGAAAAATTTTCTATAGAAAAATTTTTTTTACGAAAAATTTTCTATAGAAAAAATTTTTTATAGAAAATTTTTTTTAACGAAAAATTGTCTATAGAAAAATTTTTTTAACGAAAAATTTTCTATAGAAAAAATTTTTTATAGAAAATTTTTTTTAACGCAAAATTTTCTTTAGAAAACTTGTTTAACAAAAGTTTTCTATAGAAAATTTTTTTAACAAAAGTTTTCTATAGAAACATTTTTTTAACAAAAATTTTCTATAGAAAAATTTTTTTAACAAAAATTTTCTATAGAAAAATTTTTTTAACGAAAAATTTAACGAAAAAATTTCTATTCAAAAATTTTTTTAACGAAAAAATTTCTATAGAAAAGTTTTTTTTTAACGAAAAATTTTCTATAGAAAAGTTTTTTTAACGAAAAATTTAACGAAAAAATTTCTATACAAACATTTTTTTAACGAAAAAATTTCTATAGAATTTTTTTTAACATAAAATTTTCGATAGAAATTTTTTTAACGAAAAATTTTCTATAGAAAAATTTTTTTAACGAAAAATTTTCTATAGAAAAATTTTTTTAACGAAAAATTTTCTATAGAAAAATTTTTTTAACGAAAAATTTTCTATAGAAAAATTTTTTAACGAAAATTTTTTTATAGAAAAATTTTTTAACGAAAAATTTTCTATAGAAAAATTTTTTTAACGAAAAATTTTCTATAGAAAAATTTTTTTAACGAAAAATTTTCTATAGAAAAATTTTTTTAACGAAAAATTTTCTATAGAAAAATTTTTTTAGCGAAAAATTTTCTATAGAAACATTTTTTTAACGAAAAATTTTCTATAGAAAAATTTTTTTAACGAAAAATTTTCTATAGAAAAATTTTTTTAACGAAAAATTTTCTATAGAAAAATTTTTTTAACGAAAAATTTTCTATAGAAAAATTTTTTTAACGAAATATTTTCTATAGAAAAATTTTTTTAACGAAATATTTTCTATAGAAAAATTTTTTTAACCCAAAATTTTCTTTAGAAAATTTGTTTAACAAAAGTTTTCTATAGAAAATTTGTTTAACAAAAGTTTTCTATAGAAAATTTTTTTAACAAAAGTTTTCTATAAAAACATTTTTTTAACAAAAATTTTCTATAGAAGAATTTTTTTAACAAAAATTTTTGATATAAAAATTTTTTTAACGAAAAATTTTCTATAGAAAAATTTTTTTCACGAAACAATTTCAATAGAAAAGTTTTTTTTTTTAACGAAAAATTTTCTCTAGATAAATGTTTTTAACGAAAAATTTTCTATGGAAACAATTTTTTAACGAAAAATTTTCTATAGAAAAATTTTTTTATCGAAAAATTTGCTATAGAAAAATTTTTTTAACGAAAAATTTTCTACAGAAAATTTTTTTAACGAAAAATTTTCTATAGAAAAATTTTTTTAACGAAAAATTTTCTATAGAAAATATTTTTTAACGAAAAATTTTCTATTGAAAAATTTTTTTAACGAAAAATTTTCGATAGAAAAATTTTTTTAACCAAAAATTTTCTATAGAAAAATTTTTAAATGAAAAATTTATCGAAAAAATTTCTATACAAAAATTTTTTTAACAAAAAAATTTCTATAAAAAATTTTTTTGAACATAAAATTTTCTATAGAAAAATTTTTTTAACGAAAAATTTTCGATAGAAAATTTTTTTTAACCAAAAATTTTCTATATAAAAATTTTTTTAAAGAAAAATTTTCTATAGAAATATTTTTTTAAAGAAAAATTTTCTACAGAAAAATTTGTTAATGAATAATTTTCGATAGAAAAATTTTTTTAACAAAAAATTTTGTGTAGAAAATTTATTTTAACGAACAATTTTGTATAGAATTTTTTTTTTAACAAAAAATTTTCGTCTTAAGAAATTTTCTTTAGAAAATTTTTCGTTATAAAAATTTTTCTATAGAAAATTGTTTGGTATAAAAATTTTTCTATAGAAAATTGTTTGGTATAAAAATATTTGTATAGAATTTTTTTGGTTAAAAAAAATTTTCTATTGACGATTTATTTTTTTATATTAGGGTATCAAGAGCACGGGTTAGGCCGATTATATTTTTCTACTAGTTTTATAATAACAACACATGGGGCTGGTGTAAAAAAAAAATAGTTAAAAAAAAAACTTAACAGAATTTTTGTATTAATACCAATAAATGAATACTCGTATATAGTATAAAATATGTGCCACTACCAGTACCAGGGAGGTATATTTATATGTAGTTTATATTGTAAAAACGTGGAAAAGTAGAAAAAATGTTGAAAATGGCACTTACTTACCACTTGCCGTTTTTGTTGTAGTTGTCGTTGTCGAATTGTTGCTAGTGCTGCTGATGTCGCAGTTGTTCTGTTAAATGTTGTAAGTGGTTGTTGGTTGGTTGTTTGGTTGGTAGAGGTTGGTTGTTTGTTTGGCGCTAAATTTATTTTAGCAAAAATGTTGTAGAGGTTTCAATTGCACAGAAAAACATATTTCCTTCCGTTTGTTAGCCTGTCCGTCTTTCCGTCCATCTGTCTTTATGTCTGTTTGTGTGCCCGTCAGTCATTCATACATTCGTTCAGTCAGTCAGTTCGTCTGTCTATCCGTTAACTTGTTTATCCGGTTTTCCTTCCTACTTTAGTTTCATTTTACTTATTTATGTATCCTTTTACTTTTCCTCTACTCTATAGCCCCCCTCCCTGACTCTACATCCTTCTCGTCCTTCTTTAACTAGAGTAGTTATGGTTGTTTTTCTTTCATGGGATTTTATTTGTATGATAATTCTTTTTTCCTACTTTTTTTTGCACTTTTTCCAAAGACAAAAGCTTGTTTACGAGGACGGAGGGTACAAGTGTATATCTCTGTGGATGGGTCGGCTTTCTAATCAAATTGGTTAGAGGAGGGTTATTTTTATTTGCTTTTATATTTTTATTATTGATATTATTATTACATATTATTGTTGCTGTTGGATATATTTAATATGGCGAATTTTGTTAATACTTTTTTCTGTTCTTTTTTTTTCTGTTTGAAACATGACGATATAAAGGAGGTGGTATGAATGATATTAGGAACGTGTAATAAGTTTAATAATGCCTGTTTTGACTTCGTTATTGTTTTCATGGCACAGTGTCGTTATGTCAGGCAAAGCGAGATCAAAATTAGTAAAATTTATTGCTTATAAATAAAACACGATAAATTCGACTTATGCAAATTGAAAAACCGAAAAAATTAACATTGAAAAATATTTGTGTTTACTTTTATTCAGTCGATAATCTGAGCTTTTATCTTTCATTTACAACATAATTCGTAATTATTGTGTTTGTAAAATATGTAATAATGCGAGGTTTTCCATCGGTCTAAAAATGTATGACTTCTTTTTAGAAAATTTTTCAATTGAACAAATTTTTATAGAAAATTTTTCGGTTAAAAAATTGTTTATAGAAAATTTTTCAGTTTGAAGATTTTTTATAGTAAATTTTTTAATCGAAAAATTGTTCGTTTTATAAATGTTTTATAGCAATTTTTTGGTTTTTTATTGAAACTTTTTCAATTTAAAATTTTTTTCTAGAAAATTTTTCGATTTAAAATTTTTTTTGGCTAAACATTTTTTATAGAAAATTTTTCGGCTTAAAAATTTTTTATAGAAAATTTTGCAGTAAAAAATTTTTTATAGAAAATTTTTCAGTAAAATTTTTTTTTTTTAATTTTTCAGTTTAAAAAATTTTTTATTGAAAATTTTTTGGATTAAAAATTTTTTATACAAAATTTTTCAGTAAAAAAAATTTTTAATAGAAAATTTTTCTGTTTAAAAATTTTTAAACCGAAAAATTTTTCGTTTTATAAATATTTTATAGAAATTTTTTTTGGCTTAAAAATTTTTTCTTGAAAATTTTTCGGCTTAAAAGTTTTTCATAGCAAATTTTTTGGTTTAAAAATTTTTTATAGAAAATTTTTGGGTTTAAAAATTTTTTATTTTATAATTAATTTATTTTATTATTTTAATTTATTATTTTATAAAATATTTTTCGGTTTAAAAATTTTTTATAGAAAATTTTTTGGTTTAAAAATTTTTCGGTTTAAAAATTTTGTATAGAAAATTTTTTGGTTTAAAAATTTTTTATAGAACATTTTTGGTTTAAAAATTTTTTATAGAAAATTTTTCTTTTTAAACATTTTTTATAGGAAATTTTTCGGTTTAAACATTTTTTATAGGAAAATTTTCGGCTTAAAAATTTTTTATAGAAAATTTTTGGGTTTAAAAATTTTTTATAGAAAATTTTTTGCTTTAAAAATTGTTTATAGAAAATTTTTCGGTTTTAAAATTTTTTATAGAAAATTTTTCGGTTTAAAAATTTTTTATAGAAAATTTTTCGGCTTAAAAATTTTTTTATAGAAAATTTTTCGGTTAAAAAAATTTATAGAAAATTGTTCGGTTTAAAAATTTTTTATAGAAAATTTTTCAGTTTAAACATTTTTTATAGAAAATTTTTAAGTTTAAAAATTTTTTAAAGAAAATTTTTCAGTTTAAACATTTTTTAAAGAAAATTTTTCAGTTTAAAAATTTTTTACAGGGAATTTTTCGGTTTAAAAATTTTTTATAGAAAATTTTTCCATCGGTCTAAAAGTGTATGACTTCTTTATAGAAAATTTTTCAATTGAACAAATTTTTATAGAAAATTTTTCGGTTAAAAAATTTTTTATAGAAAATTTTTCAGTTTGAAGATTTTTTATAGAAAATTTTTTAATCGAAAAATTGTTCGTTTTATAAATGTTTTATAGCAATTTTTTGGTTTTTTATTGAAACTTTTTCAACTTAAAATTTTTTTCTAGAAAATTTTTCGATTTAAAATTTTTTTTGGCTATACATTTTTTATAGAAAATTTTTCGGCTTAAAAATTTTTTATAGAAAATTTTGCAGTAAAAAATTTTTTATAGAAAATTTTTCAGTAAAATTTTTTTTTTTTTAATTTTTCAGTTTAAAAAATTTTTTATTGAAAATTTTTTGGATTAAAAATTTTTTATACAAAATTTTTCAGTAAAAAAAATTTTAATAGAAAATTTTTCTGTTTAAAAATTTTTATACCGAAAAATTTTTCGTTTTATAAATATTTTATAGACATTTTTTTGGCTTAAAAATATTTTATAGAATTTTTTTTTGGCTTAAAAATTTTTTCTAGAAAATTTTTCGGCTTAAAAGTTTTTCATAGCAAATTTTTTGGTTTAAAAATTTTTTATAGAAAATTTTTGGGTTTAAACATTTTTTATAGAAAATTTTTCGGTTTAAAAATATTTTATAGAAAATTTTTCGGTTTAAAAATATTTTATAAAATATTTTTCGGTTTAAAAATTTTTTATAGAAAATTTTTCGGTTTAAAAATTTTTTATAGAAAATTTTTTGGTTTAAAAATTTTTTATAGAACATTTTTGGTTTAAAAATTTTTTATAGAAAATTTTTCGGTTTAAACATTTTTTATAGGAAATTTTTCGGTTTAAACATTTTTTATAGGAAATTTTTCGGCTTAAAAATTTTTTATAGAAAATTTTTCGGTTTAAAAATTTTTTTAAGAAAAATTTCAAGAAAAATTTTCGGCTTAAACATTTTTTATAGAAAATTTTTCGGTTTAAAAAAATTTATAGAAAATTTTTCGTTTTAAAAATTTTGTATAGAAAAGTTTTCCGCTTAATAATTTTTTATAGAAAATTTTTCAGTTTAAAAATTTTTTAAAGAAAATTTTTCAGTTTAAAAATTTTTAATTGAAACCTTTTCGGTTTAAAAATTTTTTACAGAAAATTTTTCAGTTTAAAAATTTTTTACAGAAAATTTTTCGGTTTAAAAGTTTTAATAGAAAATTTTTCGGTTTAAAATTTTTAATAGAAAATTTTTCGGTTTAAAAATATTTTATAGAAAATTTTCGGTTTAAAATGTTTTATAGAAAATTTTTCGGTTTAAAAATTTTTCATAGAAAATTTTTCGGATTAAAAATTTTCTATATAAAATTTTTAAACCGAAAAGTTTTTATACAAAATTTTTAAACCGAAAAATTTTCTATAAAATATTTTTAAACCGAAAAATTTTCTATAAAAAATTTTTTGATTTAAAAATTTTTTATAAAAAATTTTTCGGTTTAAAAATTTTTATAAAAAATTTTTCGGTTTAAAAATTTTTTATAAAAAATTTTTCGGTTTAAACATTTTTTATAGGAAATTTTTGGGTTTAAAATTTTTTATAGAAATTTTTTCGGTTTAAAAATTTTTTATAGAAAATTTTCCGGCTCAAAAATTTTTATAGGAAATTTTTCTGTTCACAAATTTTTTATAGAAAATTTTTCGGTTTAAAAATTTTTTTAGAAAATTTTTCGGCTTAAAAATTTTTTATAGAAAATTTTTCAGTTCAAAAATTTTTCAAAGAAAATTTTTCGTTTTAAAAATTTTTAATTGAAACCTTTTCGGTTTAAAAATTTTTTATAGAACATTTTTCGGTTTAAAAATTTTTTATAGAAAATTTTTATGTTAAACATTTTTTTATAGAAAATTTTTCGGCTTAAAAAGTATTTTATAGAAATTTTTTTGGTTTGAAAATTTTTTAAAAATTTTTTATAGAGCATTTTTCAGTTGGCCTAACCAACCATCGAAACGCGTCGAGGAATTGGTTGTCTCCACAAACATTTTTTGGCTTTTATCAATAAATTTTCTATTACTTTAATTAATAAATGTAGTAGACTGTGATCAAGTGAGATTAATTTTTCATTTTGAACATCTCGACAATTTTGTTATATTTTGAAAAATTCAAAAAATTTAGACAAATATACAGCCTTTCTGCTGTATAATCCAAATTTGGATTATACAGCACCTCTAGCGCCACTGTCCCTTGATAACTGTCTGTGTGTGTGTAAAAGTATTTTAACCATGTCTTTCCCTCAGTATTAGTATATGAATTTATTTCATAACTAAGTTTTCTTTTTTTCCTACTTTTAGTTTTTTATTTTTATTTATTTTAATATAAATTTTTAAAAAGTTATAAATTTTTTCTTTCATAGATTATTATTTCTTTTTCCTTTAAGTAGTGAAGAACACGCAATAAATTAACTTAGTATCCGTTTGTTAAAATGTCTTACCGTAGCCGTGTACGTTTTGCGAAAAGGGCTCTTTTTCTGACTACAACTGCAAAATCGGCAATTTAACCATTTTACCTTCATTTAAATGTCCAACTACGAGTAGTTCCAACTAGTCTTCGATATTTATTGGTTTGTTGGTCTGTTCGAGTATCTGCAAAATTTTACTTTTTTTATGTGTTAGTGTGAGTGTGTGTGTGTCTGTTTGTTCGTGTAGTTTGTATTAATATGCTAAGAAAGAAAATTTTGCAATTTTGCAAATTAAAGCAAAAAAACAAAAACTGGTTCGAATTCAGGCGGGAAATGGTACGTTTTGATATTATATAAATGGACATAGACTGAGACTTTGACTAAGATAAACTCTAAGATAAAAAAGACACAGACTAAGACATAGACTAAGACATAGACTAAGACATAGACTAAGATATAGACTAAGACATAGACTAAGACATAGACTAAGACATAGACTAAGACATAGACTAAGACATAGACTAAGACATAGACTAAGACATAGACTAAGACATAGACTAAGACATAGACTAAGACATAGACTAAGACATAGACTAAGACATAGACTAAGACATAGACTAAGACATAGACTAAGACATACACTAAGACATAGACTAAGACATAGACTAAGACATAGACTAAGACATAGACTAAGACATAGACTAAGACATAGACTAAGACATAGACTAAGACATAGACTAAGACATAGACTAAGACATAGACTAAGACATAGACTAAGACATAGACTAAGACATAGACTTAGACATAGACATAGACTAAGACATAGACATAGACTAAGACATAGACTAAGACGTAGACTAAAACATAGACTAAGACATAGACTAAGACATAGATTAAGACATAGACTAAGACATAGACTAAGACATAGACTAAGACATAGACTAAGACATAGACTAAGACATAGACTAAGACATAGACTAAGAGGTAGACTAAGATATAAGCTATGACATAGACTTAGACTTAGACTTAGACATAGACATAGACATAGACATAGACATAGACTAAGACATAGACTAAGACATAGACTAAGACATAGACTAAGACATAGACTAAGACATAGACTAAGACATAGACTAAGACATAGACTAAGACATAGACTAAGACATAGACTAAGACATAGACTAAGACATAGACTAAGACATAGACTAAGACATAGACTAAGACATAGACTAAGACATAGACTAAGACATAGACTAAGACATAGACTAAGACATAGACTAAGACATAGACTAAGACATAGACTAAGACATAGACTAAGACATAGACTAAGACATAGACTAAGACATAGACTAAGACATAGACTAAGACATAGACTAAGACATAGACTAAGACATAGACTAAGACATAGACTAAGACATAGACTAAGACATAGACTAAGACATAGACTAAGACATAGACTAAGACATAGACTAAGACATAGACTAAGACATAGACTAAGACATAGACTAAGACATAGACTAAGACATAGACTAAGACATAGACTAAGATATAGACTAAGACATAGACTAAGACATAGACTAAGACATAGACTAAGACATAGACTAAGACATAGACTAAGACATAGACTAAGACATAGACTAAGACATAGACTAAGACATAGACTAAGACATAGACTAAGACATAGACTAAGACATAGACTAAGACATAGACTAAGACATAGACTAAGACATAGACTAAGACATAGACTAAGACATAGACTAAGACATAGACTAAGACATAGACTAAGACATAGACTAAGACATAGACTAAGACATAGACTAAGACATAGACTAAGACTTAAACTAAGACATAGACTAAGACATAGACTAAGACATAGACTAAGACTTAAACTAAGACATAGACATAGACTAAGACATATTTCGTATCTTATGCAAGTGCTGGCAATGTTTTTGTTTGAACAATTTATAAAATCCGTTATATTCGGGATGCCCTAATAGTCTTTGCAACACTTTCTGTGATGGTTATTGGATTGTAAGTATGTTTAGAAATATGGCTAGTTATGATTGTTTGGTTGCAAGTTTTCTAAATATAGTTAAACGTGAATATTGAGACGGTTGAGTGGTTTCGAGAATAGTCGTTTGGGTACACAGTTTAAGGATTGCCTAGCATTTAATATAGAATTTTCTTTTCTTTCCTTATATTTAATATTTATTTATTTTCTTTGTTAAAATTCTGTTTTCTGTCCACTCTTCCAGCTGGTGATTTAAGATAAGGGGATTTTGAGGTACTTTCTGTTTTATATCTTAAAAGACAAATTTTCATTATCAAGGTATCGGGGGGATTCGAAAATTACTGATATCATTATTTATATATTTTCAGTTTGTAGCTTCTTTGAAGCCATTAGGAAATTTATTATTATATGAACTTAAAAACTAACATAAGTTTTGTGCCACCTATTGGGATTTGTTTGCAATTAGAAATAAATTTGCCAATAAAACAACATGAAAAATGGTCAATATTATTTAGCAAATACATTATTTTACTGCTCTATTTAATTTATAAAAATAAAAATAACAATTTTTATATAACCATAAATATATGTTATACATTAGTAAGTCGTTAATAAATAGAAAATTACTGGATATTAAAATTTATTTTAAGTTCAATAATAGTGGAAATTTTTGCAGACAGCTTAAAGTCTGGAGGCGAGGAATATTTTACAATTTTGAAATAAAATTTTAATTAAAACCTGTTAACTAGTTTTCGTTACCACACTTTATGTGTTGGGTTTTAATTTAAAATCCTTATTTATAACATTTTCAAACTCTATGGACCTGTACAACTGATTTGATTCAACGTTTTTTCCCCAATTTATATTTTTGGTAATTGTCATTATTGTTGCTTATTTACAAACCAATTATTTTCGCCAACTAAATTTTGAATTGAAAACACAAAAGAATTTCAATTTAAATTGTCACAACAACCAGATGACGATGATACATTGCATTTTATTCACAGACATTTTCCCAATGCCAAATTGTTGAAATAAAACGAATTTTATTTTGATGTTGGATTTATTTATATTTTTCTTCTTGAATTCAATGTAAGAAATGTTTGAAAATTAAAATATTTGGAAAACCCCCAATTAGATTTTTTTTATTCGAAGTAAATTCATACCAAATGAAATTATTGCGGTTTTACTTATAAATTGTAGTTTTTTTTTTTATTAATTTTCTAGGAATTTTTCAAAGAGCTATAATTTTATTTATTCAAAATTAGGATGAAAGAACTTTTACGAATAATTTAATATTGATTAAATTAGATTTTGGGTTTTTTTTACCATATTTTTATAATTTAGTGCAATCAAAATTTTATGATTGTTGTGGTTAAGTTTGTTTAAAGGCATTTTAATGAACAGTGGAATGTCAGAAAATTAAAAAGTTTAACAATTTTTTGCTTCATAATTTTTACTTATTTTCAAAACTTTTTTATGTTTTTTTAGAAAAATTTTATATCAAAAATTTTCTATAGAAAAATTTTATATCGAATATGTTTGATATACAACTTTTCTATAGACAATTTTCAATAGAAAAATTTTCTATAGACAAATTTTATATCGAAATTTTTCTTAGAAAAATTTTGTATCGAACATTTTTTATTAAAAAAATTTATATCCAAACTTTCTATAGAAAAAATTTATATCGAAAATTTTCTATAGAAAAAATTTATATCGAAAATTTTCTATCGAATATTTTCTTTAGAAAAATTTTATATCTTAAATTTTCCATAGAAAAATTTTATATCGATACTTTCTATAGACAAATTTTATACTAAAAATTTTATATCAAAAATTTTCTGTAGAAAAATTTTATATCGGAAAATTTCCATAGAAAAATTTAATATCGATACTTTCTATAGGCAAATTTTATACCAAAAATTTTATATCGAAAATTTTTTATAGAAAAATTATCTATAGAAAATTTTCTATAGAAGAGTTTTATATCGAAAATTTTCTATAGAACAATTTTATATCAAAAATTTTCAATAGAAAAATTTTCTATAAAAAGATTTTGTATCGAAAATTTTCTTTATGAAAATTTTATATCAAAAATTTTCTTTATGAAAATTTTATATCGAAAATTTTCTTTATGAAAATTTTATATCGAAAATTTTCTATAGAAGAAATTTATATCGAAAATTTTATATAGAAAAATTTTTTATCGAAAATTTTCTGTAGAAGAATTTTGTATCAAAAATTTTCTTAACAAAAATTTTATATTGAAAATTTTCTATAGAAAAATTTTGTATCAAAAATTTTCTATAGAAAAATTTTATATTGAAAATATTTTACAGAAAGATTTTATATCAAAAATTTTCTGAATAAGAATTTTAAATCAAAAATTTTCCATAGAAAAATTTTATATCAAAAATATTTTTTAAGAAAAATTTGATATCGAAAATTTTCTATAGAATAATTTTCTATTAAATTTTCTATAGAAAAATTTTATATCGAAAATTTTCTATAGAAAAATTTTTTATCGAAAATTTTCTATAGAAGAATTTTATATCGAAAATTTTTTTGAAGAAAAATTTTATATCGAAAATTTTCTATAAAAAAAATTAATAGCGACAATTTTCTATAAAAAAATTTTATATTGAAAATTTGTTATAAAAAAATGTTGTATCGAAAATTTTCTATTGAAAAATTTTCTATCGAAAATTTTCTATAGAAAAATTTGATAACGAAAATTGTCTATAGAAAAATTTTATATCGAATATTTTCTATAGAAAAATTTTATATCGAAAATTTTCTCTAGAAAAATTTCTATCGAAAATTTTCTCTAGAAAATTTTCTATAGAAAAATTTTATATCGAAAATTTTCTATAGAAAAATTTTATATCAAAACTTTTGTATAGAAGAAATTTATATCGAAAATTTTATATAGAAAAATTTTATCTCGAAAATTTTCTATAAAAATAAATTTATATCGAAAATTTTCTATAGAAAAATTTCTATCGAAAATTTTCTATAGAAAAATTTTTATAGAAAAAAATTATATAAAAAATTTTCGATAGAAAAAATTTGTATCGAAAATTTTCTATAAACAAATTTTATAACGAATTTTAGAAAAATTGTAAATCAAAATCTTTCTATAGAAAAAATTTTATTTCTAAAATTTTCTATAGAAAAATTTTATATCGAAAATTTTCCATACAAAAATTTTGTATCTAAAATTTTCTATAGAAAAATTTTATAACGAAAATTTCCGATAAAAGAATTTTATATCGAAAATTTTCTATAGAAAAATTTTATATCAAAAATTTTCTATAGAAAAATTTTATATCAAAAATTTTCTATAGAAAAATTTTATATCGAAAATTTTCTATAGAAAAATTTTATCTCGAAAATTTTCTATAAAAACAAATTTATATCGAAAATTTTCTATAGAACAATTTTATATCGAAAATTTTTTTGAAGAAAAATTTTATATCGAAAATTTTCTATAAATAAATTTAATTTTGTTATAAAAAAATTTTATATCGAAAATTTTCTATAGAAACATTTTCTATAGAAAAATTTTACATCGAAAATTTTCTATATATATTATATCGAAAATTTTCTATAGAAAAATTTTTTATCGAAAATTTTCTATAGAAAAATTTTATATCGAAAATTTTCGATAAAAAAATTTTATATCAAAAATTTTCTATAGAAAAATTTTATATCGAAAATTTTCTATAGAAAAATTTTATATCGAAAATTTTCTATAGAAAAATTTTATATCAAAAATTTTCTATAGAAAAATTTTATATCGAAAATTTTCTATAGAAAAATTTTATATCGAAAATTTTCTATAGAAAAATTGTTTATCGAAAATTTTCTATAGAAAAATTTTTAATCGAAATTTTTTTATAGAAAAATTTTATATCGAAAATTTTTTGTAAAAAAAAATTTCTATCGAAAATTTTCTGTAGAAAAATTTTATATCGAAAATTTTCTCTAGAAACATTTTATATCAAAAATTTTCTATAGAAGAAATTTATTTTGAAAATTTTCTGTAGAAAAATTTTATATCGAAAATTTTCTATAAAAAATTTTCTATAGAAAAATTTTATACTGAAAATTTTCTAATCAATTTATATTTTTCACATAACCCTTATTAAGCCATAACATGGTCCCTTCAATTAAAGATGAATAGAACAAAAAGTTGAAAAATAAACAAACATATCAGGTATAATCCCAAGTATAATTCTTTCTAAATCCCCATTGAAAGGTGAATTGAAACTGTCAACTTCTAGACAACTTAAAATACGTGCTTAATACTAGCAATAGGTCTGTCTGTCTGTCTGCTAGTCTGTCCTTCAAGTACGATTTAACTGTAAAGAGCAACAATTAAAACCATCATTTTAGAACAGGAGACATCAAAAATACAAATCACGTTATGCCTTCCAACATCTATGATACCATCAACTATCATTATCCTCTGTCTTAACATCAAATCTACTCGTTAATGGCACCATCATCATCATCTTCATTGGCATCAACATCCAGGAGTTATACGACTAATTGGCTAATCAATCACCGTTCATGTAGAAAGACAAACAGTTCAAGAGGGAGAGGGGGGGAAAGGGGACACAAAGGGTGGTGAGGGGAGGTTATGGTGAACAAAAGCATTTGTTTCAAAAATCAATAACAAATGAAGCGGAATCTTTTGCGAACATAAACTCTGGCTCTGGTAACATATGATTCCTTTAGGTGTGAAAGGGCCTTTGTCACGTTTTATTTCCAATAAATCTTTGGACAGATCTCAAATGATTACAAAATATTATAAGTCTGAATGTATATTTTACATATTTTTTTCTAAATGCCCCTCAAATGGTTAAAAAGACCATTTAAGGCCCATTTGCTGAAAAATCGACAAAGTCCTTTTTATACATTAACGATTCAAATATCGAAATATAAAAACAGTCATGCATTACCTGCATATTTATGAAGACTTTCTTTGTTTGTGAAAGATTTTCATTCATTTTATTTAAGCATAAGGACAATAACGACAAAAAATCTTTCCATTTACGAGCTTAAGTTGAAATATCGCTTTTAAGGAGAAAATCTGGAAATAAAACTTTATGAATTAATTTAACACCTGAGATGGTTTTCACAAAAGGAGTAATAAATTTAATAAATCTACAAAGCAATTAAGAGTTAAACAATTGGGACACGATAGGGGGAATAATCGTGAAAATTAAATTAAATAAAATATATACCATATTTTTCTATAGAAAAAATTGTATAATGAAACTTTTTCTAAAGAACAAACTTCATTATAAAAATATAGAAAAAATATAATTATAAAAATTTTTCTATAGAAAAAATTTCATTATACTAATTTTTCTATAGACAAAATTTCATAATAAAATTTTTTTAAAGAAAAAATTTCATAATGAAAATTTTTATAAAAAAAATTTCATATTAAAAATTTTTCGATAGAAAAAATTTCATAAAATTTTTTCTATTGAAAAAATTTCTTAATGAAAAAATTCCATAATGAAAATTTTTCTAAATAAAAAATTTCACAATGAAAATTTTTATAAAGAAAAAATTTCATAATAAAAATTTTTCTAAAGAAAAAATTTCATAATGAAAATTTTTCTAAAGAAAAAATTTCATAATGAAAATTTTTCTAAAGAAAAAATTTCATAATGAAAATTTTTCTAAAGCAAAAATTTCATATTGAAATATTTTCTATAGATAAAATTTCATATTGAAATATTTTCTATAGATAAAATTTCATAATGAAAATTTTTCTAAAGAAAAAATTTAATAATGAAAATTTTTCTAAAGAAAAAATTTCATAATGAAAATTTTTCTAAAGACAAAATTTCATAATAAAAATTTTTCTAAAGAAAAAATTTCACAACAAAAATTTTTATGAAAAAAAATTCAGTATAAAATTTTTTGGTAGAAAATTTTCGAATGTCATATTTCGAATTTCAAAATATTTCACTTTTCTATAGAAAAAATTTCATATTGGAATATTTTCTATAGAAAAAATTTCACATTGAAACATTTTCTATAGAAGAAATTTCATATTGAAATATCTTCTATAGAAAAAATTTCATATTAAAATATTTTCTATAGAAAAAATTTCATATTGAAATATTTTCTATAGAAAAAATTTCATATTGAAATATTTTCTATAGAAAAAATTTCATATTGAAATATCTTCTATAGAAAACATTTCATATTGAAATATTTTCTATAGAAAACATTTCATATTGAAATATTTTCTATAGAAAAAATTTTAATATGAAACCTTTTTTTACAGTCTTCTTTAGTCTTGATCTTATTCTTTATATTTGCCTGAGTCCATAAAAAATTTTTTGTCAAAATTTGTTGTAAAAAACTTAATTTTCTATAGAAAATTTTTTGTCGAAAACTAAATTTTTTATAAAAAATTTGTTGTCAAAAACAAAATTTTCTACAGAAATTTTATGTCAAAAACAAAATTTTCTATAGAAAATTTTTTGTCAAAAGCAAAATTTTCTATAGAAAATTTTTGTCAAAAAAAAAAAATTTTCTATAGAAATTTTTTGTAAAAAACAAAAAAAAAATTCTATAGAAAATTTTTTTTTGTCAAAAACGAAATTTTCTATAGAAAATTTTTTGTCAAAAATAAAATTTTCTATAGAAAATTTTTTGTCAAATAAAAAATTTTCTATAGAAAATTTTTTGTCAAATAAAAAATTTTCTATAGAAAATTTTTTGTCAAATAAAAAATTTTCTATAGAAAATTTTTTGTCAAATAAAAAATTTTCTATAGAAAATTTTTTGTCAAATAAAAAATTTTCTATAGAAAATTTTTTGTCAAATAAAAAATTTTCTATAGAAAATTTTTTGTCAAATAAAAAATTTTCTATAGAAAATTTTTTGTCAAATAAAAAATTTTCTATAGAAAATTTTTTGTCAAATAAAAAATTTTCTATAGAAAATTTTTTGTCAAATAAAAAATTTTCTATAGAAAATTTTTTGTCAAATAAAAAATTTTCTATAGAAAATTTTTTGTCAAATAAAAAATTTTCTATAGAAAATTTTTTGTCAAATAAAAAATTTTCTATAGAAAATTTTTTGTCAAATAAAAAATTTTCTATAGAAAATTTTTTGTCAAATTAAAAATATTCTATAGAAAATTTTTTGTCAAATTAAAAATATTCTATAGAAAATTTTTTGTCAAATAAAAAATTTTCTATAGAAAATTTTTTGTCAAATAAAAAATTTTCTATAGAAAATTTTTTGTCAAATAAAAAATTTTCTATAGAAAATTTTTTGTCAAATAAAAAATTTTCTATAGAAAATTTTTTGTCAAATAAAATATTTTCTAAAGAAAATTTTTTGTCAAATAAAAAATTTTCTATAGAAAATTTTTTGTCAAATAAAAAATTTTCTATAGAAAATTTTTTGTCAAATAAAAAATTTTCTATAGAAAATTTTTTGTCAAATAAAAAATTTTCTATAGAAAATTTTTTGTCAAATAAAAAATTTTCTATAGAAAATTTTTTGTCAAATAAAAAATTTTCTATAGAAAATTTTTTGTCAAATAAAAAATTTTCTATAGAAAATTTTTTGTCAAATAAAAAATTTTCTATAGAAAATTTTTTGTCAAATAAAAAATTTTCTATAGAAAATTTTTTGTCAAATAAAAAATTTTCTATAGAAAATTTTTTGTCAAATAAAAAATTTTCTATAGAAAATTTTTTGTCAAATAAAAAATTTTCTATAGAAAATTTTTTGTCAAATAAAAAATTTTCTATAGAAAATTTTTTGTCGTATTTATTCAGTCCCTCAAATTATACATAATGTGAGGTTTTCGCTCTGTCTAGAATTAGGGATAATTCTCCTGATGAGATGGTCTAACCAACCATCGAAACGCGTCGAGGAAAGGTTTCCCCACCAACATTTTTTGGTTTTATCAAAAAACTATTTATTACAATAATAAATAATTGTAATAAATTGGGATTCTTAGTGCAATACACTACAGTAAAACTTTTTAATTAAATGTTTGATGTCCCAAATTTTGATAAACCTTTTTAATAAAAATTTTCTATAGAAAATTTTTTGTCAAATAAAAAATTTTCTATAGAAAATTTTTTGTCAAATAAAAAATTTTCTATAGAAAATTTGTGTCAAATAAAAAATTTTCTATAGAAAATTTTTTGTCAAATAAAAAATTTTCTATAGAAAATTTTTTGTCAAATAAAAAATTTTCTATAGAAAATTTTTTGTCAATAAAAAAATTTTCTATAGAAAATTTTTTGTCAAAAACAAAATTTTCTATAGAAAATTTTTTGTCAATAAAAAAATTTTTTATAGAAAATTTTTTGTCAAAAACAAAATTTTCTATAGAAAATTTTTTGTCAAATAAAAAATTTTCTATAGAAAATTTTTTGTCAAATAAAAAATTTTCTATAGAAAATTTTTTGTCAAATAAAAAATTTTCTATAGAAAATTTTTTGTCAGAAACAATATTTTCTATAGAAAATTTTTTTGTCAAATAAAAAATTTTCTATAGAAAATTTTTTGTCAAATAAAAAATTTTCTATAGAAAATTTTTTGTCAATAAAAAAATTTTCTATAGAAAATTTTTTGTCAAATAAAAAATTTTCTATAGAAAATTTTTTGTCAAATAAAAAATTTTCTATAGAAAATTTTTTGTCAAATAAAAAATTTTCTATAGAAAATTTTTTGTCAAATAAAAAATTTTCTATAGAAAATTTTTTGTCAAATAAAAAATTTTCTATAGAAAATTTTTTGTCAAATAAAAAATTTTCTATAGAAAATTTTTTGTCAAATAAAAAATTTTCTATAGAAAATTTTTTGTCAAAAATAAAATTTTCTATAGAAAATTTTTTGTCAAAAATAAAATTTTCTATAGCAAATGTTTGTCAAAAACAAAATTTTCTAAAGAAAAATTTTTGCAAAAACTAAATTTTCTATAGAAAATTTTTGTCAAAAACAAAATTTTCTATAGAAAATTTTTTATCAAAAACGAAATTTTCTGTAGGAAATTGTTTGTCTTATGCTTGGTCTTATTCTTTGTCTTAGTGTCTATGTCTTGGTCTGTGTCGTAGTCTTGTCAAAAACAAAATTGTTTATTAAAATTTTTTGTCAAAAACAAAATTTTCTATAGAAATTTTTTTGTCAAAAACGAAATTTTCTATAGAAATTTTTTTTCTTAGGCTTGGTCTTATTCTTTGTCTTAGTCTATGTCTTGGTCTGTGTCGTAGTCTATATCTTAGTCCATGTCTTAGTCTATGTCTGAGTCGTTTTCATTTTCCATGTCTGGGTCATATCTCAGTACATGTCTATGTGTTAGTATATGCCTTAGTCCATTTTGAATCTAAAGCAGTTGTTGGTATGTTTCATTTTGGCTGTAGACAAGACAGAAAATAAAAAATTTTCTATAGAAAATTTTTTGTCAAATTAAAAATATTCTATAGAAAATTTTTTGTCAAATTAAAAATATTCTATAGAAAATTTTTTGTCAAATAAAAAATTTTCTATAGAAAATTTTTTGTCAAATAAAAAATTTTCTATAGAAAATTTTTTGTCAAATAAAAAATTTTCTATAGAAAATTTTTTGTCAAATAAAAAATTTTCTATAGAAAATTTTTTGTCAAATAAAATATTTTCTAAAGAAAATTTTTTGTCAAATAAAAAATTTTCTATAGAAAATTTTTTGTCAAATAAAAAATTTTCTATAGAAAATTTTTTGTCAAATAAAAAATTTTCTATAGAAAATTTTTTGTCAAATAAAAAATTTTCTATAGAAAATTTTTTGTCAAATAAAAAATTTTCTATAGAAAATTTTTTGTCAAATAAAAAATTTTCTATAGAAAATTTTTTGTCAAATAAAAAATTTTCTATAGAAAATTTTTTGTCAAATAAAAAATTTTCTATAGAAAATTTTTTGTCAAATAAAAAATTTTCTATAGAAAATTTTTTGTCAAATAAAAAATTTTCTATAGAAAATTTTTTGTCAAATAAAAAATTTTCTATAGAAAATTTTTTGTCAAATAAAAAATTTTCTATAGAAAATTTTTTGTCAAATAAAAAATTTTCTATAGAAAATTTTTTGTCAAATAAAAAATTTTCTATAGAAAATTTTTTGTCGTATTTATTCAGTCCCTCAAATTATACATAATGTGAGGTTTTCGCTCTGTCTAGAATTAGGGATAATTCTCCTGATGAGATGGTCTAACCAACCATCGAAACGCGTCGAGGAAAGGTTTCCCCACCAACATTTTTTGGTTTTATCAAAAAACTATTTATTACAATAATAAATAATTGTAATAAATTGGGATTCTTAGTGCAATACACTACAGTAAAACTTTTTAATTAAATGTTTGATGTCCCAAATTTTGATAAACCTTTTTAATAAAAATTTTCTATAGAAAATTTTTTGTCAAATAAAAAATTTTCTATAGAAAATTTTTTGTCAAATAAAAAATTTTCTATAGAAAATTTGTGTCAAATAAAAAATTTTCTATAGAAAATTTTTTGTCAAATAAAAAATTTTCTATAGAAAATTTTTTGTCAAATAAAAAATTTTCTATAGAAAATTTTTTGTCAATAAAAAAATTTTCTATAGAAAATTTTTTGTCAAAAACAAAATTTTCTATAGAAAATTTTTTGTCAATAAAAAAATTTTTTATAGAAAATTTTTTGTCAAAAACAAAATTTTCTATAGAAAATTTTTTGTCAAATAAAAAATTTTCTATAGAAAATTTTTTGTCAAATAAAAAATTTTCTATAGAAAATTTTTTGTCAAATAAAAAATTTTCTATAGAAAATTTTTTGTCAGAAACAATATTTTCTATAGAAAATTTTTTTGTCAAATAAAAAATTTTCTATAGAAAATTTTTTGTCAAATAAAAAATTTTCTATAGAAAATTTTTTGTCAATAAAAAAATTTTCTATAGAAAATTTTTTGTCAAATAAAAAATTTTCTATAGAAAATTTTTTGTCAAATAAAAAATTTTCTATAGAAAATTTTTTGTCAAATAAAAAATTTTCTATAGAAAATTTTTTGTCAAATAAAAAATTTTCTATAGAAAATTTTTTGTCAAATAAAAAATTTTCTATAGAAAATTTTTTGTCAAATAAAAAATTTTCTATAGAAAATTTTTTGTCAAATAAAAAATTTTCTATAGAAAATTTTTTGTCAAAAATAAAATTTTCTATAGAAAATTTTTTGTCAAAAATAAAATTTTCTATAGCAAATGTTTGTCAAAAACAAAATTTTCTAAAGAAAAATTTTTGCAAAAACTAAATTTTCTATAGAAAATTTTTGTCAAAAACAAAATTTTCTATAGAAAATTTTTTATCAAAAACGAAATTTTCTGTAGGAAATTGTTTGTCTTATGCTTGGTCTTATTCTTTGTCTTAGTGTCTATGTCTTGGTCTGTGTCGTAGTCTTGTCAAAAACAAAATTGTTTATTAAAATTTTTTGTCAAAAACAAAATTTTCTATAGAAATTTTTTTGTCAAAAACGAAATTTTCTATAGAAATTTTTTTTCTTAGGCTTGGTCTTATTCTTTGTCTTAGTCTATGTCTTGGTCTGTGTCGTAGTCTATATCTTAGTCCATGTCTTAGTCTATGTCTGAGTCGTTTTCATTTTCCATGTCTGGGTCATATCTCAGTACATGTCTATGTGTTAGTATATGCCTTAGTCCATTTTGAATCTAAAGCAGTTGTTGGTATGTTTCATTTTGGCTGTAGACAAGACAGAAATGTTTTTAAAAAAACTTAATTGGAAGAAAAACAATTAAATATCTCGATAATGACAACATTTCAATCAAATCTCAAACACATTCCCAAACACCTCCATCCATCCAATTCAATTCAATTTTATTCTTTTCCTTTCTTTTGTTACTTCATGATCAATTAAATAGAAAAAATAAACACAATTTCTAAAAATAATAGAAAATTGTGCTCGAATATTTTCTTAAGTTTTTTGTTTAAATTTTATTTTCTTTTTGATTTAGTTGATAAACAATTGTACGAGTATTTGCTTATTTAAGTAGTTTCTGTCTGTCTGTCTATCAGTTTGCACGTCTATAGATACTTTTGTTCAATTTAGTCATATCTTAATATCGTTAGTAAGACAAATTTTCAAATTAAATAAAAATGTATTTTCTAAGATACTTTTTTCTATTGTTTTTGTGTGAAATGCATGAATGCAAAAAGTCATTTCTATCGATCTATTTACATCAGTCGAAGTAAATGTAAATGTAATTTGTATTGAAAAATAAATATTTTATTTGTGCTTAATTATATCTTTATGTTAATAAGACTTTATATTTAAATTTAGAGGAGGTGCGGGTAATGTGGTATATCAATTTCTTTTCAGATTGCCAATTTTTGTTCGATTTAACGTTCAGAATTATCATGCAAGTGGTTACCATCGTATCTTTTACTCATAAACTGCATATTTTTCTTAGTCGTTTTTTAGAGAATTTCAACAAATTTGTTTTTAATTTGAGAACAAAATTGAAAATTTCCAATTAAGCCCAAATTAATTGATTTTGGTTCACTCAAACGAGAAATATTTGTGAAAAACGAAAAAAGAAATAATAACAAAATATTTTATTAAGTATATAAAAAAATATGTTTCAACAACAACTTTTTGTCCTTTAATAATTTTTTGTCAGAAAATTTAAACACAACAAAAAATTTGTGCTTAAAACAAAATTTTTAATTGAAAAATTTATCACGAAAAAAAATATCTATAATTGTCTTAAAGTTAAATTTTCTTCAGAAAAGTTTTTGACAAAAACCAAATTTTCAAAAGAAAAGTTTTTGACAAAAACGAAATTTTCTGTAGAAAATTTTGCCTCATTCTCATAGAAAATTTTCTGTTAAAAAATAAAATTTATTTTTATAAAATAATTACTCTCAAAAACAAACAAGAAAAATTTGTCTTAAAAATTTTCTATAGAAAAATTTGTCTTAAAAATTTGTTATAGAAAAATTTGTCTTAAAAATTGTCTATAGAAAAATTTGTCTTAAAATTTTTCTATAGAAAAATTTGTCTTAAAAATTGTCTATAGAAAAAATTGCCTTAAAAAATTTCTATAGAAAATTTTGTCTTAAAAATTTTCTATAGAAAAATTTGTCTTAAAATTTTTCTATAGAAAAATTTGTCTTAAAATTTTTCTATAGAAAAATTTGTCTTAAAAATTTTCTATAGAAAAATTTGTCTTAAAAATTTTCTATAGAAAAATTTGTCTTAAAAATTTTCTGTAGAAAAATTTGTCTTAAAAATTTTCTGTAGAAAAATTTGTCTTAAAAATTTTCTATAGAAAAATTTGTCTTAAAAATTTTCTATAGAAAAATTTGTCTCAAAAAATTTCTTTAGAAGAATTTCTCCTAAAAATTTTTTATAGAAAAAATTTTCTTAAAAATTATCGATGAAAAAATTTGTCTTAAAAATTTTCTATCAAAAAATTTGTCTTAAAAATTTTCTATCGAAAAATTTGTCTTAAAAAATTTGTCTTAAAAATTTTCTATAGAAAAGTTTGTCTTAAAAACTTTCTATAGAAAAAATTTTCTTAAAAATATTCGATGCAAAAATTTATCTTAAAAGTTTTCAAAAGAAAAATTTGTCTTAAAAATTTTCTAAAGAAAAATTTGTCTTAAAAATGTTCTATTAAAAAATTTCACTCAAAAATTTTCTATAGAAAAATTTGTCTTAAAAATTTTTTATAGAAAATTTTTTGTCAAATAAAAAATTTTCTATAGAAAATTTTTTGTCAAATAAAAAATTTTCTATAGAAAATTTTTTGTCAAATAAAAAATTTTCTATAGAAAATTTTTTGTCAAATAAAAAATTTTCTATAGAAAATTTTTTGTCAAATAAAAAATTTTCTATAGAAAATTTTTTGTCAAATAAAAAATTTTCTATAGAAAATTTTTTGTCAAATAAAAAATTTTCTATAGAAAATTTTTTGTCAAATAAAAAATTTTCTATAGAAAATTTTTTGTCAAATAAAAAATTTTCTATAGAAAATTTTTTGTCAAATAAAAAATTTTCTATAGAAAATTTTTTGTCAAATAAAAAATTTTCTATAGAAAATTTTTTGTCAAATAAAAAATTTTCTATAGAAAATTTTTTGTCAAATAAAAAATTTTCTATAGAAAATTTTTTGTCAAATAAAAAATTTTCTATAGAAAATTTTTTGTCAAATAAAAAATTTTCTATAGAAAATTTTTTGTCAAATAAAAAATTTTCTATAGAAAATTTTTTGTCAAATAAAAAATTTTCTATAGAAAATTTTTTGTCAAATAAAAAATTTTCTATAGAAAATTTTTTGTCAAATAAAAAATTTTCTATAGAAAATTTTTTGTCAAATAAAAAATTTTCTATAGAAAATTTTTTGTCAAATAAAAAATTTTCTATAGAAAATTTTTTGTCAAATAAAAAATTTTCTATAGAAAATTTTTTGTCAAATAAAAAATTTTCTATAGAAAATTTTTTGTCAAATAAAAAATTTTCTATAGAAAATTTTTTGTCAAATAAAAAATTTTCTATAGAAAATTTTTTGTCAAATAAAAAATTTTCTATAGAAAATTTTTTGTCAAATAAAAAATTTTCTATAGAAAATTTTTTGTCAAATAAAAAATTTCTATAGAAAATTTTTTGCCCAAAAAAAAAAATTTCTATAGAAAATTTTTTGCAAAAAAAAAAATTTCTATAGAAAATTTTTTGCAAAAAAAAAAATTTCTATAGAAAATTTTTTGCCCAAAAAAAAAATTTCTATAGAAAATTTTTTGCAAAAAAAAAAAAAAATTCTCTCAATCTGTAGTTAAAGGTATATTTCGCTTATAAATGCGAAATTTCGTTTAGTTTTTTTTTTAATTTTTTCCAATATTTGTTTCAGTTAAATTATATTTAGCTTTGAGCTGTTTTAATGGTTATTTTCATTGGTTTGTTTGTGACGATGTCTGTCGTTTGATTATAGTTTCAAAAAAATAAAAACTTTGTAGCAAAATAACTAAATGGAAAATAAAAAACTGAAAGGTAAACGAATCAATAATATCGATTTCAAGTTGTTTTGCACATTTTGCATTTAAGCTAAAAAAATAATTATAATTACAAATTAGGGCGGTTCACAATTAGAAGCCATTAAGGGTAAAAGATGGAAGGAACAAGGATTATTTTAAGAATTGTTAAATTCTAAGTTATGAAATTTAATTTTAGTTAGAAATCAGAACTACCCTAATGTTTGAGTAAAAGGTTTATAAATGTGTTGCTACACATGCTTTAAAAATTTATATGTGCATGTATATGTATTGTTTGTTTGCGTATTTGTATTGTATTCAAACGGTTTTTAGTGCCAATTTAAAAAAAGAATTTGTAAACAATTTATTTATTTTTCAACAAGGCCCTCGAACTACTCGGGCTTACGCAGCATTTCGCCAGAGATTATATTTTTTTGAATTACTTTTCATTTTTATTTTTGCACACTTTTACGCTTTTCAATATTTGTCTAGACTTAGGGAAAAAATAAGTATTATATGTATATGTAGCAAAAAAAGGCACAATGTAAATAAGAACAAATGACTACTTTGCTAAATAAAAAAAGTTTGTATCACTAATGTTTTTTTACTTTTTATTCAACAAATATTTTACACATATGCTATTTTTTACTTCCATGTTAAATTTTTAATGCCTACTTACATATGTAAACAGTTGAAAAATTCGTTTGACTAATTTTTATATAAAAAGTTTGGTTTGGGACAAATTTGTCTGTATACATTTTTGTTTAAGACAATTTTAGAAAATTTTGTTTTTGCGACAAATTTTTCCATAGAAAATTTTGTTTTTGACAAATAATTTTCTATAGAAAATTTTGTTTTTGACAAAAAATTTTCTATAGAAAATTTTGTTTTTGACAAAAAATTTTCTATAGAAAATTTTGTTTTTGACAAAAAATTTTCTATAGAAAATTTTGTTTTTGACAAAAAATTTTCTATAGAAAATTTTGTTTTTGACAAAAAATTTTCTATAGAAAATTTTGTTTTTGACAAAAAATTTTCTATAGAAAATTTTGTTTTTGACAAAAAATTTTCTATAGAAAATTTTGTTTTTGACAAAAAATTTTCTATAGAAAATTTTGTTTTTGACAAAAAATTTTCTATAGAAAATTTTGTTTTTGACAAAAAATTTTCTATAGAAAATTTTGTTTTTGACAAAAAATTTTCTATAGAAATTTTTGTTTTTGACAAAAAATTTTCTATAGAAAATTTTGTTTTTGACAAAAAATTTTCTATAGAAAATTTTGTTTTTGACAAAAAATTTTCTATAGAAAATTTTGTTTTTGACAAAAAATTTTCTATAGAAAATTTTGCTTTTGACAAAAAATTTTCTATAGAAAATTTTGTTTTTGACAAAAAATTTTCTATAGAAAATTTTGTTTTTGACAAAAAATTTTCTATAGAAAAATTTGTTTTTGACAAAAAATTTTCTATAGAAAATTTTGTTTTTGACAAAAAATTTTCTATAGAAAATTTTGTTTTTGACAAAAAATTTTCTATAGAAAATTTTGTTTTGACAAAAAATTTTGTATAGAAAATTTTGTTTTTGACAAAAAATTTTCTATAGAAAATTTTGTTTTTGACAAAAAATTTTCTATAGAAAATTTTGTTTTTGACAAAAAATTTTCTATAGAAAATTTTGTTTTTGACAAAAAATTTTCTGTAGAAAATTTTGTTTTTAAGAGAAAATTTTCTATAGAAAATTTTGTTTTTAAGAGAAAATTTTCTATAGAAAATTTTGTTTTTAAGAGAAAATTTTCTATAGAAAATTTTGTTTTTAAGAGAAAATTTGGTTTTAAGAAAAATTTTTCTTTAGAAAATTTGGTTTTTGACAAAAATTTTTCTATAGAATTTTTTTTTTAATATTTTTCTATAGAAAATTTTGTTTTTTTAAAAAATTTTTTTCTATAGAAAATTTTGTTTTTTAAAAAATGTTTCTATAGAAAATCAAGTTTGGAACAAATTTTTTTTAGAATAGTTTGTTTTTGAAATAAATTTTTCTATAGAAAATTTTGTTTTTAAGACAAATTTTTTGTATAGAAAATTTTGTTTATTTTTTCTATAGAAAATTTTGTTTGGAAAAAACTTTTCTATAAAAAATTTTGTTTGGAACAAATTTTTCTGTTGAAACTTTTGTTTGAAAGATATTTTTCTATAGAAAATTTTCTTTGAAACAAGTTCTTCTATCGAACATTTTGTTTGGAATAAATTTTTTATAGAAAATTTAGTTTGGAACAAATTTTTCTATTGAAAATTTACTTTGGGAAAATTTGTTTATAGAAAATTTGCTTTGGGACAAAATTTTCTATAGAAAATTTTGTTTTTGACTAAATTTTTGCTTTAGATAATTTTGTTTTTGACAAAAAATTTTCTATAGAAAATTCTTCTTTAGAAAATTTTATTTGGAACAAATTTTTTTATACAAAATTTTGTTTGGGACAAATTTTTATGTAGAAAATTTTGTTTGGAACAAATTTTTCTTTAGAAAATTTTATTTGGAACAAATTTTTCTGTAGAAAATTTTGGTTGTGATAAATTTTTGTAAAGAAATTATAGCTTGCGGAAAATTTTTCTATAGAAAATTTTATTTGGAACAAATTTTTCTAGAGAAAATTTAGTTTGGGACAAATTTTTCTATAGAAAATTTTTTTTGGGACAAATTTTTCTATAGGAAATTTTGTTTGGGACAAATTTTTCTACAGGAAATTTTGTTTGGGACAAATTTTCCTATAGGAAATTTTGTTTGGGACAAATTTTTCTATAGAAAATTTTGTTTGGGACAAATTTGTCTATAGAAAATTTTGGTTGTGATAAATTTTTGTAAAAAAATTATAGTTTGCGACAAATTTTTCGATAGAAATTTTAGTTTGGAACAAATTTTTTATATAGAAAATTTTCTTTGGAACTAATTTTTCTATAGAAAATTTATTTTGGAACAAATTTTTTATATAGAAAATTTTGTTTGGAACAAATTTTTTATATAGAAAATTTTGTTTGGAACAAATTTTTTATATAGAAAATTTTGTTTGGAACAAATTTTTTATATAAAAAATTTTGTTGGGAACAAATTTTTCTATAAAAAATTTTGTTTGGAACAAATTTTTCTATAGAAAATTTTGTTTGGAACAAATTTTTCTATAGAAAATTTTGTGTGGAACAAATTTTTCTGTAGAAAATTTTGTGTGGAACAAATTTTTCTATAGAAAATTTTGTGTGGATCAAATTTTTCTATAGAAAATTTTGTTTGGAACAAATTTTTCTCTAGAGAATTTTGTTTGGAACAAATATTTCTGTAGAAAATTTTGTTTGGAACAAATTTTTCTAAAGAAAATTTTGTGTGGAACAAATTTTTCTATAGAAAATTTTGTTTAGAACAAATTTTTCTATAGAAAATTTTGTTTGGGACAAATTTTTCTATAGGAAGTTTTGTTTGGGACAAAGTTTTCTATAGAAAATTTTGTTTGGGACAAATTTTTCCTTAGAAAATTTTGTTTGGAACAAATTTTTCTCTAGAGAATTTTGTTTGGAACAAATTTTTCTATAGAAAATTTTGTGTGGAACAAATTTTTCTATATAAAATTTTGTTTGGAACAAATTTTTCTATATAAAATTTTGTTTGGAACAAATTTTTCTGTAGAAAATTTTGTTTGGAACAAATTTTTCTATAGAAAATTTTGTTTGGAACAAATTTTCTATAAAAAATTTTGTTTGGAGTAAATTTTTCAAGAGAAAAATTTAGTTTCATAAAAATTTTCTATAGAAGATTTAGGTTGGAACAAATTTTTCTATACAAAATTTAGACTGGGTCAAACGTTTCTATAGAAAATTTAGTTTAAGACAAATTTTTTATTTTAAAATTTAATTTGGGACAGTTTTTTGATTTATAAAATTTATATAGAGCTATTTTCTATAGAAAAATTATTTTTTATATTTTTTTTATTTGTCTAGACTGAATTTGTTTCCTAGGTAACCATTAAAGCCTACATGAATTTACATGAATATAAATTTAAGTTTCTTGGTAATTTTCATTTGTTCGGAAAGAAAAAACACGCCATAATGTTTTAAACTGTATTTAGGCCATGTTTTAAAACAAAGAAAAACCATCTCGAAAAAAAACGTGTGTATGTATGAAAGTATAAAAAATGCAGAGGTATTGTAAGTGTCACAATCTGAATACTTAGTCAAGAGTTATGAAAAGGAATAAACTATTGTGGAACCAAGCTAACATTTCAAACAACAAAAGACCCGACTAACCATTTCTCTTAAAATGTATTCCTCCCCCCATCTCCTTAAAATAACAAATTATAGGTTCTTTGCCATTAGTTTTTCCATTCATTTCTTTAGCTTCTTTACCCCTTTCCATTGCAGGCCTACCCTTTTACCATTTTATTGTTATTGTTGCTTTAGTTATAATTGCTATTGTTGTAGTTTATGGTAAATGTACTGCAACAACAACATCAATAACAACAGCAGCAGCAACATTTCCTCTACTAATTACCAAACAGCAAAAATGTTTCAAATCATACAAACAAACAACCAACCAACAAAGTCAAAGGAACGAACCAAACGAACCAACAAAACGAACTGTTGAATTAACAAAATGTGTCAAGTCAACATATGAGAATTTTAATGTTTCTTATTTTATGTGTCATTAAAGTTACAATTTTAATTTTTTTCATTTTCTGCTAGAACAACAAACAACCTTTAAAAATTCACAACCCAACCATCCAACGCAACCCAACGCCAAACTCTATTGCAAACAAACTCGAACCCCTTAAACAGAAATAATTCATTAGAGATGTTTTGTTTTTTGTTTTTAACCGACATTAACATTAACTTTAACTAGAGTTTAAGTTAAAAATTTAACTGCAAATTAGTTCATAAATATTCCTTGTAATTAATAAACAATTTTCTCCCGAAGGAAATGTTAATTTTCCTTTTATTGATAACAAAAATGTTTGAGTTCGAGTTTAAATCCCCAAAATAATTAACATTTTAATTGAATTTATAATGATTTGGTAATGAAATGATTTTTTCTTTTCTAAATTTAATTTTTAATTTAAGCCATTTCATTTGCATAAAGAGTGACACACACAAGGTACAGTGGCGTGAAACGTAGGAAAAACAGGTAAAAAACCTAAAAATTTATCCCAAAAAAAGTTTTCTAAAGAAAACTTTATCCCAACCAAATGTTTCTATAGAAAAGTTGTTCATATAAAAATTTTTCTATAGAAAACTTTTTCATACAAAAATTTTTCTATAGAAAACTTTTTGATACAAAAATTTTTCTATAGAAAACTTTTTGATACAAAAATTTTTCTATAGAAAACTTTTTGATACAAAAATTTTTCTATAGAAAACTTTTTGATACAAAAATTTTTCTATAGAAAACTTTTTGATACAAAAATTTTTCTATAGAAAACTTTTTGATACAAAAATTTTTCTATAGAAAACTTTTTGATACAAAAATTTTTCTATAGAAAACTTTTTGATACAAAAATTTTTCTATAGAAAACTTTTTGATACAAAAATTTTTCTATAGAAAACTTTTTGATACAAAAATTTTTCTATAGAAAACTTTTTGATACAAAAATTTTTCTATAGAAAACTTTTTGATACAAAAATTTTTCTATAGAAAACTTTTTGATACAAAAATTTTTCTATAGAAAACTTTTTGATACAAAAATTTTTCTATAGAAAACTTTTTGATACAAAAATTTTTCTATAGAAAACTTTTTGATACAAAAATTTTTCTATAGAAAACTTTTTGATACAAAAATTTTTCTATAGAAAACTTTTTGATACAAAAATTTTTCTATAGAAAACTTTTTGATACAAAAATTTTTCTATAGAAAACTTTTTGATACAAAAATTTTTCTATATTCTTTTTGATACAAAAATTTTTCTATAGAAAACTTTTTGATACAAAAATTTTTCTATAGAAAACTTTTTGATACAAAAATTTTTCTATAGAAAACTTTCTGATACAAAAATTTTTCTATAGAAAACTTTTTGATACAAAAATTTTTCTATAGAAAACTTTTTAGTACAAAAATTTTTCTATAGAAAACTTTTTAGTACAAAAATTTTTCTATAGAAAACTTTTTGATACAAAAATTTTTCTATAGAAAACTTTTTGATACAAAAATTTTTCTATAGAAAACTTTTTGATACAAAAATTTTTCTATAGAAAACTTTTTGATACAAAAATTTTTCTATAGAAAACTTTTTGATACAAAAATTTTTCTATAGAAAACTTTTTGATACAAAAATTTTTCTATAGAAAACTTTTTGATACAAAAATTTTTCTATAGAAAACTTTTTGATACAAAAATTTTTCTATAGAAAACTTTTTGATACAAAAATTTTTCTATAGAAAACTTTTTGATACAAAAATTTTTCTATATTCTTTTTGATACAAAAATTTTTCTATAGAAAACTTTTTGATACAAAAATTTTTCTATAGAAAACTTTTTGATACAAAAATTTTTCTATAGAAAACTTTTTGATACAAAAATTTTTCTATAGAAAACTTTTTGATACAAAAATTTTTCTATAGAAAACTTTTTAGTACAAAAATTTTTCTATAGAAAACTTTTTAGTACAAAAATTTTTCTATAGAAAACTTTTTGATACAAAAATTTTTCTATAGAAAACTTTTTGATACAAACATTTTTCTATAGAAAACTTTTTGATACAAAAATTTTTCTATAGAAAACTTTTTGATACAAAAATTTTTCTATAGAAAACTTTTTGATACAAAAATTTTTCTATAGAAAACTTTTTGATACAAAAATTTTTCTATAGAAAACTTTTTGATACAAAAATTTTTCTATAGAAAACTTTTTGATACAAAAATTTTTCTATAGAAAACTTTTTGATACAAAAATTTTTCTATAGAAAACTTTTTGATACAAAAATTTTTCTATAGAAAACTTTTTGATACAAAAATTTTTCTATAGAAAACTTTTTGATACAAAAATTTTTCTATAGAAAACTTTTTGATACAAAAATTTTTCTATAGAAAACTTTTTGATACAAAAATTTTTCTATAGAAAACTTTTTGATACAAAAATTTTTCTACAGAAAACTTTTTGATACAAAAATTTTTCTATAGAAAACTTTTTGATACAAAAATTTTTCTATAGAAAACTTTTTGATGCAAAAATTTTTCTATAGAAAACTTTTTGATACAAAAATTTTTCTATAGAAAACTTTTTGATACAAAAATTTTTCTATAGAAATTTTTTTGATACAAAAATTTTTCTATAGAAAACTTTTTGATGCAAAAATTGTTCTATAGAAAACTTTTTGATACAAAAATTTTTCTATAGAAAACTTTTTGATACAAAAATTTTTCTATAGAAAACTTTTTGATACAAAAATTTTTCTATAGAAAACTTTTTGATACAAAAATTTTTCTATAGAAAACTTTTTGATACAAAAATTTTTCTATAGAAAACTTTTTGATACAAAAATTTTTCTATAGAAAACTTTTTGATACAAAAATTTTTCTATAGAAAACTTTTTGATACAAAAATTTTTCTATAGAAAACTTTTTGATACAAAAATTTTTCTATAGAAAACTTTTTGATACAAAAATTTTTCTATAGAAAACTTTTTGATACAAAAATTTTTCTATAGAAAACTTTTTGGTACAAAAATTTTTCTATAGAAAACTTTTTGATACAAAAATTTTTCTATAGAAAACTTTTTGATACAAACATTTTTCTATAGAAAATATTTTGATACAAAAATTTTTCTATAGAAAACTTTTTGATACAAAAATTTTTCTATAGAAAACTTTTTGATACAAAAATTTTTTTATAGAAAACTTTTTGATACAAAAATTTTTCTATAGAAAACTTTTTGATACAAAAATTTTTCTAAAGAAAAATTTTTGATACAAAAATTTTTATAAAGAAAAATTTTTGATACAAAAATTTTTCTAAAGAAAAATTTTTGATACAAACATTTTTATAAAGAAAAATTTTTGATACAAAAATTTTTCTAAAGAAAAATTTTTGATACAAAAATTTTTCTAAAGAAAAATTTTTGATACAAAAATTTTTCTAAAAAGTTTTCTAAACAAAAATTTTTGATACAAAAATTTTTCTATAGAAAACTTTTTGATACAAAAATTTTTCTATAGAAAACTTTTTAGTACAAAAATTTTTCTATAGAAAACTTTTTAGTACAAAAATTTTTCTATAGAAAACTTTTTGATACAAAAATTTTTCTATAGAAAACTTTTTGATACAAAAATTTTTCTATAGAAAACTTTTTGATACAAAAATTTTTCTATAGAAAACTTTTTGATACAAACATTTTTCTATAGAAAATATTTTGATACAAAAATTTTTCTATAGAAAACTTTTTGATACAAAAATTTTTCTATAGAAAACTTTTTGATACAAAAATTTTTCTATAGAAAACTTTTTGATACAAAAATTTTTCTATAGAAAACTTTTTGATACAAAAATTTTTCTATAGAAAACTTTTTGATACAAAAATTTTTCTATAGAAAACTTTTTAGTACAAAAATTTTTCTATAGAAATCTTTTTAGTACAAAAATTTTTCTATAGAAAACTTTTTGATACAAAAATTTTTCTATAGAAAACTTTTTGATACAAACATTTTTCTATAGAAAACTTTTTGATACAAAAATTTTTCTATAGAAAACTTTTTGATACAAAAATTTTTCTATAGAAAACTTTTTGATACAAAAATTTTTCTATAGAAAACTTTTTAGTACAAAAATTTTTCTATAGAAAACTTTTTAGTACAAAAATTTTTCTATAGAAAACTTTTTGATACAAAAATTTTTCTATAGAAAACTTTTTGATACAAACATTTTTCTATAGAAAACTTTTTGATACAAAAATTTTTCTATAGAAAACTTTTTGATACAAAAATTTTTCTATAGAAAACTTTTTGATACAAAAATTTTTCTATAGAAAACTTTTTGATACAAAAATTTTTCTATAGAAAACTTTTTGATACAAAAATTTTTCTATAGAAAACTTTTTGATACAAAAATTTTTCTATAGAAAACTTTTTGATACAAAAATTTTTCTATAGAAAACTTTTTGATACAAAAATTTTTCTATAGAAAACTTTTTGATACAAAAATTTTTCTATAGAAAACTTTTTGATACAAAAATTTTTCTATAGAAAACTTTTTGATACAAAAATTTTTCTATAGAAAACTTTTTGATACAAAAATTTTTCTATAGAAAACTTTTTGATACAAAAATTTTTCTATAGAAAACTTTTTGATGCAAAAATTTTTCTATAGAAAACTTTTTGATACAAAAATTTTTCTATAGAAAACTTTTTGATACAAAAATTTTTCTATAGAAAACTTTTTGATACAAAAATTTTTCTATAGAAAACTTTTTGATGCAAAAATTGTTCTATAGAAAACTTTTTGATACAAAAATTTTTCTATAGAAAACTTTTTGATACAAAAATTTTTCTATAGAAAACTTTTTGATACAAAAATTTTTCTATAGAAAACTTTTTGATACAAAAATTTTTCTATAGAAAACTTTTTGATACAAAAATTTTTCTATAGAAAACTTTTTGATACAAAAATTTTTCTATAGAAAACTTTTTGATACAAAAATTTTTCTATAGAAAACTTTTTGATACAAAAATTTTTCTATAGAAAACTTTTTGATACAAAAATTTTTCTATAGAAAACTTTTTGGTACAAAAATTTTTCTATAGAAAACTTTTTGATACAAAAATTTTTCTATAGAAAACTTTTTGATACAAACATTTTTCTATAGAAAATATTTTGATACAAAAATTTTTCTATAGAAAACTTTTTGATACAAAAATTTTTCTATAGAAAACTTTTTGATACAAAAATTTTTTTATAGAAAACTTTTTGATACAAAAATTTTTCTATAGAAAACTTTTTGATACAAAAATTTTTCTAAAGAAAAATTTTTGATACAAAAATTTTTATAAAGAAAAATTTTTGATACAAAAATTTTTCTAAAAAGTTTTCTAAACAAAAATTTTTTATACAAAAATTTTTCTATAGAAAACTTTTTGATACAAAAATTTTTCTATAGAAAACTTTTTAGTACAAAAATTTTTCTATAGAAAACTTTTTAGTACAAAAATTTTTCTATAGAAAACTTTTTGATACAAAAATTTTTCTATAGAAAACTTTTTGATACAAAAATTTTTCTATAGAAAACTTTTTGATACAAAAATTTTTCTATAGAAAACTTTTTGATACAAACATTTTTCTATAGAAAATATTTTGATACAAAAATTTTTCTATAGAAAACTTTTTGATACAAAAATTTTTCTATAGAAAACTTTTTGATACAAAAATTTTTCTATAGAAAACTTTTTGATACAAAAATTTTTCTATAGAAAACTTTTTGATACAAAAATTTTTCTATAGAAAACTTTTTGATACAAAAATTTTTCTATAGAAAACTTTTTGATACAAAAATTTTTCTATAGAAAACTTTTTAGTACAAAAATTTTTCTATAGAAAACTTTTTAGTACAAAAATTTTTCTATAGAAAACTTTTTGATACAAAAATTTTTCTATAGAAAACTTTTTGATACAAACATTTTTCTATAGAAAACTTTTTGATACAAAAATTTTTCTATAGAAAACTTTTTGATACAAAAATTTTTCTATAGAAAACTTTTTGATACAAAAATTTTTCTATAGAAAACTTTTTGATACAAAAATTTTTCTATAGAAAACTTTTTAGTACAAAAATTTTTCTATAGAAAACTTTTTAGTACAAAAATTTTTCTATAGAAAACTTTTTGATACAAAAATTTTTCTATAGAAAACTTTTTGATACAAACATTTTTCTATAGAAAATATTTTGATACAAAAATTTTTCTATAGAAAACTTTTTGATACAAAAATTTTTCTAAAGAAAAATTTTTGATACAAAAATTTTTCTAAAGAAAAATTATTGATACAAAAATTTTTCTAAAAAGTTTTCTAAACAAAAATTTTTGATACAAAAATTTTTCTATAGAAAATTTTTTGATACAAAAATTTTTCTAAAGAAACATTTTTGATACAAAAATTTTTCTATAGAAAATTTTTTGATACAAAAATTTTTCTATAGAAAATTTTTTCACACAAAAATTTTTCTATAGAAAATTTTTTTATACAAAAGTTTTTCTATCAAAAATTTTTTTATACAAAAAAATTTTTCTATAGAAAATTTGTTGATACAAAAAAATTTTTCTATAGAAAAAAAAAATTAAGTTTTCTATAGAAAATTTTGTCCCAAATTAAGTTTTCTTTAGAAAACTTTGTCCCAAATTAAGTTTTCTTTAGAAAACTTTGTCCCAAATTAAGTTTTCTTAAGAAAACATTGTCCCAAATTAAGTTTTCTATAGAAAACTTTATCCCAAATTAAGTTTTCTATAGAAAACTTTGTCTAAAATTAAGTTTTCTATAGAAAACTTTTTCCCAAATTAAGTTTTCTATAGAAAACTTTGTCGTAAATTATGTTTTCTATAGATAACTTTGTCCCGAACCAAGTTTTCTATAGAAAACTTTGTCCCGAACCAAGTTTTCTATAGAAAACTTTGTCCCAAATTAAGTTTTCTATAGAAAACTTTGTCTAAAATTAAGTTTTCTATAGAAAACTTTGTCCCAAATTAGGTTTTCTGTAGAAAACTGTGTCCCAAATTAAGTTTTCTATGGAAAACTTTGCCCAAATTAAGTTTTCTATAGAAAACTTTTTCCCAAATTAAGTTTTCTATAGAAAACTTTGTCCTAAATTATATTTTCTATAGAAAACTTTGTCCCGAACCAAGTTTTCTATAGAAAACTTTGTCCCAAATTAAGTTTTCTATAGAAAACTTTAACCCATATTAAGTTTTCTATAGAAAACTTGGTCCCAAATTAAGTTTTCTATAGACAACTTTGTCCCAAATTAAGTTTTCTATAGAAAACTTTGTCCCATATTAAGTTTTCTATAGAAAACTTGGTCCCAAATTAAATTTTCTATAGAAAACTTTGTCCCAAATTAAGTTTTCTATAGAAAACTTTGTCCCAAATTAAGTTTTCTATAGAAAACTTTGTCCCAAATTAAGTTTTCTATAGAAAACTTTGTTCCAAATTAAGTTTTCTATAGAAAACTTTGTCACAAATTAAGTTTTCTATAGAAAACTTTGTTCCACAGAAACTTTTCTATATAAAAGTTTGACCCAAAAGATGTTTTGTATAGAAAACTTTGTAAACGATTTAAGTTTTCTATAAAAAACTTTGTCCCAAAATGTAGTTTTATTTATAATAATTTGACCCAAATATATTTTTTCTGTAAAATTCTGCGAATATTGAATTCTCCTAACTATTTAATATTTTTCAATTAGTTTTGAGTAGTTGTTAGTGATTTTTTTTTATATTATATCACAACGAATTACTCTTTTTCAATCTTCCGTCCATACATGCAACACCTTTTATTGACTTGTAACTTTTTGTTTATTCATGATGGATTTTCATGCAACAAAAAGAAAAACTTTTCTTATATAAAATCTCTTAACACTAAATCTCGAATAACGAAAGTAAAAAAAGTTTGGGGGAAATTTGTTGAAATGTTTTTTTTGTTTGAATTGCATCTACGTCCGATTTCAAAACAAACATTAAAATTAAATTTTTATAGTATTTTTCAAGTTTTATTGCCAGAAAACGAAACTAATTTAATTTCTTCTGCTTCATTACTTTAACAATTTCCCATTTCTTGAAGAGCACTTTAACTTTTATGCTTCGTATAATTTTAGACAAAAAACAAAAACTGAAATTGAAAATTAAAGTTTGTACACATTTTTCGCAATATTCTATTGTGGACTATTATTTTCGTTGGTAGTATTTTTCAGAAGAATTTCATAGACAACAATTACGTATATTCTTTTTTTGAGTTTTGACCTTTTAGCCGGACATGAGATTTAATTGCCTTCTATTTCTTGGAAATTTCCTTCTTGTTCTCCTTTTGCTGATAAGGACCTTTAAAACTAGAAGGAGTTGTTGTATAAAAGTTTTCATTCTCTCTTTTTATTTGGTTTTTTGTGAAATAAATGCAAATATAATTATAAGTTTACCATAAGTTCTACCAAGAATCTATTAAATGAAAAAGTTTAATTTAATAACTATAATTTAGTTGGACATAAGAAAAAATTGACATGAAGAAAGATAAAGACCCTAGACCGGTTCTATTCCCAGGCAAATGTGCAATGTCTTTTGTCCATCCCCTGATCAAAAAATGTTTGATTTAAGGATATGATATCCAAAATAAGCTACAAGCGAAGGCTATATTATATAAAGATGTTGCACTTTTATATATTTATTTGCCGTATGGTCTTTTCGATAAGTCCCACCGCCTTTACTTTAAATCGGAAACAACTATGGAGACGATTATTTAATCAAAGAAAGGTAAGGCACATACACGTGCTCATGAAATATATGTTTGTTTGTAGAGTCTTTGCTACAAGTTTATCAAAAAGCTCAAAAATCTTAATAAAAGACAGATGGCTCTAGATAAATACAGGTGGGTCTACTCGACTGTATCTGTACCACTGTTGCCAACATTTTTTTGTGGAACCGGTCTACTGGACATGTACACACAATAATTGACCATAATTTACTATGCACAGGGGAAAGAAATTATTAAGTGGAAGCAATTTCTGGAAAATGGCAGAAATTTTCTTTACAACAATTTTTTATACCCAAAAGTTTTTGCGAAATCTTATCCTTAGGAAAAAAAAAAACAAAAAAATTGTATATTAGAAAAATTCATACTTAATAATTTATATTAAAAAATTTTTATTGTAAACAATTTTCTGTAAAAAAATTTTGAACGAAAAACTTTCTATAAAAACTTTTTTAAAGAAAAAAATTTCTAGAGAATATTTTCTATAGAAATTTTTTAACCAAATGTTTTTTTAAAACATTTTTTAATAAAAGTTTCAAAAAATTTTCTAAAGAAAAATTTTTGTATCAAAAATTTTCAAAAAAAAATTTTTGTATTAAAAATTTTCTAAAGAAAAATTTTTGTATTAAAAAATTTTTTAAAGAAAAATTTTTGTATCAAAAATTTTCTAAAGAAAAATTTTTGTATCAAAAATTTTCTAAAGAAAAATTTTTGCATCAAAAATTTTCTAAAGAAAAATTTTTGCATCAAAAATTTTCTAAAGAAAAATTTTTGTATCAAAAAATTTTCTATAGAAAAATTTTTTGTATCAAAAAATTTTCTATAGAAAAATTTTTTGTATCAAAAAATTTTCTATAGAAAAATTTTTTGTATCAAAAAATTTTCTATAGAAAAATTTTTTGTATCAAAAAATTTTCTATAGAAAAATTTTTTGTATCAAAAAATTTTCTATAGAAAAATTTTTTGTATCAAAAAATTTTCTATAGAAAAATTTTTTGTATCAAAAAATTTTCTATAGAAAAATTTTTTGTATCAAAAAATTTTCTATAGAAAAATTTTTTGTATCAAAAAATTTTCTATAGAAAAATTTTTTGTATCAAAAAATTTTCTATAGAAAAATTTTTTGTATCAAAAAATTTTCTATAGAAAAATTTTTTGTATCAAAAAATTTTCTATAGAAAAATTTTTTGTATCAAAAAATTTTCTATAGAAAAATTTTTTGTATCAAAAAATTTTCTATAGAAAAATTTTTTGTATCAAAAAATTTTCTATAGAAAAATTTTTTGTATCAAAAAATTTTCTATAGAAAAATTTTTTGTATCAAAAAATTTTCTATAGAAAAATTTTTTGTATCAAAAAATTTTCTATAGAAAAATTTTTTGTATCAAAAAATTTTCTATAGAAAAATTTTTTGTATCAAAAAATTTTCTATAGAAAAATTTTTTGTATCAAAAAATTTTCTATAGAAAAATTTTTTGTATCAAAAAATTTTCTATAGTAAAATTTTTTGTATCAAAAAATTTTCTATAGAAAAATTTTTTGTATCAAAAAATTTTCTATAGAAAAATTTTTTGTATCAAAAAATTTTCTATAGAAAAATTTTTTGTATCAAAAAATTTTCTATAGAAAAATTTTTTGTATCAAAAAATTTTCTATAGAAAAAGTTTTTGTATCAAAAAATTTTCTATAGAAAAAGTTTTTTTATCATAAAATTTTCTATAGAAAAATTTTTTGTATCAAAAAATTTTCTATAGAAAAATTTTTTGTATCAAAAAATTTTCTATAGAAAAAGTTTTTGTATCAAAAAATTTTCTATAGAAAAGTTTTTTTATCATAAAATTTTCTATAGAAAAATTTTTTGTATCAAAAAATTTTCTATAGAAAAATTTTTTGTATCAAAAAATTTTCTATAGAAAAATTTTTTGTATCAAAAAATTTTCTATAGAAAAATTTTTTGTATCAAAAAATTTTCTATAGAAAAATTTTTTGTATCAAAAAATTTTCTATAGAAAAATTTTTTGTATCAAAAAATTTTCTATAGAAAAATTTTTTGTATCAAAAAATTTTCTATAGAAAAATTTTTTGTATCAAAAAATTTTCTATAGAAAAATTTTTTGTATCAAAAAATTTTCTATAGAAAAATTTTTTGTATCAAAAAATTTTCTATAGAAAAATTTTTTGTATCAAAAAATTTTCTATAGAAAAATTTTTTGTATCAAAAAATTTTCTATAGAAAAATTTTTTGTATCAAAAAATTTTCTATAGAAAAATTTTTTGTATCAAAAAATTTTCTATAGAAAAATTTTTTGTATCAAAAAATTTTCTATAGAAAAATTTTTTGTATCAAAAAATTTTCTATAGAAAAATTTTTTGTATCAAAAAATTTTCTATAGAAAAATTTTTTGTATCAAAAAATTTTCTATAGAAAAATTTTTTGTATCAAAAAATTTTCTATAGAAAAATTTTTTGTATCAAAAAATTTTCTATAGAAAAATTTTTTGTATCAAAAAATTTTCTATAGAAAAATTTTTTGTATCAAAAAATTTTCTATAGAAAAATTTTTTGTATCAAAAAATTTTCTATAGAAAAATTTTTTGTATCAAAAAATTTTCTATAGAAAAATTTTTTGTATCAAAAAATTTTCTATAGAAAAATTTTTTGTATCAAAAAATTTTCTATAGAAAAATTTTTTGTATCAAAAAATTTTCTATAGAAAAATTTTTTGTATCAAAAAATTTTCTATAGAAAAATTTTTTGTATCAAAAAATTTTCTATAGAAAAATTTTTTGTATCAAAAAATTTTCTATAGTAAAATTTTTTGTATCAAAAAATTTTCTATAGAAAAATTTTTTGTATCAAAAAATTTTCTATAGAAAAATTTTTTGTATCAAAAAATTTTCTATAGAAAAATTTTTTGTATCAAAAAATTTTCTATAGAAAAATTTTTTGTATCAAAAAATTTTCTATAGAAAAAGTTTTTGTATCAAAAAATTTTCTATAGAAAAAGTTTTTTTATCATAAAATTTTCTATAGAAAAATTTTTTGTATCAAAAAATTTTCTATAGAAAAATTTTTTGTATCAAAAAATTTTCTATAGAAAAAGTTTTTGTATCAAAAAATTTTCTATAGAAAAGTTTTTTTATCATAAAATTTTCTATAGAAAAATTTTTTGTATCAAAAAATTTTCTATAGAAAAATTTTTTGTATCAAAAAATTTTCTATAGAAAAATTTTTTGTATCAAAAAATTTTCTATAGAAAAATTTTTTGTATCAAAAAATTTTCTATAGAAAAATTTTTTGTATCAAAAAATTTTCTATAGAAAAATTTTTTGTATCAAAAAATTTTCTATAGAAAAATTTTTTGTATCAAAAAATTTTCTATAGAAAAATTTTTTGTATCAAAAAATTTTCTATAGAAAAATTTTTTGTATCAAAAAATTTTCTATAGAAAAATTTTTTGTATCAAAAAATTTTCTATAGAAAAATTTTTTGTATCAAAAAATTTTCTATAGAAAAATTTTTTGTATCAAAAAATTTTCTATAGAAAAATTTTTTGTATCAAAAAATTTTCTATAGAAAAATTTTTTGTATCAAAAAATTTTCTATAGAAAAGTTTTTTGTATCAAAAAATTTTCTATAGAAAAATTTTTTGTATCAAAAAATTTTCTATAGAAAAATTTTTTGTATCAAAAAATTTTCTATAGAAAAATTTTTTGTATCAAAAAATTTTCTATAGAAAAATTTTTTGTATCAAAAAATTTTCTATAGAAAAATTTTTTGTATCAAAAAATTTTCTATAGAAAAATTTTTTGTGTCAAAAAATTTTCTATAGAAAAATTTTTTGTATCAAAAAATTTTCTATAGAAAAATTTTTTGTATCAAAAAATTTTCTATAGAAAAATTTTTTGTATCAAAAAATTTTCTATAGAAAAATTTTTTGTATCAAAAAATTTTCTATAGAAAAATTTTTTGTATCAAAAAATTTTCTATAGAAAAATTTTTTGTATCAAAAAAATTTCTATAGAAAAATTTTTTGTATCAAAAAATTTTCTATAGAAAAATTTTTTGTATCAAAAAATTTTCTATAGAAAAATTTTTTGTATCAAAAAATTTTCTATAGAAAAATTTTTTGTATCAAAAAATTTTCTATAGAAAAATTTTTTGTATCAAAAAATTTTCTATAGAAAAATTTTTTGTATCAAAAAATTTTCTATAGAAAAATTTTTTGTATCAAAAAATTTTCTATAGAAAAATTTTTTGTATCAAAAAATTTTTTGTAGAAAAATGTTTTGTATCAAAAAATTTTCTATAGAAAAATTTTTGTATCAAAAAATTTTCTATAGAAAATATTTTTTAACAAAAAATTTTCTATAGAAAATATTTTTTAACAAAAAATTTTCTATAGAAAATATTTTTTAACAAAAAATTTTCTATAGAAAATATTTTTTAACAAAAAATTTTCTATAGAAAATATTTTTTAACAGAAAATATTTTTTAACAAAAAATTTTCAATAGAAAATATTTTTTAACAAAAAATTTTCTATAGAAAATATTTTTTAACAAAAAATTTTCTATAGAAAATATTTTTTAACAAAAAATTTTCTATAGAAAATATTTTTTAACAAAAAATTTTCAATAGAAAATATTTTTTAACAAAAAATTTTCTATAGAAAATATTTTTTAACAAAAAATTTTCTATAGAAAATATTTTTTAACAAAAAATTTTCTATAGAAAATATTTTTTAACAAAAAATTTTCTACAGAAAATATTTTTTAACAAAAAATTTTCTATAGAAAATATTTTTTAACAAAAAATTTTCTTTAGAAAAATTTTTTTAACTAAAATTTTTTTTCTAAATTTCTGTTGCTTTTCGCACGGATTTTCTCTTATGCATAAAAGCATTTAAAATTTATTTTTAAACCTTTTAGCAAAAGTTTTGCAATTTGTAATTCATTTGCTTTCGCTTTTTAATTGCTATCGTATGTTATTTTTTAATTTTTTTGTTAAATATTTAGAATAATATTCAGTGATTACATGCTTTTAGTTATTATCGATTTTTGTTTCCGTTTCCTTCTTTTGGCCCTTCTTTTCTCTTGTACATTTTTTCATTTATTCATGTTTTCGGGTGATTTTAATCTTTAAACGTTTAATTATTTAATGAAAAGAAATCCTTTCTCTAAATGTTTGTACACGAAATTAAATAAAAGGAAAAAGAAGTTAATTAAACAAAATTCCCATTAATGAGTTGCCACAACTGCAAAAATTTATTTAATATTTTTTTTCGTATAATTTGTTGAGATTTGTTATATTTTTGTTTCACAAAACAATGAATAAATAATAAATTCATAATTGCAAATATTTGTATAAATAGAAATAAATTGTTAGTTTTTCACAATGAACTTTTTATTGCTAATTATAATTGAATGAATGAAAAAATCTCTTCAGAAAATTAACATTAGTCATCAGTATTGTTTTAGTTTTTATAATAAATCTTGCAAAAAAAATGTTAAATATACTGTAGTCATGTCAATTCTATTCATTAAGAAGGGTCTTTTTATGGAAATTATAATAAAAAGGGTACAAATGGCTTACAGGGGGTAAGAACGGGTAAAATTGATAACACGTTTCAACTTGCTCTAACTACAACTTTAACATTTTCCTATAGAATATTTTTCTAAATGAAAATTTTTAGTATAAAAATTTTCTATTAAAAATTTTTATATAAAAATTTTTCTATAGAAAATTTTTTCATACAAAAAAATTTTTCTATAGAAAATTTTTTCATACAAAAAAATTTTTCTATAGAAAATTTTTTGATATAAAAAATTTTTCTATAGAAAATTTTTTCATACAAAAAAATTTTTCTATAGAAAATTTTTTGATACAAAAAATTTTTCTATAGAAAATTTTTTGATACAAAAAATTTTTCTATAGAAAATTTTTTGATACAAAAAAATTTTCTATAGAAAATTTTTTGATACAAAAAATTTTTGTATAGAAAATTTTTTGATACAAAAAATTTTTGTATAGAAAATTTTTTGATACAAAAAATTTTTCTATAGAAAATTTTTTGATACAAAAAATTTTTCTATAGGAAATTTTTGGATACAAAAAATTTTTCTATAGAAAATTTTTTGATACAAAAAATTTTTCTATAGAAAATTTTTCGATATAAAAAAATTTTTCTACAGAAAATTTTTTGATACAAAAAATTTTTCTATAGAAAATTTTTTGATACAAAAAATTTTTTTTCTATAGAAAATTTTTTGATACAAAAAATTTTTTTTCTATAGAAAATTTTTTGATACAAAAAATTTTTTTTCTATAGAAATTTTTTTGATACAAAAAATTTTTCTATAGAAAATTTTTTGATACAAAAAATTTTTCTATAGAAAATTTTTTGATACAAAAAATTTTTCTATAGAAAATTTTTTGATACAAAACATTTTTCTATAGAAAATTTTTCGATATAAAAAAATTTTTTATAGAAAATTTTTTGATACAAAAAAATTTTTCTATAGAAAATTTTTTGATACAAAAAATTTTTCTATAGAAAATATTTTGATACAAAAAATGTTTCTATAGAAAATGTTTTGATACAAAAAATTTTTCTATAGAAAATTTTTTGATACAAAAGTTTTTTTCTATAGAAAATTTTTTGATACAAAAAAATTTTTTTCTATAGAAAATTTTTTGATACAAAAAAATTTTTTTCTATAGAAAATTTTTTGATACAAAAAATTTTTTTTCTATAGAAAATTTTTTGATACAAAATATTTTTTTTTCTATAGAAAATTTTTTGATACAAAAAATTTTTCTATAGATACAAAAAATTTTTCTATAGAAAATTTTTTGATACAAAAAATTTTTCTATAGAAAATTTTTTGATACAAAAAATTTTTTTTCTATAGCAAATTTTTTGATACAAAAAATTTTTTTTCTATAGAAAATTTTTTGATACAAAAAATTTTTTTTCTATAGAAAATTTTTTGATACAAAAAATTTTTTTTCTATAGAAAATTTTTTGATACAAAAAATTTTTTTTCTATAGAAAATTTTTTGATACAAAAAATTTTTTTTCTATAGAAAATTTTTTGATACAAAAAATTTTTTTTCTATAGAAAATTTTTTGATACAAAAAATTTTTTTTCTATAGAAAATTTTTTGATACAAAAAATGTTTTTTCTATAGAAAATTTTTTGATACAAAAAATGTTTTTTCTATAGAAAATTTTTTGATACAAAAAATGTTTTTTCTATAGAAAATTTTTTGATACAAAAAATTTTTTTTCTATAGAAAATTTTTTGATACAAAAAATTGTTTTTCTATAGAAAATTTTTTGATACAAAAAATTTTTTTTTATAGAAAATTTGTTGATACAAAAAATTTTTTTCTATAGAAAATTTTTTGATACAAAATTTTTTTTTCTATAGAAAATTTTTTGATACAAAAAATTTTTTTTCTATAGAAAATTTTTTGATACAAAACATTTTTTTTCTATAGAAAATTTTTTGATACAAAAAATTTTTTTTTTATAGAAAATTTTTTGATACAAAAAATTTTTTTTCTATAGAAAATTTTTTGATACAAAAAAATTTTTTTCTATAGAAAATTTTTTGATACAAAAAATTTTTTTTCTATAGAAAATTTTTTGATACAAAAAATTTTTTATCTATAGAAAATTTTTTGATACAAAAAATTTTTTTACTATAGAAAATTTTTTGATACAAAAAATTTTTCTATAGAAAATTTTTTGATACAAAAAATTTTTCTATAGAAAATTTTTTGATACAAAAAATTTTTCTATAGAAAATTTTTTGATATAAAAAATTTTTCTATAGAAAATTTTTTGATACAAAAAATTTTTCTATAGAAAATTTTTTGATACAAAAAATTTTTCTATAGAAAATTTTTTGATACAAACAATTTTTTTTCTATAGAAAATTTTTTGATACAAACAATTTTTTTTCTATAGAAAATTTTTTGATACAAAAATTTTTTTTTTTTTCTATAGAAAATTTTTTGATACAAAAAATTTTTCTATAGAAAATTTTTTAATACAAAAAATTTTTCTATAGAAAATTTTTTGATACAAAAAATTTTTCTATAGAAAATTTTTTGATACATAAATTTTTTTTCTATAGAAAATTTTTTGATACAAAAAATTTTTTTTCTATAGAAGATTTTTTGATACAAAAAATTTTTCTATAGAAAATTTTTTGAAACAAAAAATTTTTCTATAGAAAATTTTTTGATACAAAAAATTTTTGTATAGAAAATTTTTTGATACAAAAAATTTTTCTATAGAAAATTTTTTGATACAAAAAATTTTTCTATAGAAAATTTTTTGATACAAAAAATTTTTTTATAGAAAATTTTTTGATACAAAAAATTTTTTTTCTATAGAAAATTTTTTGATACAAAAATTTTTTTTTCTATAGAAAATTTTTTTCTATAGAAAATTTTTTGATACAAAAAAATTTTTTTCTATAGAAAATTTTTTGATACAAACAATTTTTTTTCTATAGAAAATTTTTTGATACAAAAAATTTTTTTTCTATAGAAATTTTTTGATACAAAAAATTTTTTTTCTATAGAAAATAATCTATAGAAAATTTTT
>OW121744.1:16211976-16245193 GCA_933228675.1 Stomorhina lunata
AAAATAGAAAGAGTCCAAAAAAAGTTCGATTAGCGGTAAATTTTTATTTTCCTTTAATTGCTATTCCTATGTCGCGTTCTCGCACGTAAAACATCATTTGTTGTCGCCACTTTGCGGGCTTTGCATATAAGCTTCTTCAAATTTTAATTTAAATCAAAATCCGTGACCTTGATCTTATTACAAAGTTTCGTTACATTATAATCACTAAAACATTTTTTTTCGATAATCAAAGTTTGTCGCGTTATCGACCGTAAGTGCAATTGTTTACAGATGTATTTTTTTTACTATATTATATTATGGCAATTTTGAAAATATATTTTTGTTCTCTGACGGAAGTAGTTCCCAATTCAAAAATAAATACATAATTCATAGTTTGCCTAATTTTTTTACTGAATTTGGTTGCAAACTAATTGAATGGAATTATTTCGCAACGTCACATGGAAAAGGTGCAGTAGATGGAGTTGGAGCCGTTATTAAAAGAAAAATTTGGCAACTCACAAAAACACAAAATATTAATTTAAAAGATGCATTTTCCTTCTTCAAATGTGGACAAGAGCACATTATTGGCGTAAAACTAATGTATGTTGGCGTTGATAAAATAAAACAGACTTCAACATCTTTGGATAAACAATGGAAGGACTTACGAAGTATTCCCCACATCCGAAATTTGCATTCCATCAGTTGTGACGAAAATTTGCAATTAAAGGCATCATATACAGCATATTCTGTAAAGCACAATATTTTCTAATTTCATTCCATTCACTTATTCTTATTATTATATATTATTATTAGTGTTAACCTTAGGTATAAGGAATAAAATAAAATTTCATAAGCTCTAGTTTTATGTAACTAGTGCAATATTTTACAAAAATTATTGCAACTAACCGTTATAACAAACGTGACGGAAAAAAATGTCGCGTTATAAATGTCGCGTTATAAATCATACTTAAGCATAAAACTTATGATTCCATAGGACTTTTTTAAAAAAACTGGTATTGACTGATAGCTACATTCATCCATTCTTACATACAATTGAAATCTTTGAAATATATTCTTGCATTTCGCAGATATTTTCATTTTTCTAAATGAAGTCGTAAATGAGTTCCATTTTTTGTCGCGTTATCGATCAAATGTTTATTGCTAATATATTGAAATCTCGAAATTGAATGAAACTGTCTTTTGTATCTTATATAGTACTAATTAAGATCTATCAAAAAATAAAAAAAAAATTAATTAAAAAAAAATTTTCCTATTTTTTATTGCACTTCAAAGTTGTACGAATGTCGCGTTCGCGACCAGGGAAATACCCATATAGCAACAATGACAGCAACAACAACAAAAAATAAACAATAGAGTAATAAAAACACAAGAGGAAGAAAATTGTGATGATGTAAAAAAACACACCCATTCCTTAATAAAGGTTGATACTACAAGGATATTAGTAACAGTAAGCGACTCATACACACCCACACATGTTGGAAAGACACACACACGTACAGAGAAATAGATTTACTAGGGAAAAATAAATTGTTACGGGGCCTTTTAACGAATATGGTCTTATAGGTTTAGATGCAAACATGACCTTACCATTTAGCTTCTAGGTCTAGATTTGGTATACAACAAAAGTGGGTCACTTGACAAGTGTTGACCTTTGAAATGAACTACAGAAGTATGAAATTTAGGCAAATTTCTTTTGGAAGTCCTTCAAATGAATTAGTTTTAGAAGGTCTGAATAAAGTCCTTAAAAGAAGCCATATCTCTTTGCTAACGAAACTTTACATCATATTTGAAGTCTTTGATATAATTTATTTCAAATTTAAAGGCCTTTAATATTCTGACCCAAAGATTTTCCCTCTTTAGGAAGTCACGTACTTCTTTAACATTGGAGCGCAAGTAGTATGTGGTCGATTTAAGCTTTTAAAAGGAATTTTCAAGTGAAAAATGTTAGAAAATTAACTATAAAGTTGTTGGTTTCAGTTTGTTCTTGTTCCTAGTCTATATTAAATTTGTTAAACATTTAAAATGTGTGTAACAAATTGTAAAATAAGACAGACAGATAGACAGACAGACAGACACTACGAGCCATAGACAGGCACAACCCCAACATCACTTAACACACAACTTTACTCAACTTAACATCTTTTTATTTCTCATTAGAAGATGTTGTTTTTATCCTACACTACAAAAGGTGGGGGATGGTATCATATATTCATGATATGGTATGTAACACACGAAAATCTGGTTGTGACATTGATTTGAAATGGTTTTAATGGGGTTTTTTCAAGAACTAGTCAAAAAAAAAATCGGTTGCTTTCGAAGAAGTACCTCAAGAATCTGGTAAGGCTGAGGGGCAAATAGCTCTTCTTTAAGAAAAAAGGGAAACTTAGCGAACAGAAGACAGCTGATACTTTTATTATCTTTAACCTGATAGCTCGGATAATGACTTGCTTTGCCTTTGATAAGGCATTTATAAAAGTTGCTTTCAGCTCTATTCCAAAAGTCAGAGGAACTTTGGAAAATTTGGGTCTAGGTTGTGCCACAAAGACAATATAATATAAAGATATTGCGCTCCATACATTTTTGCTGTCAAACGTGAAATTGAAATTGAAAGTAGATAAAGAACAATGAAAAACTCACAAAAAAAAAACATAAATTTCATGAGCAGGTGTGTGTCCTAGCTTATTCTCATTGAATGATTGTCTACATTAGTTGTTTCCGAACTAATAGGGAGTTTTCAAAACGACCATACGGCAAATCAATGTATGTATATAAATGTATTGTAAAGTCCTTGATTGAACCTTGGACCGAGTGATATATACAGCCTTTTGCGTTAGTTGTTTCCGAACTAATAGAGACCATTATTAAAGTGGTACACTCTCTTTATTAGGGAGTTTTCAAAACGACCATACGGCAAATCAATGTATGTATATAAATGTATTGTAAAGTCCTTGGTTGAGCCTTGAACCGAGTGATATATATATCCTTTTACGTTAGTTGTTTCCGAACTAATAGAGACTATTATTAAAGTGGTATACTCTTTTTATTAGGGAGTTTTCAAGACGACCATACGGCAAATCAATGTAGGTATATAAATGCAACATCTTTTTATTGTAGAGTTCTTGGTTGAGCCTTCGCACGAGTGATATATATATATAGCCTTTTACATTAGTTGTTTCCGAACTAATAGAGACGATTATTAAATTGGTATACTCCCTTTATAAGGGAGTTTTCAAAACAACCATACGGCAAGTCAATGTATGTATATAAATGTATTGTAAATTCCTTGGTTGAGCCTTAGACCGAGTGATATATATAGCCTTTTACGTTAGTTGTTTCCGAACTAATAGAGACGATTATTAAAGTGGTATACTTTATAAGGGAGTTTTCAAAACGACCATACGGCAAATCAATGTATGTATATAAATGCAACATCTTTTTATTGTAGAGTTCTTGGTTGAGCCTTGGCACGAGTGATATATATAGCCTTTTCCATTGGTTGTTTCCGAACTAATAGAGGCGATTATTAAATTGGTATACTCCCTTTATAAGGGAGTTTTCAAAACAACCATACGGCAAATCAATGTATGTATATAAATGTATTGTAAATTCCTTCGTTGAGCCTTGGGCCGAGTGATATATATAGCCTTTTACGTTAGTTGTTTCCGAACTAATAGAGACGATTATTAAATTGGTATACTCCCTTTATTAGGGAGTTTTCAAAACGACCATACGGCAAATCAATGTATGTATATAAATGCAACATCTTTATATTGTAGAGTCCTTGGTTGAGCCTTGGCACGAGCGATATATAGCCTTTTACATATCTTAATATATGACATATTCATAATTAAATTTCTGTCACTTAGTTTTTTTGTAAATTATAAAAATTGTCACGAGTTAGGTATGACATAACTTTTAAATTTAATATTCTCTGATAAAACATTTTTGTCTGATAAAAGATTAAGGTCTTAGCTTTACAACAATATACAAATCATTTGCATATATTTGCATGTTTTACCTAAAAGCTTTAATAAGTGAAATAATCTAGTTCAAGAAATTTTTTCTGTTTCTAATAAATTTTTAAATCTCTTCATTCATTAGAAGAATTCCTGGCCAAAATTCTTCACTTTATTCTTAAAACTTTCAAAAATTTAAATTTCTCGTTTTTGAAATTTTTGTAAAGAATAAAAATCGTCGTCACAAGTTTGGGATAAGATATAATTTTTAGACGACAACCTCTAAAACAATTTTTACCCAAATTAAAGGCTAAAATATCGGCTTTTTGATGATATATAAAAATCATCTGCATATATTTCCATATAAAGCTTAAAAAGAAGAAATTCATGTAAATTTTGTAAATATTTCATTAGACATTTACTGACTGTCTTTATCTTGCACTGATTTTTCTTCCTTTGTTCGGGGGAAAAACAGGGCTCGAAATAATAAAATGTATTTCAAACGAATAAAGACAACTCGAGAAATAGATTCTAAAGTATTTTTTCTTTTTCTAGTCAGTTGTAAAAGAATCTGGGTCGCTTTCAGGTCTTCTTCAAACTAAAGCTCATGGAGTTCATGTGAAAGCTTCCAGATTCTGATTTCTGGCAAAATATAAATCATTTGCATATTTTTGCATATTAAGCTATAAATAACATTTCTAAAGTTTTTAAAAAAAATATTGCTTAAGAAAATATTCATCATCAAGATCAATCCAATATCTGATTTTTGTGACAAATTATTAACCCCTATTTGTCATAAAATCAAAAGTTTTTGTAATATTAGATCATTCACAGTTTCCTCTTAAAATTATTTGAAAATATATTTAACTTTAACTAAAAACCGATATCTTAGCTATATAAAAGCATATAAATTATCTGCATATATTTGCATATTTGGCCTAAAATCAGGAATAAATGAAGCGGTCTATGACAAACAAAATTTTGTAATATTTCTTCTAATAATTAAACCTGTTACGAATTTCTATGAAGCTATAACTGTAATTTCTAAAAAAAAATAAAAATTGTTAAATGTTTGTTACGATATATCTTTTTTGAATGAAAACTGTTCAAGAGATAATTATATCAAATTAAAGACTGAACCCTTAGATTTTCGACACAGTATAAATCATTTGCATATTTTTGCATATTAAGCCAAAAACTCGAAATGTTTAACTGGATCAAAAAAAAAATATTTTTTTTTTAAATATCTCTTCATTTCTAGTCTAGCCTTTTAAGAATTTAAAAGGGTCAGCCATTTTGAAATAACCTAAAGGTCCCACATAGGTTCCATTATATAAAAGACTGAAGCCTCAGCTTTCTGACAGAATATAAATCATTTGCATATTTTTGCATATTAAGCTAAAAATTAAAAAAGAGTAACATTTCTAAAGTTTGTTTTAATAAATATTGTTTAAGAAAATATTTATCCTAAAGATCCGATATCTGACCTTTAGGACACATTAACCAAAACATTATTTGACCTAAAATCAAAAATTTTTGTAAAATCTCTTTATTCCTCTTTAGAATAAATATTTAGCTTAAACTATAAACCGATATCTCAGCTATATATAGGTATATAAATCATCTGCATATATTTGCATATTTGTCCTAAAATCAAAAATAAGTGAAATGATCTGAGAAATATAAAGTTTTGTAAAATTTTTATATGAAAAATTAAAACCGTTTTGAATTTCTTCCTTGCTATTACAGTAATTTTGAGAAGAATAAAAATTGTCTTATGTTTGTTACCACATATATCTTTTTTAAATAAAAACTGTTCAAACGATAATTATATCAAATTAAAGACTGAAGCCTTAGATTTCTGATACAGTTTTAATAATTTGCATATTTGTGCAAATTAAGCCAAAAATTCAACATAAGTAACTGGATCTAAAAAAGATTTTTTTTAATATATCTACATTTCCAGTTTAACTGTTCACGAATTTGAAAGGTTCAGCCATTAAATCTAACTAAGGGTCCCACATAGGTTCTATTAAATTAAAGACTGAAGCCTCAGCTTTCTGACAGAATATAAATCATTTGCATATTTTTGCATATTGAGCTAAAAATTAAAATCTAAAATCAAACATTTTTGTAAAATCTCTTTATTCAGAATTTCCTCTTAAAATCTTTTGAAAACATATTCAGCTTGACACAAACGCCGATATCTCAGCTATATAAAGGTATATAAAACATCTGCATATATTCGCATATTTGGCCGAAAAGCAAGAGTGATTAAAACAATCTAACGAGTACAAGTAAAACTCTTCCTGAAAAGTTAAACCTATTTCGAATTTCTTTATTTCTATTAATGTAATTTTGAAAAGAATAAAAATTTACACAAGTTTGTAAGGATATATCTTTTTTTAATCAAAACTGTTTCACCAAAAACTTATCTCAAATTAAAGGCTAAAGCCTTAGCTTTCTGATAACATATAAATCATGTGCATATTTTTGCATATTAAGCCAAAAAGTAACTAAGAAACTTTAAATAATTTGCATATTTTTGCATATTAAGCCAAAAATTTAAAATAAGTAACAGGATCTAAAACAGAAAATTTGTAAAATAACTCTTTATCTCCAGTCTAGCCGTTTACGAATTTGAAAGGGTCTGAGACAACCTATAGGTCCCAGATGGTTTCTATTAGCTAAAATAGCCATTGATATAGGGTGTCCTAAGACAACTAAGATCATTTTTTTTTCTTCTTAAAATATAGTTTCATTTTGTTTCCCATAAAGAATTTACACTTTTATTTTGGGTTTATTTTAGGTTTGTCTGTCCCCCTCCCCCCTTTTCAGAAAATGGGTGTTTCAGTTAAATGATGATAAATATATTTAAACATTAAATTTATTAGGGTTTTTAAAGTGTGTGAAGGAGGAGGAGGTGGTTAAAGTAAATATTATTAAAATTTTCGGTTACATATTGATCGAATACCTTAATTAAAATTTTATATGCGTAAATTGTATTATAAATTATTAAAGTAAATTTTGTATAGATTATTAATTGCTGGAAATTGTGTGTGTGTGTAGAATAAGAGGGAGGTATCCGAAAATATGTGTACGTGAATTGATCAGTTACAGGAATAAGGGCATAACTTAAAAAGTAATTTTTAAAGGAAATTTTCTTTCATAGCTTTACATAATTAACCGAGTAACTAATCGAATTATATTGAAGTTTTTCAGCTAATTTTTATTTCATACTCATATTCAACTTAAAATTACCTTTTAAAAAAAGTAAAAATTGAACTTTCTTTAAAACTTAATTCAAAATTTTCATATTTTGTCTTACACCTCTTTTCATCTCCACGAGCTTTATGTGTATGTATATATGTATGTATGTATTCCGAATAAATTTTGTAAATTTTATGTTTATCAAAAGTTGATGTGTTTTAAGGATTAAATGCCAGAAAAACGAGGTAACACACACGTGTTCAAGTTCATAATTTTAATACTCCCATAAAAATTGTGTGCAAACTAAATTTATGTTAATAGTTTAGAAAATGTGTGTGTGTGTGTCTGTGCGTTTGTTTGTTTAAAGGGGTAATTTTATGTGAAAGAAATTTTGACTATTTATTGCAAAAGTTTTAATATACACAAAATTTTCAGATTATATGTTTTTTGGAAACTAGATAAAGTTAGTTAATAAAATTAAACTTTTAACACCACAATAGTTGGTTTTAACAAATGATATACCCAACAAATGGGTCGATTTTGGCAACATAAAGAGATAAAGTATCAGGCAATTTGAGATTTAAGGATTTTGATTATTATATAATAAATTTTCTATAGAAATCGATATCCATACAATAATTTAGTTTAAATAACAATGTTTTTGTAAAAAAAAATAAATACGTTTATAAGTTTGTTAGACTGTAACTTTTTGGAATGGAAGAGTATTAAGCCATATTTATACCATATTAAAGTCTTTGCTTTATGAAGATATAGAAATTATCTGCTTATATTTGCATATTTAGCCTAAAATCAGAGATGAGCTTCATGATCTAATTTAAATATCAGGCAATTTGAAATTAAAGTATTTCGATTAAAATGCAATACATTTTTAATAGAAGTTGATATCCTTATTTTAACTTATTTAAAAAAAAAAAAACATTGTTTTGGGAAAAAATAAAAATTTTCATAATTTTGATCGACTATAACTTTTTAGAATGAATGACTATTAAGCCATATTTATATCATATTAAAGGTTGAAGTCTTTGCTTTATGAAGGTATAAAAATTATCTGCTTATATTTGCATATTTAGCCTAGAATCGAAGATAAATGTTAGGCAATTTTAGATTTAAGTATTTTGATTAATATAGAATAAATTTCCTATAGAAATTGATATCGTTATTTAACTTATTAAAAAAAAAACATTGTTTTGGTTCAAAAATACAAATTTTCAAAAGTTTGTTGGACTGTAACTTTTTAGAATGGAAGACTATTAAGCCGTATTTATATCATATTAAAGGTTGAAGTCTTTGCTTTATGACGGTATAAAAATGATCTGCTTATATTTGCATATTTAGCCTAGAATCGGAGATAAACGTCATGATCTAATCTAAATGTCAGGCAATTTTAGATTTAAGTATTTTGATTAATATAGAATAAATTTCCTATAGAAATTGATATTGTTATTTTAACTTATTTTATAAAAACATTGTTTTGGTTAAAAAATACAAATTTTCATAAGTTTGTTGGACTGTAACTTTTTAGAATGGAAGACTATTAAGCCATATTTATATCATATTAAAGGTTGAAGTCTTTGTTTTATGACGGTATAAAAATTATCTGCTTATATTTGCATATTTAGCCTAGAATCAGAGTAAAATGTCATGATCCAATCTAAATGTCGGACAATTTTAGATTTAAGTATTTTGATTAATATAAAATAATTTTTCTATAGATATTGATATTCTTATTTTAACTTATTTTAAATTACATTGTTTTGGGTAAAAATACTAATTTTCATAAGTTTGATAGACTGTAACTTTTTAAAATGGAAGACTATTAAGCTATTTTTATACAAAATTATAGGTTCAAGTCGTTGCTTTATGAAGTTATAAAAATCAGCTGCTTATATTTGCACATATAGTCTAGAATAAGCAATGAATCATGATTTAATCTAAATAAAATATTGAATTATCTTTTCATAAGCGAACGTATTCGTGACTAACTTTTCTTGGCCAATTTCAACAGCAATGATCCCCCACTATCACTGAAAATTACTCTGCCGAATTTCATAAAGATAAAAGCAAGTTTCTGGCTTGTGCGCGGAACGTAAAACTATATTCCGGAAAGAAAATTGCTTGAGGATATAACTTTTTGAAACGGAAACTTCTGGAATAATATTGATCAAAAATTAAAGACTGATTTCTAGGCTTTAGGACTAAATATGAATTGTCTGCTTATATTTGCATATTAAGTTTTATGTCAATAATAAAATTCTGAAACTAATAAGAAAAATTGTATAAATAATCTTCGTGTTAATCAGTTATTAAAGCCATGAGCATTCAATGATTTTTATAATTGTTGATGTCATGGAATATTTCTTTTAAATTGAAATTTGTGGCCAAAATCTGAAATCCAGAAACTAAGACCTATGGCAGATATTCGAAATAATTTATCGATTTTGGCCAATATCTTTAGCAATGTTCTCAATACCAATACAAATTACTTTGCCAATTTTTATAAAGATAAAAGTAAATTTCTGGCTTCGCGGAACGTTCAACTATATTCCGCGAAGAAAATTTCTTGAGCATATAACTTTTTAAAATTAAAAGTTCTGAAACGATATTTCTTTATAACAAAAGACTGATTTCTAGGTTTTAAGGCATGATATAAATTATCCGCATATATTTGCATATTAAGCCTTAAGTCGATAATAAAATTCTGAAACTAATAAGAAAAATTGTTTAAATAATCTTCGTGTTAATCAGTTATTAAAGCCATGAGCATTCGATGATTTTTATAATTGTTGATGTCATGCAATATTTCTTCTAAATTGAAATTTGTGGCCAAAATCTGAAATCCGGAAACTAAGACCTATGGGAGGTATTCGAAATAATGGATCGATTTTGGCCAATATCTTTAGCAATGTTCTCAATACCAATAAAAATTACTGTGCCAAATTTTATAAAGATAAAAGTAAATTTCTGGCTTCGAGGAACAGAACATAAAACTATATTCCGCGAAGAAATTTTCTTGAGCATATAACTTTTTAAAATTAAAACTTCTGTAACAAAATTTCTTTATAACGAAAGACTGATTTCTAGGTTTTAAGGCATGATATAAATTATCCGCATATATTTGCATATTAAGCCTTAAGTCGATAATAAAATTCTGAAACTAATAAGAAAAATTGTATAAATAATCTTCGTGTTAATCAGTTATTAAAGCCATGAGCATTCGATGATTTTTATAATTGTTGATGTCATGCAATATTTCTTCTAAATTGAAATTTGTGGCCAAAATCTGAAATCCGGAAACTAAGACCTATGGGAGGTATTCGAAATAATGGATCGATTTTGGCCAATATCTTTAGCAATGTTCTCAATACCAATAAAAATTACTGTGCCAAATTTTATAAAGATAAAAGTAAATTTCTGGCTTCGAGGAACAGAACATAAAACTATATTCCGCGAAGAAATTTTCTTGAGCATATAACTTTTTAAAATTAAAACTTCTGTAACAAAATTTCTTTATAACGAAAGACTGATTTCTAGACTTTAAGGCATGATATAAATTATCCGCATATATTTGCATATTAAGCCTTAAGTCGATAATAAAATTCTGAACGAATAAGAATAATTTTTGAAAAAAAATCTTTGTGTAAATCAGTTATTAAAGTCATGAGCATTCGATGATTTTTATAATTATTGATGTCATGCAATATTTCTTCTAAATTTCATAAAACTATAACGAAATTTTTGGTCAAAATTAAAAAAAAAAAAAGTTTGACCTATGGGAGGTACCCAAAATAATGGACCGATTTTGGTCAATATCAATAGCAATGTTCCCAATACCAATAAAAATTGCTGTGCCAAATTTTGTTAAGATAAAAGCAAATTTGTGGCTTCGCGGAACATTAAACTATATTCCGCGAAGAAAATTTCTTGAGCATATAACTTTTTAAAATGAAAACTTCTGGAATAATATTTTTCAATAATGAAAGACTGATACCTAGGCTTTAAGACTTAATATAAATTATCTGCATATATTTGCATATTAAGCTTAAAGTCAATAATAAAATTTTGAAACTAATAAGAATTTTTTTTTAAGTCTTTGTGTTAATCTATGATTAAAGCCATGAACATTTGATAATTGTTAGCCTTTGTCGCTCACATTATAATTGCTGATGTCATGGGGATTTTGATTATCTAAAATTTATTCATGCGAAAAATTGTTAAGCAAAAAATTATGGTCAAAAAATAAATTCAATTCTTTTTTAACCATATTTTCTTTTTTGCTTTAAAGTTATTCAAAGAATCATGTCAATACCATTATAAACTCAGACCATCAAACCCCCCAGAAAAATAAATAAATATATTCATGATAAACATTTGAGTGACTATAAAAAATATAAAATATTTTCTTTTTTTTTATGTTTTTGACCATTCATTTAAATACAAATGAATAATTTTGTATTTAAATGGTTTAAAATTTATTTTTTGATAATATCTTAAAAATAAATTATATTTTCTTGAAATGAAATCATATTGTTTGTACTCATACATAATTAAGTGATGTAATAGTTAAAGCATCATAAAATTCTTAAGACGCTCAACGACGACGACGACAACGCTTTGCTGCCTTAACGTTTTCATTCTAATTTTGCACTCGAAGTCACCAGACAGACTGCAAGTATTTCTGTATAAATATTTAAGGAAAATTCTCAAGAGTGTGGGCAGTGGATATACTCGTACAAAAGTCGAGGAGATTTATTTTGGATGAATATTAATATAAAACACACAAACAACAAACACTAAATACACAATTTTATTTTCTAAAAATCAGTTTTTTTTCAATTTAACAAGAACGAAAAAAATATATAAAAATTTTGACGTCATTAACTCTTGAACTTGCTAGGAAATGTTAAGATTTTTTTTCTTTTTTTTTTTGCAAAAATCTCTAATAGTCCCGTCATCTGGGAGAAATCTTTTGACACAGATATTCAAAGTTAATCTAGAGGTGCCTGAAATTAAGTTAAATTAAAAGAATCTGTCTTGTGTTTAATAAAATTCTAAATTTATTTTCAAATACTGATGAAGTCTATTCAATTTAAAATTGTCTGTCAGGATTTAGTTCATAGACCTTTGCATATTTGTCGGGGAGATGGAGCAAAAGCGTTAATAAATTTTTGAACATTTAAATAACAGAAGCATTTATTTCGTGGCTTTTCTCTTTAAAATTTTCATTATTATTATACTAAAGTCATTATTTAATATTTATTTCATTATTAATTAATAATAATTAAGTATTTATAAATGATAATGCGAGAGATTTGGGTTTTGCTGGTGCTTGATTAAATCCCTTTTAAAAATGCGCAGGAACCGTTTAATTATTTGTTTAAAGTGGCGGCTTTCAAGTGGAAATGATTGATTTTGTTAAAAGTGAATGTTGGGGAATTTAATATTAAATATTTAGTATTAAATATTATAAAATAAGTACTAAAGATAATTAATTTAATTTTACTAGAATTATACAAAATTAAAACTGAACACATCTCAATAACAGCTTGAACAAAACAAGAACAAAACTAGAACAGAATAGAATAGAAATGGAACTGAACTGGAACAGAACTAGAACAAACTAGAACAGAACTAAAACAGAACCTTCACCACTAAGGTCAAAGGTGGTATTTTTCCTGTATAACGACAAATATTTGCTAAATTTTGCTATCATACAAACATTTTCTAAAAACTTACATATTTAAGCTGTTTCCGTCATTTGGACTTATATGAGAGCTAGGGTTAAATGTGGATCGATTATTGGTAAATTGATTGCAGTTGTTATAAAAATTATGTATGCAAAAAATTAACTTAAAATTCCCATTATCTTCAGATTTACGAACGTTTTAATAATGATTTATGTCTCATTTCAACGAAATTTGTTTCAGTGATTTAAGTTTACATAGGCAGTATTTTATTTAAATTTCATGAAAAAATATTGATATTTGTGGCCCGATTTTGACGAATTTCAATAGCCATGGTCCCATTATCAAAGAAATCTGTGCCAAATTTCATAAAATTATCTTTAGAATTACGACCTGTACTTTGATCACATGGTTTACATGGGGGTCCAGCCATCCAGACGGACGGACTGACATCGCTAAATCGACTCAGAAAGTGGTTCGAAGCCTATTGGTATACTAAGACAATTATTTCTATGCGTTACATACATCAGCACAAGCTTATAATACCCTTTCCACCTATAGTGTGAAGGGTATAACTAGAACAGAACTAGAACAGAACTAGAACAGAACTAGAACAGAACTAGAACAGAACTAGAACAGAACTAGAACAGAACTAGAACAGAACTAGAACAGAACTAGAACAGAACTAGAACAGAACTAGAACAGAACTAGAACAGAACTAGAACAGAACTAGAACAGAACTAGAACAGAACTAGAACAGAACTAGAACAGAACTAGAACAGAACTAGAACAGAACTAGAACAGAACTAGAACAGAACTAGAACAGAACTAGAACAGAACTAGAACAGAACTAGAACAGAACTAGAACAGAACTAGAACAGAACTAGAACAGAACTAGAACAGAACTAGAACAGAACTAGAACAGAACTAGAACAGAACTAGAACAGAACTAGAACAGAACTAGAACAGAACTAGAACAGAACTAGAACAGAACTAGAACAGAACTAGAACAGAACTAGAACAGAACTAGAACAGAACTAGAACAGAACTAGAACAGAACTAGAACAGAACTAGAACAGAACTAGAACAGAACTAGAACAGAACTAGAACAGAACTAGAACAGAACTAGAACAGAACTAGAACAGAACTAGAACAGAACTAGAACAGAACTAGAACAGAACTAGAACAGAACTAGAACAGAACTAGAACAGAACTAGAACAGAACTAGAACAGAACTAGAACAGAACTAGAACAGAACTAGAACAGAACTAGAACAGAACTAGAACAGAACTAGAACAGAACTAGAACAGAACTAGAACAGAACTAGAACAGAACTAGAACAGAACTAGAACAGAACTAGAACAGAACTAGAACAGAACTAGAACAGAACTAGAACAGAACTAGAACAGAACTAGAACAGAACTAGAACAGAACTAGAACAGAACTAGAACAGAACTAGAACAGAACTAGAACAGAACTAGAACAGAACTAGAACAGAACTAGAACAGAACTAGAACAGAACTAGAACAGAACTAGAACAGAACTAGAACAGAACTAGAACAGAACTAGAACAGAACTAGAACAGAACTAGAACAGAACTAGAACAGAACTAGAACAGAACTAGAACAGAACTAGAACAGAACTAGAACAGAACTAGAACAGAACTAGAACAGAACTAGAACAGAACTAGAACAGAACTAGAACAGAACTAGAACAGAACTAGAACAGAACTAGAACAGAACTAGAACAGAACTAGAACAGAACTAGAACAGAACTAGAACAGAACTAGAACAGAACTAGAACAGAACTAGAACAGAACTAGAACAGAACTAGAACAGAACTAGAACAGAACTAGAACAGAACTAGAACAGAACTAGAACAGAACTAGAACAGAACTAGAACAGAACTAGAACAGAACTAGAACAGAACTAGAACAGAACTAGAACAGAACTAGAACAGAACTAGAACAGAACTAGAACAGAACTAGAACAGAACTAGAACAGAACTAGAACAGAACTAGAACAGAACTAGAACAGAACTAGAACAGAACTAGAACAGAACTAGAACAGAACTAGAACAGAACTAGAACAGAACTAGAACAGAACTAGAACAGAACTAGAACAGAACTAGAACAGAACTAGAACAGAACTAGAACAGAACTAGAACAGAACTAGAACAGAACTAGAACAGAACTAGAACAGAACTAGAACAGAACTAGAACAGAACTAGAACAGAACTAGAACAGAACTAGAACAGAACTAGAACAGAACTAGAACAGAACTAGAACAGAACTAGAACAGAACTAGAACAGAACTAGAACAGAACTAGAACAGAACTAGAACAGAACTAGAACAGAACTAGAACAGAACTAGAACAGAACTAGAACAGAACTAGAACAGAACTAGAACAGAACTAGAACAGAACTAGAACAGAACTAGAACAGAACTAGAACAGAACTAGAACAGAACTAGAACAGAACTAGAACAGAACTAGAACAGAACTAGAACAGAACTAGAACAGAACTAGAACAGAACTAGAACAGAACTAGAACAGAACTAGAACAGAACTAGAACAGAACTAGAACAGAACTAGAACAGAACTAGAACAGAACTAGAACAGAACTAGAACAGAACTAGAACAGAACTAGAACAGAACTAGAACAGAACTAGAACAGAACTAGAACAGAACTAGAACAGAACTAGAACAGAACTAGAACAGAACTAGAACAGAACTAGAACAGAACTAGAACAGAACTAGAACAGAACTAGAACAGAACTAGAACAGAACTAGAACAGAACTAGAACAGAACTAGAACAGAACTAGAACAGAACTAGAACAGAACTAGAACAGAACTAGAACAGAACTAGAACAGAACTAGAACAGAACTAGAACAGAACTAGAACAGAACTAGAACAGAACTAGAACAGAACTAGAACAGAACTAGAACAGAACTAGAACAGAACTAGAACAGAACTAGAACAGAACTAGAACAGAACTAGAACAGAACTAGAACAGAACTAGAACAGAACTAGAACAGAACTAGAACAGAACTAGAACAGAACTAGAACAGAACTAGAACAGAACTAGAACAGAACTAGAACAGAACTAGAACAGAACTAGAACAGAACTAGAACAGAACTAGAACAGAACTAGAACAGAACTAGAACAGAACTAGAACAGAACTAGAACAGAACTAGAACAGAACTAGAACAGAACTAGAACAGAACTAGAACAGAACTAGAACAGAACTAGAACAGAACTAGAACAGAACTAGAACAGAACTAGAACAGAACTAGAACAGAACTAGAACAGAACTAGAACAGAACTAGAACAGAACTAGAACAGAACTAGAACAGAACTAGAACAGAACTAGAACAGAACTAGAACAGAACTAGAACAGAACTAGAACAGAACTAGAACAGAACTAGAACAGAACTAGAACAGAACTAGAACAGAACTAGAACAGAACTAGAACAGAACTAGAACAGAACTAGAACAGAACTAGAACAGAACTAGAACAGAACTAGAACAGAACTAGAACAGAACTAGAACAGAACTAGAACAGAACTAGAACAGAACTAGAACAGAACTAGAACAGAACTAGAACAGAACTAGAACAGAACTAGAACAGAACTAGAACAGAACTAGAACAGAACTAGAACAGAACTAGAACAGAACTAGAACAGAACTAGAACAGAACTAGAACAGAACTAGAACAGAACTAGAACAGAACTAGAACAGAACTAGAACAGAACTAGAACAGAACTAGAACAGAACTAGAACAGAACTAGAACAGAACTAGAACAGAACTAGAACAGAACTAGAACAGAACTAGAACAGAACTAGAACAGAACTAGAACAGAACTAGAACAGAACTAGAACCGAATGTAGGTTACATGTTGTACAACATTACTCACTTATTAATGCAATGTCGAGCTATTGAAGAGCTAAATTACAATTAAACTTAACTATTGCCATAAAAAAATTTTATTTCATTTTCTCATTTCTCTACATTTTTCCACTTGTAATTGCCAAGAAAAATTTTTGAGGGAAAAAAAATCGTAATCTTTTTCATGTCAAATTATGACATATTACCATTATTTTGTTAGTTACCGTCATCATGAACTGAAGTTCAATAGAAACTAATAAGGGTTTTTCAAAACAAATTAAATGAGGAAATTATATTTTCAAAAACTTGGAAAGTTTCTATGGCTTATTAAGAGCAATTTAGTTACAATCTACAAAAAAAAAAAAAAAATTAAATAGTTTTCTAATTTGATTGATAGATAATAATATGATTAAATGTTACAATTTATATTTCGATTGCAAAAAGTAGGAAAACATTTTAACACGAAATAAATATAGTTTTTTTCTTAAAACACGAATGCAAAATTAATTATTGGTGTTGAAACTATAATTAAGGTATAGAAACTATTTCAATGCTTTATATTAAGGCAATTGCGTGATTTTAGGAGATATAAGTCATAGGCTTTGGATTGAATTAAAAAAAATGGGTTTGCATAAACGATACCTCACGTGACCGATTTGACAACACATGGTGTTGCTAAAACACACAAATTGTGTGTTTAACGATATATACCCTATATCAAAATGACAATAATGTCAATTTAAGTTTACTCTAGCGGTCGATATGTTGACACTATTAAGTACTCGTTACTATACACACAAAAAATATCATTGTTGACAAGAATTACACTGTGCTAGATTTAAAATTTTTTTTTTTTACTGACAAAAGGGAGATCTAGTGGGTAAAGATGAATTCAATGGTGCTAACCTATTTTTAGGTTAGTTTTCGAGATATAGCATTATAAGTAAAATGGGGGAGGTTTCGCTTAACTCGAAAGCTGTTTATTTTCTTAAATTTAGTTAAAAAATCGAGATTCGGCAACAAAATTATCTTTCAAGAACCCTAATTATTTGTTTAATCCGAAATATCGGTAATACATTTTTTTGTTTGTAAAAAAATATTTTTTTGAAAAATCACAAAGATTTCTATTTTCAAAAATATTTTTTTCCCCAACAAATTTTATATCAAAAATTTTTTTTTGAAAAAATTTATATCGCAAATTTTTTTATAAAAAAATTTGAATCAAAATTTTTCTCAAAAAAAATTTAGTTTCGAAATTTTTCTATTAATAATTTTGTAACAAAATTTTTTCTGTAAAAAATTGTATAACAAAAAATTTTTTTTACAAAATTTTTAAATAAAAAATTTTCCATAAAAAAATTTTATATCGAAAATTTAAAGAAAAAAATTTATATAGAAAATTTTCAATAAAAATTTTTTCTATCGAAAATTTTCTTTCAAATATTTTTATATTGATCATTTTCTATAAAAAAAAAATTGTATATAAAATTTTTATATCGAAATTGTTGTTTTGAAAATTTTCTATAGAAAAATTTTAAATCGAAAATTTTCTTTAAAAATTTTTTTTAAAAAAAATATTATGTATTGATAATTTTGTGCAAAATATTTAATATACAAATTTTGTGTTAAAATTTAAATATCAAAAACGATCTATAAATTTTTTTATAAAAAATATGTATAAAAAATTTGATGACTGAAGTTTTCTGTAAGACGACTGCTCATATTAAAAAAATAATTAGCGTTTCTGAAATATAATTTTGTTATCGAATTTCGATTTTTTACTTAGTTTAAGAAAATAAACAGTTTTCGAGTTACGCGAATATTTATTGCTCAACCTCCTCCATTTTTTAAATAACGCTATATCTCGAAAACTAGAGCTTACCTAAAAAACCATTGAATTTAGCTTACTCGAATTATCTTTACACACTAGGTCTCCCTTTTGTCAGTTTTCAGCTAGCACAGTGTTATTAGTCTGTTTTAGTGAAAAATCTTAAAAAAATCAATATTTAAAGAATTCAAAACATATCGAATTTATGTTTTCAAATTTTTAACTTAAACCAAATTTTAATTACTATGATAAAAATTTAATTCCTTCACAACTTTGTCACTTTTTGAATAATTCTTGCTCATTATTCTAAATTTCTTTTGTTCTTGTAAAAACATTCGTATTGAATGTGAATTAAATTTCAAATAGAAAACTTTGTCCTTGCAAAATGGATATAAAAATCAGTTGTCATCTTTTGACTTTAAATGAAAAATTATATTTTAATAAATAGGCCAGAAATAAGTAAATATTGTACGAGTTTATATCCAAATGAAGACCTTATTCTGAAAGTGGATTAAGTCCATTTTTTTTAAACCGTGATATAAAAGGGTTTTGCGTTTTATTTAGTGCTTTTAAAAATATAGGTGACCAATTTTGGTAAATTAAATTTTCCCAACTATTTTTTATAGCAAAATTCCTATAAAAAGTAAATTTTTGAAAAATTTCCTATAAAAAGTAAATTTTTGAAAAATTTCCTATAAAAAGTAAATTTTTGAAAAATTTCCTATAAAAAGTAAATTTTTGAAAAATTTCCTATAAAAAGTAAACTTTTGAAAAATTTCCTATAAAAAGTAAATTTTTGAAAAATTTCCTATAAAAAGTAAATTTTTGAAAAATTTCCTATAAAAAGTAAATTTTTGAAAAATTTCCTATAAAAAGTAAATTTTTGAAAAATTTCCTATAAAAAGTAAATTTTTGAAAAATTTCCTATAAAAAGTAAATTTTTGAAAAATTTCCTATAAAAAGTAAATTTTTGAAAAATTTCCTATAAAAAGTAAATTTTTGAAAAATTTCCTATAAAAAGTAAATTTTTGAAAAATTTCCTATAAAAAGTAAATTTTTGAAAAATTTCCTATAAAAAGTAAATTTTTGAAAAATTTCCTATAAAAAGTAAATTTTTGAAAAATTTCCTATAAAAAGTAAATTTTTGAAAAATTTCCTAAAAAAAGTAAATTTTTGAAAAATTTCCTATAAAATTAAAATTTTTGAAAAATTTCCTATAAAAGTAAATTTTTGAAAAATTTCTTATAAAAAGTAAATTTTTGAAAAATTTCTATAAAAAGTAAATTTTTGAAAAATTTCCTATAAAAAGTAAATTTTTGAATAATTTCCTTTAAAAAGTAAATTTTTGAAAAATTTCTTATAAAAACTAAATTTGTGAAAAATTTCCTATAAAAAGTAAATTCTTGAAAAATTTCCTATAAAAAGTAAATTTTTGATAAATTTCCTATAACAAGTAAATTTTTGAAAAATTTCCTATAAAAAGTAAATTTTTGAAAAATTTCCTATAAAAAGTAAATTTTTGAAAAATTTCCTATAAAACGCAAATTTTTGAAAAATTTTCTATAAAACGCAAATTTTTGAAAAATTTCCTATAAAAAGTAAATTTTTGAAAAATTTCCTATAAAAAGTAAATTTTTGAAAAATTTCCTATAAAAAGTAAATTCTTGAAAAATTTCCTATAAAAAGTAAATTTTTGAAAAATTTCCTATAAAAAGTAAATTTTTGAAAAATTTCCTATAAAAAGTAAATTTTTGAAAAATTTCCTATAAAAAGTAAATTTTTGAGAAATTTCCTATAAAAGCAAATTTTTTAATAATTTCCCATAAAAAGTAAATTTTTGAATAATTTCCTTTAAAAAGTAAATTTTTGAAAAATTTCCTATAAAAATTAAATTTTTGAAAAATTTTCTATAAAAAGTAAATTTTTAAAAAATTTCCTGTAAAATGTAAATTTTAAAAAAATTTCCTATAAAAAGTAAATTTTTGAAAAATTTCCTATAAAAAGTAAATTGTTGAAAAATTTCCTATAAAAAGTAAATTTTTGAAAAATTTCCTATAAAAAGTAAATTTTTGAAATATTTCCTATAATAAGTCAATTTTTGAAAAATTTTCTGTAAGAAATAAATTTTTTGAAAAATTTTCTATAAAAAGTAAATTTTTGAAAAATTTCCTATAAAAAGTAAATTTTTGAAAAATTTCCTATAAAAAGTAAATTTTTGAAAAATTTCCTATAAAAAGTAAATTCTAGAAAAATTTCCTATAAAAAGTAAATTCTTGAAAAATTTTCTATAAAAAGTAAATTTTTGAAAAATTTCCTATAAAAAGTAAATTTTTGAAAAATTTCCTATAAAAAGTAAATTTTTGAAAAATTTCCTATAAAAAGTAAATTTTTGAAAAATTTCCTATAAAAAGTAAATTTTTGAAAAATTTCCTATAAAAAGTAAATTTTTGAAAAATTTCCTATAAAAAGTAAATTTTTGAAAAATTTTCCATTAAAAGTAAATTTTTGAAAAATTTCCTATAAAAAGTAAATTTTTGAAAAATTTCCTATAAAAAGTAAATTTTTGAAAAATTTCCTATAAAAAGTAAATTTTTGAAAAATTTCCTATAAAAAGTAAATTTTTGAAAAATTTCCTATAAAAAGTAAATTTTTGAAATATTTCCTATAAAAAGTAAATTTTTGAAAAATTTTCTATAAAACGCAAATTATTGAAAAATTTCCTATAAAACGCAAATTTTTGAAAAATTTCCTATAAAAAGTAAATTTTTGAAAAATTTCCTATAAAAATTAAATTTTTGAAAAATTTTCTATAAAAAGTAAATTTTTGAAAAATTTCCTATAAAAAGTAAATTTTTGAAAAATTTCCTATAAAAAGTAAATTTTTGAAAAATTTCCTATAAAAAGTAAATTTTTGAAAAATTTCCTATAAAAAGTAAATTTTTGAAAAATTTCCTATAAAAAGTAAATTTTTGAAAAATTTCCTATAAAAAGTAAATTTGTGAAAAATTTCATTACCCTTTATTTTGCCCCTAATCTCTAACTTAACTCAGAACAGATTTGAAAGGGTTTTTCTAAGCAATATTACTATGAATTTATATGGAAACTAAAAACTTTATATCAAATTTTCTCAAAACTATTATTTTACATTGGCCACTTTATCACCAAACCATAAAATTATTTTCAAAGTCAAGAATCAAAAACAAATGTTTTGATTTTATTCAAATTTAAGTTTTCCATTTTCCCTAAAATCACACTAGTTCAGTTTTGATTAACCCTCTGCGACTGACGTCATATATTTCTCACAATATATCTAATACGTGGTAGACTATCAGACTATATTTTCCAAGACTATTTTTTTGCATAATATAAATTCTCTGTACAAAAATTTAACTTTGTTGGTGTCTGCTAGACTAAACGTCTGTCGCAGAGGGTTAAACTGATAATTCCGTAAAATTTACCTACATAATATTTTGTTTATACAAACTTCTTTCAATTATTGAAATAACAATTTTAAAGTTTCATTTAATAACTTAAGTACAGTTAAGAGATTCAAATTAATGCAAATTTATTACTTCTACTAAATCTGGCTAATTACTGGTCTATAATTAAAGCCAAGAGGTGATTATAATTCATTAGCAAAACCAAAATATTCTCGAGCAAAAAAAAAATAAAATCAAAAGCACTTAAGTCTTAAGTGTGTATTTCCCTCATGATTATTACTCGTACAAGAATTTCAAATGTTTCAAATTCTGTTTGTACGTGCAAAATGTTTATTTTAGAATTTTATGCCTGAAGTTTTTTTCAAAAGAGATTTCGATAAGAATTTTATGATTTTGTCCCTGGACTAATTTAAAATTATTTAAAAGTAAAATTGTTTCTGTGAAATTTAAATACTTAGTTCCATGTTCTGTTTTAGTTCTCTTCCTGAACTGTTCTTGTACTATTCTAAATCTGTTCTAGTTCTGTTCTAGTTCTGTTCTAGTTCTGTTCTAGTTCTGTTCTAGTTCTGTTCTAGTTCTGTTCTAGTTCTGTTCTAGTTCTGTTCTAGTTCTGTTCTAGTTCTGTTCTAGTTCTGTTCTAGTTCTGTTCTAGTTCTGTTCTAGTTCTGTTCTAGTTCTGTTCTAGTTCTGTTCTAGTTCTGTTCTAGTTCTGTTCTAGTTCTGTTCTAGTTCTGTTCTAGTTCTGTTCTAGTTCTGTTCTAGTTCTGTTCTAGTTCTGTTCTAGTTCTGTTCTAGTTCTGTTCTAGTTCTGTTCTAGTTCTGTTCTAGTTCTGTTCTAGTTCTGTTCTAGTTCTGTTCTAGTTCTGTTCTAGTTCTGTTCTAGTTCTGTTCTAGTTCTGTTCTAGTTCTGTTCTAGTTCTGTTCTAGTTCTGTTCTAGTTCTGTTCTAGTTCTGTTCTAGTTCTGTTCTAGTTCTGTTCTAGTTCTGTTCTAGTTCTGTTCTAGTTCTGTTCTAGTTCTGTTCTAGTTCTGTTCTAGTTCTGTTCTAGTTCTGTTCTAGTTCTGTTCTAGTTCTGTTCTAGTTCTGTTCTAGTTCTGTTCTAGTTCTGTTCTAGTTCTGTTCTAGTTCTGTTCTAGTTCTGTTCTAGTTCTGTTCTAGTTCTGTTCTAGTTCTGTTCTAGTTCTGTTCTAGTTCTGTTCTAGTTCTGTTCTAGTTCTGTTCTAGTTCTGTTCTAGTTCTGTTCTAGTTCTGTTCTAGTTCTGTTCTAGTTCTGTTCTAGTTCTGTTCTAGTTCTGTTCTAGTTCTGTTCTAGTTCTGTTCTAGTTCTGTTCTAGTTCTGTTCTAGTTCTGTTCTAGTTCTGTTCTAGTTCTGTTCTAGTTCTGTTCTAGTTCTGTTCTAGTTCTGTTCTAGTTCTGTTCTAGTTCTGTTCTAGTTCTGTTCTAGTTCTGTTCTAGTTCTGTTCTAGTTCTGTTCTAGTTCTGTTCTAGTTCTGTTCTAGTTCTGTTCTAGTTCTGTTCTAGTTCTGTTCTAGTTCTGTTCTAGTTCTGTTCTAGTTCTGTTCTAGTTCTGTTCTAGTTCTGTTCTAGTTCTGTTCTAGTTCTGTTCTAGTTCTGTTCTAGTTCTGTTCTAGTTCTGTTCTAGTTCTGTTCTAGTTCTGTTCTAGTTCTGTTCTAGTTCTGTTCTAGTTCTGTTCTAGTTCTGTTCTAGTTCTGTTCTAGTTCTGTTCTAGTTCTGTTCTAGTTCTGTTCTAGTTCTGTTCTAGTTCTGTTCTAGTTCTGTTCTAGTTCTGTTCTAGTTCTGTTCTAGTTCTGTTCTAGTTCTGTTCTAGTTCTGTTCTAGTTCTGTTCTAGTTCTGTTCTAGTTCTGTTCTAGTTCTGTTCTAGTTCTGTTCTAGTTCTGTTCTAGTTCTGTTCTAGTTCTGTTCTAGTTCTGTTCTAGTTCTGTTCTAGTTCTGTTCTAGTTCTGTTCTAGTTCTGTTCTAGTTCTGTTCTAGTTCTGTTCTAGTTCTGTTCTAGTTCTGTTCTAGTTCTGTTCTAGTTCTGTTCTAGTTCTGTTCTAGTTCTGTTCTAGTTCTGTTCTAGTTCTGTTCTAGTTCTGTTCTAGTTCTGTTCTAGTTCTGTTCTAGTTCTGTTCTAGTTCTGTTCTAGTTCTGTTCTAGTTCTGTTCTAGTTCTGTTCTAGTTCTGTTCTAGTTCTGTTCTAGTTCTGTTCTAGTTCTGTTCTAGTTCTGTTCTAGTTCTGTTCTAGTTCTGTTCTAGTTCTGTTCTAGTTCTGTTCTAGTTCTGTTCTAGTTCTGTTCTAGTTCTGTTCTAGTTCTGTTCTAGTTCTGTTCTAGTTCTGTTCTAGTTCTGTTGTAGTTCTGTTCTAGTTCTGTTCTAGTTCTGTTCTAGTTCTGTTCTAGTTCTGTTCTAGTTCTGTTCTAGTTCTGTTGTAGTTCTGTTCTAGTTCTGTTCTAGTTCTGTTCTAGTTCTGTTCTAGTTCTGTTCTAGTTCTGTTCTAGTTCTGTTCTAGTTCTGTTCTAGTTCTGTTCTAGTTCTGTTCTAGTTCTGTTCTAGTTCTGTTCTAGTTCTGTTCTAGTTCTGTTCTAGTTCTGTTCTAGTTCTGTTCTAGTTCTGTTCTAGTTCTGTTCTAGTTCTGTTCTAGTTCTGTTCTAGTTCTGTTCTAGTTCTGTTCTAGTTCTGTTCTAGTTCTGTTCTAGTTCTGTTCTAGTTCTGTTCTAGTTCTGTTCTAGTTCTGTTCTAGTTCTGTTCTAGTTCTGTTCTAGTTCTGTTCTAGTTCTGTTCTAGTTCTGTTCTAGTTCTGTTCTAGTTCTGTTCTAGTTCTGTTCTAGTTCTGTTCTAGTTCTGTTCTAGTTCTGTTCTAGTTCTGTTCTAGTTCTGTTCTAGTTCTGTTCTAGTTCTGTTCTAGTTCTGTTCTAGTTCTGTTCTAGTTCTGTTCTAGTTCTGTTCTAGTTCTGTTCTAGTTCTGTTCTAGTTCTGTTCTAGTTCTGTTCTAGTTCTGTTCTAGTTCTGTTCTAGTTCTGTTCTAGTTCTGTTCTAGTTCTGTTCTAGTTCTGTTCTAGTTCTGTTCTAGTTCTGTTCTAGTTCTGTTCTAGTTCTGTTCTAGTTCTGTTCTAGTTCTAGTTCTGTTCTAGTTCTGTTCTAGTTCTGTTCTAGTTCTGTTCTAGTTCTGTTCTAGTTCTGTTCTAGTTCTGTTCTAGTTCTGTTCTAGTTCTGTTCTAGTTCTGTTCTAGTTCTGTTCTAGTTCTGTTCTAGTTCTGTTCTAGTTCTGTTCTAGTTCTGTTCTAGTTCTGTTCTAGTTCTGTTCTAGTTCTGTTCTAGTTCTGTTCTAGTTCTGTTCTAGTTCTGTTCTAGTTCTGTTCTAGTTCTGTTCTAGTTCTGTTCTAGTTCTGTTCTAGTTCTGTTCTAGTTCTGTTCTAGTTCTGTTCTAGTTCTGTTCTGTTCTAGTTCTGTTCTAGTTCTGTTCTAGTTCTGTTCTAGTTCTGTTCTAGTTCTGTTCTAGTTCTGTTCTAGTTCTGTTCTAGTTCTGTTCTAGTTCTGTTCTAGTTCTGTTCTAGTTCTGTTCTAGTTCTGTTCTAGTTCTGTTCTAGTTCTGTTCTAGTTCTGTTCTTGTTCTTTTCTAGTTCAGTTCTAGTTCTGTTTCGAATTCTGTGTCGAATTTGCTCAAAAATGTTACTTACCCTAATTATTGCGATTTCGTGAAAAGAAAAGTAAAAGTAATTCAACTTTTCAAAATTCCTTGGCATTTGGTTTATCTGTGTAATTCCAATTGAATTTTCATTTCCTTTATAACATCAAGACTATAAGCAAAATCTTTAAGAGTATTAACATTTGTAAGGAAAATCTTCGGAAGCCCAATAAAAGGGTTAAGGGGTCTTTTTTTGCGATTCCAAAAAATCTATATATTACGCAGCCCTACAAAATGAAAAGTTTTTTGGTGCCTTAGATTCCTTAGTCAATTTGTATACGTCTAGCATTGGACTTTAATATCTCTAATTCACTTTTTGGTGTCAGCTCTAGTTTTCGAGATATTCATTCTTTAAGAAAACGTAGTTAGGCTATTTATAGTAATGAACTAATAAATTGTTCATTCTATTCAGTAAAAATAAAAAACCAAAATTCGGCTACAAAATTAGTTTTAGGCTGAATTAACATTATTTTGATTCCCTGAAAAGTTTATAAAATACACTTATGCCCATTTGCTAGACCAGCGACAATAGTCATTTGTTGTGGTTAGATTGAGTATAAATATTTATGATTTGCGGTGTTTATTTGCCGCCTGTAGCCCTGCCGTTTTAATTATAATCCAATGGATCTAAACAAATGAAATGATTGAGTGGGTGGGTGGTCAAATGGTCGTTCATATTTTACTTCCAAGATGATGATAATGATGATGTCGATGAGAATATATTAATGTTTAATTTTAGTTCATGTCTTTATATTCAGAGTATTGTCCCCCCTCCTCACCCCCTCAAGAAAACTGCTAAAGAAATGTGTTGAAATATTGGTTGAGATGTGGATTGGGGCAGCTCAAGTAAAACTTTTAATGCACTTTCTTAATTATGTGAATAATGTAATTTATTAGAATTGTTTACTAATTAAAAGGGACTTTTTGTTACTTTTTGCACACATTAACTTTTAATCACGTATTTAGGCATTTTTTTATATAGGGAAATTTGGAAAATTTTATGATATGAATTAAATGTTTCATGATGTAATTTAAGATATTCAAGGAAATTTATGATATCGAAAACTTCTAAGGAAATGAATGGGAAATGGAAAAAATAATATAGTGGAAAGTTGACTTAAGAAAAATTTACTATAAAAAAAATTTTGACGTTTGCAAAGAAAACTACAGCGAAAATTTTCCCAAATATTTTTCATAGCAAAATTCCTATAAAAGTAAATTTTCGAAAAAAATTTCTATAAAACGCAAATTTTTGAAAAAATTCCAATAAAACGCAAACTTTCGCAAAAAATTCCTTTATCCCAAATTTTCGAAAAAATACCTATAAAACACAAATTTTTTAAAAATTCCCTATAAAAAGTAAATTTTTGAAAAATTTCGTTTAAAAAGTAAGTTTTTGAAAAATTTCCTTTAAAAAGTAAATTTTTGAAAAATTTCCTATAAAAAGTAAATTTTTGAAAAATTTCCTATTAAATGTAAATTTTTGAAAAATTTCCTATAAAAATTAAATTTTTTAAAAATTTCCTTTAAAAAGAAAATTTTCAAAAATTTCCTATAAAAAGTAAATTTTTAAAAAATTTCCTATAAAAAGTAAATTTTTAAAAATTTTCCTTTAAAATTAAATTTAAAAATTTCCTATAAAAATTAAATTTTTTAAAAATTTCCTTTAAAAAGAAAATTTTCAAAAATTTCCTATAAAAAGTAAATTTTTAAAAATTTTCCTTTAAAATTAAATTTAAAAAAAATTTCCTTTAAAAATTAAATTTTAAAAAAATTTCCTTTAAAAATTAAATTTTAAAAAAATTTCCTTTAAAAATTAAATTTTTAAAAAATTTCCTTTAAAAAGTAAATTTTTAAAAAATTTTCTTCAAAAAGTAAATTTTTGAAAAATTTCCTAAAAAAGTAAATTTTTGAAAAATATCCTAAAAAAGTAAATTTTTGCAAAATTTCCTATAAAAAGTAAATTTTTGAAAAATTTCCTATAAAATGAAAATTTTTGAAAAATTTCCTATAAAATGAAAATTTTTGAATAATTTCCTATAAAAAGTAAATTTTTGAAAAATTTTCTATAAAAAGTAAATTTTTAAAGAATTTCGTATCAAAAGTAAATTTTTAAAAAATTTCCTATAAAAAGTAAATTTTTGAAAAATTTCCTACAAAAAGTAAAATTTTTGAAAAATTTCCTATGAAAAGGAAATTTTTGAAAAATTTCCTAAAAAAGTAAAGTTTTGCAAAATTTCCTATAAAAAGTAAATTTTTGAAAAACTTTTTATAAAAAATAAATTTTTGAAAAATTTCCTCTGAAAAGTAAATTTTTAAAAAATTTCCTTTAAACATTAAATTTTTGAAAAATGTTCCTATAAAAAGTAAATTTTTTAAAAATTTCCTATAAAATGAAAATTTTTGAAAAATTTCCTATAAAATGAAAATTTTTGAATAATTTCCTATAAAAAGTAAATTTTTGAAAAATTTTCTATAAAAAGTAAATTTTTAAAAAATTTCGTATCAAAAGTAAATTTTTAAAAAATTTCCTATAAAAAGTAAATTTTTGAAAAATTTCCTATAAAAAGTAATTTTTTCAAAAATTTCCTATAAAATGTAAATTTTTGAAAAATTTCCTATAAAAAGTCATTTTTTCAAAAATTTCCTTTAAAAAGAAAATTTTCAAAAATTTCCGATAAAAAGTAAATTTTTGAAAAATTTCGTATAAAAAGTAAATTTTTGAAAAATTTCCTATAAAAAGTAAATTTGTGAAAAGTTTCCTATAAAAAGTAATTTTTTCAAAAATTTCCTTTAAAAAGAAAATTTTCAAAAATTTCCGATAAAAAGTAAATTTTTGAAAATTTTCGTATAAAAAGTAAATTTTTGAAAAATTTCCTATAAAAAGTAAATTTGTGAAAAGTTTCCTATAAAAAGTAAATTTTTGAAAAATTTCCTTTAAAAATTAAATTTTTATAAAATTTCCTTTAAAAATTAAATTTTTAAAAAATTTCCTTCAAAAATTAAATTTTTAAAAAATTTCCTTTAAAAATTAAATTTTTAAAAAATTTCCTTTAAAAATTTAATTTTTAAAAAATTTCTTTTAAAAATTAAATTTTTAAAAAATTCCTTTAAAAATTAAATTTTTGAAAAATTCCTATAAAATGAAAATTTTTGAAAAATTTCCTATAAAATGAAAATTTTTGAAAAATTTCCTATAAAATGAAAATTTTTAAAAAATTTCCTATAAAATGAAAATTTTTGAAAAATTTCCTATAAAAAGTAAATTTTTGAAAAATTTCCTATGAAAAGTAAATTTTTGAAAAATTTCCTATAAAAAGTGAATTTTTGAAAAGTTAAAAGTTCTTGAATTATTTCCTCAAATTTTTTTCAATGAAAACTTTTTTATAGAAAACTTAGGCGATCACCAACATTTCTTTAGAAACTAAAGAAAAATAATTTTCAAAAAAATCCTAAAAACTTTCTTGGAAATAAGGTCATGTTTATATCAAAAATATTTAATGACGCCTTTTATGGATAAAAACTTTTGGTATAAGTAAAACTAAATTGTAGTTAAAATTTCATGTTCAAACTTACCCTTAAGATTAAGTTTAAATTAATTTAATTTATCACAATTGTTGTTTCGTTGTTGTTGCGGGAACTATTGTTGTTGTTGCTTTTGTTGTTACTGTTGCTTTTGCTGCTGTTGCTAATGTTGCTGTTGCTGTTGCTTCAATTAATGATGAATTTGATATTTGTTGTAACAACACATTAATGTGCATTATGTTGTTTAGATTCCGATTTTGATTTTGATTGTTGCTGATGTCACTGACGCCTTCCTCAACTGTTAAAGGGATAACAGTGTTTGGCGCCAGCATTTCCGCCGCCACAAAAGCGCGATTTTACACACTCCTCGCACTCACACACTCGCTAACACACACACACACACACACACTATTAGAGACTTTTTTACTCGCAACAAACTGACACTTAATCACTTTCTTATTTCCGCTTCCTTTTCCCAACTTGTTTTAGAGGTAAATTAACTCTCGGCTCTAGGTCAGAGCCTTTCTAAGATATTTAACTTTTTATTTTATTACTTTTTTTATGACTTTGTTGATTTTTCTTGTTTTTCTTATTTTATTAGAAAACTTTTGATTTAACTTTCATTTAAGGCTAAAAAGTAGTGATAGTAATTATTTTGTATTTTGTATTTTTCTTTAGTGATTTTATTTTTGTGATATTATTTTTACATTTATTAGTATTTCTTTTGATTTGTTGTTGATTTTATGGCACTAATTTTGTAAATTTATGGGCAATTTTTTTTATTTGTTTTCTTTTGGTTAAGATAAATATTGACGTTTTTTACACAGATACACTGACACATTTAATTGAAACACATACGAGTACAAATATAAGCCAGCAGCGTCAATATTGAGAATAGCTTCAAAATTTGGGCAACGGGTAACCTCCCCATTAACTTGTGCCTTTCATTGAAGAAGACATTTGAGAGCTTTTTAAGTAAATTATTTTTCGCGTAGCATACCAGAGGTCCCAAGTTCGATCCCCGGCTAGACACACTTGAAAAAAAATGCATTTTTAAAGAAGTGGCGGTTCACCTCATAACTCAGCTAGCCACTGGTTATTGAGTACTAGGCTATGTAAAACTTCTCTAACTAATGCATTTGGGAGTTGGGGGTTGGGAGTCGGCGTTAAAATGTAGGTCCCTTTCAATGAGTCTAAAAATAGAATCGGATGCACATTGTCTGAGTGAAGTACCCCTTGTTCCAATTGGAATGTTGTCAAGGAATCAAATGTATATATATCTATATCTATATATATATATATATATATAGATATATATATATATATATATATATATATATATATATATATATATATATATATATATAGATACTGAACCACACCAGCTTCGATTTCAAAAAATTTTGTATATACATTCTCCTGGGTGATGTAGGGGATGTTGGATACCAAGTAACTGTTCAGATGGTCTTAACTAAATTATCCTTCATCTCAACAGTGGATACTAACCTCCTTGGGGTATCACCCGGGGAACTACATTAACACCCTTTAATGTAGTGAGTTCACTGAACAGATTTTGATGAAATTTGGAACATCACTAGAAAAGAAGTTAGGCTTTTACAGCAGTGTTTAAGGGCGTATGTAGGCTATACAGTGGACCAGAGTTGCCCACCTCGAGTATGCAAAATCTTTGGATCTGTATAACTTTCACCAATTTGGTCCGATCCGAAAGATCGAAAAAAAACATGCTTAACGTACTACATTATCTCTTAAAGTTTAAGAGATATTTGACTCCAAACTTATTTTTGGCGTTTTTTGACAAGGCTTCTGGCCTTTTGGGGTCTTTTTTGGTTAGACGGAAAAATTTTAAAAAAATACTATAAAATTGCTGATCAATTTCTAAATGAACTGGAAGAATAAATTGTTTAATTATGTTAAGTTTATAACACAGAAAAATTCTTCAAAGTTTGTGTAACGAAAAAAAGCCTGAAAAATTGAACTTAAAAAAACGTATCTCTATTTTTTCTAATTTTTTGAAAAAAAATTTTATAAAAGACTTAATTTTCTTAACACTTTCTAAAAGATTAGGCTTCTGGGATGCGTATGAACTATATTTTGAAAAATTTAAGACATGTACTCTACAACCAGCAATGGTCGAAAATCAGAAATTTTTGGACAAAACTTAAGTTTTTTGTTTCTGTAAAAAATTTTGATTATGGATTTGAAAACTTTTTTAAATTAAATTGTATTAAGTATAATGTTCTTAAGGTCTGTGCAAAAATTTGGTTGTGCCCGGTCATTAATCGGATCACACGGTCCGTTTTTCTAAAAAGACTCGAATTTCGAAAAGCATAATCTTTTGTATTCAAAAATGTTAATTAAAATTTCAGAACTTGTTTTTAAGTTTATATTTCTGAATTTCTAAGATATTGGTCTATATTGTGCCCAAAAATCATCGTAATATCTTGTTTAGTTTTTGAGATTTATGCAAAAAATTATAAAGTGATATTAAAAAATTACAGAAATTTATAGTTGCTGCACTTTTTTGACAAAAGTCTTAAACGAATTTTGCAAAAATCTCGAAAACCCAACAAGGTATTATGACCATTTTTGGACATAGTATAAACCAATATCTTAGAAATTCAGAAATGTAAATTTCAGAAAGAGTTCCGAAATTGTAATCAATATTTTTGAATACAGAAGAGTACGCTTTAAAAGAAAACTCATTTGCATCACTGTGGATTGGCAAATAGCCATTTGTGTGCCAGATATCTTTGGAGAAATAAGAAAAGTTCACTGCTAGAGGCAGATTGTTCTCAACACGACAATGTGAGGTCGCATACATCGGTTCAGTCAAGGGATTTTTTGAGCCTTTTAAATGAAGTCTTAAGCGCCGCACAGCGTTATTTCTTCAAACATCGAAGTGCAACGATGAAATTTTGCACACTTGTTCGGTATTATATAGATAAGACAAATTTTAAAAATTTTCAAAATGCGTCAACTCCTTGGAGTACTTGCCTTGGGCCCCATTTTTCGCCTATTTTTCTTTCTCAATGTACAAGTCGCAATTGTAAACAGAATTTGGTAAAATTTAACACACGTCTATTAATTAATTCAAAAAAGAGCTCTACTAATTTTGGTTCAAATTTGACGACTCCTTGGGTACCTGCCTTGGGCCCCTATTTTTTCGCAAATTATTTTTTCAGTGCACAAGTCGGAATTCGCAACGGAATTTGATGAAATTTAACTTATTTTCTTTTAACTAATTAAGATAAATAGTTGTATTAATTTTGGCTGAAGTTAGACCACCCCTTGGGGTACCTATCTTGGACCCCCATTTTTCACCTATTTTTCTTTTTGATGTACAATCCGCAATTCTTAATCTATTAATTGATCCAAAATAGAGTTATACTAATTTTGGTTGAAATCCCTTAACTCTTTTATGTACCTATGTACCTTAGATCCCATCATGTCCTCACCGCATAAGCCGGAATTCTCAACAGAATTTACAAAAATTTAGCACACGTTTATAAGTTAATCCAACAAAGAGCTCAACCTATTTTGGTAGAAATCCCTCCACTGCTTGGGGTACCTGCTTTGGACCCCCATTTTTCACATATTGTTTTCTTTCTCCTACGGGACTTAATTTCAATTTGATTAAAAAGTTACGCCTAAACGAAGGCAACACTTTTTGCTTTAATTATGCGTAATAATTTATGTGACCTTTTGCAGAAAATTTTGAACTTTGTTCTACGATCGGTAAATTGTTTTCGCTTTTACTTTTCACATGGTTATTAGGGTGGAGCGAAAAACAACATTTATTGAAATTCGATATGCCTGGGTTAAAAATCGATGCTCTACATCCTTGGGTGCTGAGAAAAAAAAAAATTGTGTCTTCCTAGGTCAATATCCTGAGGTGGCGCACAGGACATTTATTTCTTAGACCCATTTGTATGGTTAAAAATGGGAGTTTTTTCTGTTTT